>CAJQZP010001163.1:1080000-1680000 GCA_907164705.1 Parnassius apollo | reverse complement strand
TTGTTAACCGATTTGGTTAATAGTCGATTATATCTACTAACGGTAGCATAGTGGTATAAATAAATTAATAGTACGATTGCAACCTGTTTTCAAAATTTTAATAAATAAAATAACCAAATGTAACTAATATTTTTTTAATCGGTACTTACAGTCAATTACCATATTTTTTATTATAAAAATATTTTCCGCAACGGCATTGACCGAGCTTATCTCGAGTCAATAATTTCAGGCAGTACACACTTTTTACAAAACGCTTGTAACTTGGTTAACATAATCAAAATCCCAAATTTGTCGTCTTTGTAGGTTTTTAGTACTTTTCCTCATACATAATCTGGTCCATTCCATATGGCAAGCATGCAGACATTTTTATTCTCCGCTATTTTTCTCCAGAGATAGGATATTTCTTTTTTTACGTTATATAATGAGTTAACTATCTGGTATATTTACATTATTATATTACATTACTATATGTGCGAACTTTATACTAATAGAAATATACTGCACTAAAGTAAATATTTCCAACGATTAAAATTTGCGGGCGTAGTTTTTTTTTTTTTTTTTTTTTTTTTTTTTTTTTTTTTTTTTTTTTTTTAATTTTGCGGACGACGCTCTAGGACAAAAAAACAGCGTCACAGCTAGGGTTACCAGGTCTTAAGACCGAAAAGCCGGACAGACCAACCAGCTTAGCCGGATATTTTGGTAAAACGGCCGGACACCCTTAATTTTTAGACTTAGTATAACATGACAATTTTTTTTGCAAAACAATGCTTTTTATTATTTACCATAAAATATTCTCAAATTCTGATGAAATAACAATAAAATTGAATAAATTTGTCTTCTTTATTATTGTGGCTTAACTTAATGATGAATGTGAATAATAATATAATAATAATAATAATCTTTATTGACATAAAATTTGTTACAGTATTATTTAAGCCTCTGACTACCGAGCTAGGTTAGAAAACTTGTGTGACGAGAGTCAGCGATCTCCGTAATATAATGACAGCTACTTATTTTATGTAAATAAAGCAATTTTAAAATCAGTATGTGCGTGTGCGTGTTTGCGTGCGTGTGTATGTGTGTGTGCATGTGTTTTGCTTGCGGCTGGGTGCGTGTATTGGCATGTGTGTGTGTGTGTATGTGTGTGTGGTTGAGTGCGCGTGAATGTGCGTGCATTTGCGTGTGTTCGTGTGTGTGGTTGAAATTTAAGATCTAAACATTTTTTTGCATGTTTGTTAACTTTTTTATACTAATATCGATTCAGTTTGTTCATAATCTAATCCCAATAGCCAGTTCTTAATTTTAATTTTGACTTTTCTACTAGTTAAGGGATATATATTTGTTAACTTATTAATTTTGTTGTATAAATACTACTAATAGTGCGTGTGTGTGTATGTGTGTGTGCGTGTGTGCATGTGTGCGTGAATGTGTATGTGTGCGTGTGTTTGCTTGCGGCTGGGTGCGTGTATGGGCATGTGTGTGTGAGTGCGCGTGAGTGTGTGTGTGTTTACGTGTGTTCGTGTGTGTGGTTGAAATTTGAGATCTAAACAATTTTTTTGCATGTTTGTTAATTTTTTTATAGTAAAATCGATTCAGTTTTTTTTTTTTATAGAAGAGGGGGCAAACGAGCATGTGGCTCACCTGATGTTAAGTGACTACCGCCGCCCATAATCAACCGCAACACCAGGGGAATTGCAGGTGCGTTGCCGGCCCTTTAGAAAGGAGTAAGCTCTTTTCTTGAAGGTCCCCAGGTCGTATCGGTCCGGAAAAATCACCGGTGGTAAATAATTCCACAGAGAGGTTGTACGCGGAAGAAAACTCCTTTTGAAACGTACAGTGGTGGACCGCCAAGCATCCAGATGGTGTGGATGGTATCGGGACGTTTGCCGTGTAGTGCGTTCACGAAATTTGGCGGCTGGGATTAATCCGAACAATTCCTCAGAGCACTCCCCGTGATAGATGCGATAAAATACGCAAAGAGATGCAACATCTCTTCGCAGCGCCAGTGAATCGAGCCGATCGGAAAGCACTCGGTCGTCGACGATTCGAGCCGCTCTGCGCTGGATGCGGTCAAGTGGAAGGAGCTGGTACTGGGGAGCCCCAGCCCAGAGATGGGAACAGTATTCCATGAGCGGCCGAACCTGCGCCTTGTAAAGTTGCAGGCGGTGTGCCGGCATGAAATACTGTCCCGCTCTGCTGAGCACGCCAAGCTTTTTAGAGGCCAATTTGGCCTTCCCTTCCAAGTGACCACGAAACTGCACGTCACTAGATATTTGGACGCCGAGGATTCCGATACTTGCTGAGGCAACAAGGGGGAGTGCCTTGAAACTGAGGGGATACGACAAAGGGGTTCTTTTTAGCGGTTAACGCGCAAACTTGTGTCTTCTGGGGGTTAAACTGGACTAGATTAAGTCGCCCCCAATCCGAGACTCTGTCCAGCAGAGACTCGACTTCAGACACAAGTTTGTCCCGGCACTCAGAGACGTTTTCCCGAGAAATATTAGCTCGGCCGGTGTAAAGAGCATCACCAGTGCTGTCATCTGCATAGCAATGAATGCTACGGGTTTGCAACATATCATTGATATGCAGAAGAAACAGCGTTGGCGATAGCACGCAGCCCTGTGGAACACCAGCATTAATAAGCTTGCAATCGGAGCTTGCACCGTCTACAACGACCTTGATGCTCCGATCTGCAAGAAAACTGGTGATCCAATCGCACAATTTCTCGGGAAGCCATAGGAAGGGAGCTTCGAAAGAAGCGCTTTGTGCCAAACCCGATCGAAGGCCTTCGCAATGTCCAAACTAACGGCCAATGCCTCCCCCTTGGACTCTACTGCCTCCGCCCATCTGTGAGTTAGGTAGACCAGAAGATCACCAGCTGACCTACCACGGCGAAAACCGTATTGGCGGTCACTAATCAGCTGGTGATCCTCAAGGTACCTCATGAGCTGGCAGTTTACAATGGACTCCATTGTTTTGGAGAACAACGAGGTGATGGCGATAGGCCGGTAGTTGGACGGGTCTGAGCGGTCGCCTTTTTTAGGGATCGGGTGGACGAAAGCCGTCTTCCATGATTTTGGGACTACGCCTAGGGAGTAGGAGTACCGGAAAAGACGCGTTAAAACCGGTGCCAACTCTGGAGCACACGTCCTCAGCACAATTGGGGGGATTCCATCAGGCCCACTCGACTTATGGATGTCCAGGGAGAGGAGTGCTTTGCAAACCGAGCGCTGAGTGAACTGCACTTCCGGCATGGAGCACTCACACCGCGGGATGGTCGGCGGCGTACTCCCCCCGTCATCGATAGTCGAGTTAGACGCAAAGAAAGAGCCTAGAAGATCGGCTTTCTCCTTTGCGGTGTGGGCCAGTGAGTCGTCCTCCCTGTGCAGAGATGGAAGAGATGGCTGACAGAAATTCCCCTGGACAGCCCTGGCGAGAGACCAGAATGCACGGGTTCCAGAAGGAAGACGAACTAGTCTCTCGCCAATTCTGCCTATGTGCTCTGACTTTGCCTTGGCAATGACTCTTTTGAAGGACCTAGAGGCGGAATTATACTTCTTTTTTAGAGCGCTGGTGTTTACATCCCTGGACGCTGATGCGTCAGCCCAGGCTCGGTAGCACTCCTGCTTATAGCATGATGCTATTTTACAGGAGCGACCAAACCATGGCTGAGATTTGCCTCCAATGGGCACCACAGAGGAAGGAATAAAAAGTTCCATACCCTGAAGTACCACATCAGCGACAGAATCCGCAACAACATTGGGATCGTCCGGCGAGAAGCAAACCCGCCCCCAAGGGTAGGATGCAAAGAAAGACCGCATCCCATCCCAATCGGCTGACCTATAGTGCCAAACACGGCGGCAGCCTGCAGAATGCAACCGCGATTTCAGCGTGAGTGGCACGACACTCCGGACAAGACAATGGTCCGAGGAGCCTAAAGGGGCGTCGACGGAAATCTGATATCCGTCCGGGTGAGAGGTCAGCAGAAGGTCCAACAGGGAAGGTGCATGATCCTCCACATCTGGAATCCGCGTAGGCGAAGTAACCAGTTGTGTCAGACCATATGCCAAGGCAAAATCATGAACAGATCTCCCCGCATGATCGGTTAAACGTGAACCGAGCCATTCGGCGTGATGGGCGTTAAAGTCGCCGAGGATCACGATCTCTGCGGAGGGGATCTGCTGTAGCAACGAATCTGCAGCCATTTGGACGTGGTCGAAGAGTCGGTCTGTTTCGGCATTACCGCTATGGGACCTATAGAGGCACCCGTAGACGCGCGGATGGTCGTCGCTGTCTACGCGTAGCCAAAGGATGGACAGGTCCGAACCTTCAAGTCTGCCGAGGCATCGAGAACAGATGTCCTCTCTGACGTAAACGCAAACTCCAGCCCGAGGCACAAAGGAGTGTTCCAGTTTGTACCCCGGGCAGGAGAGATACGAGACATCAGCCGGAGAGGACACCTGCGTCTCGGTCAGAAAGAGCAGAGCCGGCCTCGCCGTCTCGAGATGGTAGTGGACGGCGTTTAGGTTAGAGTGAAGTCCCCTGATATTGCAGAAATTCACGGACAGCGTGGCAGGGGTCGCCTTGGTCTTGTTGCTCCGTTTGCCCCGAGCAGTTTTAGTCTTGAGCGGAATTTTGCCCCCCCCCAGAATACGCGGGGCAGCCTGAGCATCCACGCTCAGAAGTGGAGAAACATGGTCGTGGATGCTCAGCGAGGGATTCTCCAGGGGTGCTGGTACCCTCCTGGGGTAGTCTATCATTTAATTCCGCTATCATGTTGATGGGGGGGGGGGGATTTGGGCCTCCGGCCACCTGCACTCACCAGACGAAACGCGGAAGCAGAGCTTCCACTTCACGCCGGTATTCTGTGAGGTCGTGGTACCACCCCGGTTTGAGCCGGCCCATACGTGCGACAGCAAAGCTGCCGCGTGGCTTGTGTGTTGTGGTTCATAATCTAATCCTAATAGCCAATTCTTAATTTTAATTTTCACTTTTCTACTAGTTAAGGGATATATTTGTTAACTTATTAATTTTGTTGCATAAATACATAGCCTTATATGCATGTTGCCGTCTAGCAGAGGCTGTTCGACATGTTATTGGTAAATATACATTTTTTATAACGCGGTTTTGTTATAATCAGTGGCATTATAAATGGTAACCATATGCTGTTTAGTAATTAATTTCAAAATGTACAGTTGCCTCACAGTTAATACTCGACATATCTCATACAATTCTTTAGTGGGAAATCTGTATGGCCTAAAGGTCATGACTTTTAAGAGGGATCTTTGTGCCCTTTCCATGCGGATTAGAAAGGTCTTACAGGCTCCTCCTCAGACGTTTATACAGTACCCTATTACGGACTGAACTAAAGCATAGTAAATTGAACGCAAGAGAGGTAAATCAGCAGCGTATCTTAACTTTTTAAACACCCAAATAAGCTTTCTAGTACGTTCAGTTGTAAGCTCTATGTGTGAGCGCCAGTTAAGTTTGTCATCCAGTATTACACTATTGGATTTAGTAATTGCAAGACATGAACATGGAGGGGTAGTGTTAGTACACGAGTGGACCTTAAGATCAAGGTTTACGGATCCAGTGTTTCCCAAGGAAAACTGCATGTATGTAGTTTTTGAAATATTTAAGGTTAGGAGATTAGCGCCGAACCAATGGCCAACTCTGTGAAGTCCCAGCTGAGCGTTATGTCGAGCCTTATCCCAAGTCTTACCATGGAAGACTAAAGCTGTGTCATCAGCACAGGTAAATATTTTGCCATTTACTAGAGGTTGCTGACATAAATCATTTATATAGATAAGGAAGAGACTAGGTCCTAGAATACTTCCCTGTGGAACGCCACATACGCTCGGGGTTGACATATTCACCCACTTTTACCTGTTATTTACGGTCACATAGGAAGTCCTTAAAATTTAACGCAGGATTAACGCAGGGTGGATGAAATGGCGACAGGTCACAGCCACAACGTGCGATCCCCGAATGCAAATAAGGCTGGAGGGAAAATTTACAAATCGACCATCCGACCTGTCGTCATGTATGAAAGTGAATGCTGGGCCGTCAAGAAGAAGGATGAAAATAGATTGCATGCGAATGAAATGAGAATGTTACGATGGATGTGTGGTGTGACAAGGATGGATAAGATAAGGAATGAGTATATAAGAGGAAGCCTGAAAGTAGCGCCAGTGGTAGAAAAGGTGAGAGGAAGCAGATTGGCATGGTTTGGGCATGTGATGCGGAGGGATGAAAGTCATGTCACAAAACGAGTGTTGAATATGAATGTGGAGGGACACACGGGCAGAGGAAGGCCGAATAAAAGATGGATCGATTGTGTGAAGAGTGATATGAGAATGAAAGGAGTAAGTATGGAAATGACGGCTGATAGAGAGGAATGGAACAAGAAGATTTACTGCGCCGACCCCAGATAATGGGAAATGGTTTTAGAGAATGATGAGGAAGTCCTTAAAAATCATGAGTGCGTTGCCACGAATACCAACGCGTTCTAACTTGCTCACAAGGATAGGAATCGAGACCGTGTCAAATGCCTTGGCTAGGTCGAGGAAAATCCCCAAACATTTTTGCTTTGCATCAACCTTTGATGTTACAAATTCTGTCAATTGAATTACCGCGTCTTCAGTGGACTTCCCCGACCTAAATCCAAATTGTGAAGAAGATATAACTTTATTATGTTCGAAAATTTTTATAAGTCTATAATTTAAAAAATTTTCCAACATTTTAGAGATAGACGAGAGTACTGAAATAGGCCTGTAATTGGACATTTCGTTTCGGGATCCATCCTTATGAACAGGAGTGATCAACGATTTATTAAAAATTTTTGGAAAGATTCCTTGCGCATAACAGAGCTCAATAAGAAGTTTAGTCAAAGGTAGAACTACCAGATGTACTGATAATTTGAGAAGTTGCACAAGTATAGAGTCACGTCCAGTAGCAGAGTTATTTTTTAAGCTTCTAATAATTGATTCTACCTCTCACTTATCCGGTGGAAGTAGCACACAAGAGTTAGGAACTGATGGAATTGTGAAATTATATTGAGAGCTATTTTGATTTGAAATATTTGCAGCGTCAGCTAGTTTTTTAACGATATTAGGGAAGTATTTATTTATGTTTTCTACATCACGAACAGCATTTTTATTAGAACTCAAAAGGTTATCAGCACTCGTCTTTTGTTTTGTGTAATTTATTATAGTTTTAATTGAATTCCAGGTATCTTTATTAGTTTTCGCATTACGTAGTAGTGACTTTTAGTAGTTTCGTTTAAGATTTCTCAACAGTTACAATAATTTCGGTAACGCTTATAAGTGATTTCAAAAATTTTATTTACAGGACTTTTTTTTAAGTTTACGATGGAGTTTGTCTCTGTGTCGAATACAACGTAAAAGAAGAAGAGTTAGCCATGGTTTTAGCGTCCTTTGTTAATTAGGGACACGATAGGAATCAGAGTGAAGTGAAATTGCACTAGCCAACTTTTCTACAAGAGTTAATGTGGCTTCATTTGCAACAGATGAAGTGTTTATAAATGTAAAGTCCACCGTCTCTAAATATTTTAAACAAGCATCATAGTTGACTCTATTAAAAAGCTTTGGTTCTTTTGGTCTTTGCTGGCCAGGGCAAATGCTGAGTGGGATTGAAGAATGGTCTGTTATAGTACTATTAATCACAAATACTGATTCTGCCAAACTAGTTTTCAGCATGACATGATCTAGACAGCTGTGTAACCAAGTAGGATAAATGTGACCTGGAAGCAAATCTAGCTCCGCTGTTAGATGTAGGCACGCTTCACTTCTTCGATCGTTGTTATTAACTTTAATATTAATATTAATATCACCAATTAGTTTCAAGTTTTTAGTTGGGTCCAGTGGCCGAACTATATTTTACATAGAATTCAAAAAACTGTCAATACACTGAGTCGACGGAGATCTGTAAGAAGCTAAAATGAAAATGTCGGGTTCAATAATTTTAATAGATATGAAATTAGCACCTAATGGCTCGGGTTCTTTTATTGTACATTTAATACCTGTTTTAACATATATCACTATACCGTCGTTTTGATTGAGACATTTGTGCGTATAGTACATATTGTAATTTTAAAATTGAGGGATTTGTTTACGGGTACTCAGCCAGCATTCTCAACTATTTCAACATCATTGATTTGTAGCACGAATGGGTCGGCTCGACCGGGGAAGGACCACGCTCTCACAGACCCTTTTTACTGGAAAAGAGGCATTCCATTTTAGTCCTCACGGGTGACAACATATCTGAATTTTGATTCGTAATCGAGGATAGATGTTTATGGGCCACAGCAACCACTTACCATTAGGTGCACTGTGTGCTCGTTTGTCACCCTATGTTATAAAAAAAGTCCGTACATTTTCGTTTAAAGGGACCAATACCAGACTTATTGTCTCTATCCGGTGATTCTGAATCCACCCCCTTTACGTCCACTATTTTAATTACGAATACATCCTACACCGTTAAACGAGCAATTCTTGTATATATGTATATATATAATCGGAATCTCGGAATCGGCTCCAACGATTTTCATAAAATTTAGTGTCTAGGGAGTTTCGGGGACAATAAATCGATCTAGCTAGCATTTATTTTTAGAATACGTCCTTTTGTCCGTGTTTTCAGGCAATAAAAAAACTGCTACAATATAAGAAGGTAAATTTCGACAGATCACTACCGATCGTCATAGCTCAGGTGGGATGTCGGTCGGGCGAGATGTCGGAGTTTCGTGGTTCGCGTCCTGTCTCTGGTCTAGCTTTTTTCCTTTTTTTTCAAGTTCCCTTCTTTTGTGAGAAAATTAAAAAATCTATTATTTCAAGCCCTTTTTTAGTAATTTTTAAAAATACGAAAATTTTAATAAAACTAATTGCACTCATGATTTTTTATTCAAATAATCAGTTCAATTTTTTCTATTCTGTCAATAAGATCAAAAAATATTATTTAAGTTTCATCAGTATGTAATTTATAAATGTAATTTCAAAAAAAACCGAGCTTTGCTCGGTTTTTTTTGAAAGTGCTCAAACTGATATGTACGTTATCCGGGTACTAATATTAACTGCCGTTACTTTCCAACTAATAAGAAATGAACAACACAACCCAAATTTATATAATGACTAACACAGAAGACATTAAAAATATTAACAAAGCTCAACACAAAATAATTAAAATATATCCGAAAATCGCGCGTGTGACTACCAATCACTCTGACAGAAGAATCGTTTGTTGCAGTTGAAATTGTAGCGCTTTTTTACTTTTAGTTTTCGTTAAAATACCCACGCCATTTCTGAACTAGAGAAAGATTGAAAATAATAAAAAATAAGTTATTATATTTGAAATATTGGATGTATTAAATTAGTATATTAATATGTACTACGTATATGGTCTATGCCAAATTTATTTTGGTTTTCTAGAAATTACGAGATTATGAAATTATCAAGAGGCGGATAAGAATTATTAAGAGGCATGGCAGAGACGTGGGGAAATACACATTAAATAAAATACAATAAAATATAAAATTAAAAAATGTATTCCTTATATTTAATTGACGTGACAACCATACTTAATTAATTACATTACTTTCAAAAATGCTTGCCTTAAAATAATTTAAACTCTACATACAGTACAACAGTAATAGTCAACATATGTTACATTATCAATCGTCTAGTAATGGCACTATGTAGAACTCTGAGAACATCTGCTTTTGGTCCTCTTTTTCCAGTTTGAGCTGGAGAAGCAAAAGTCCATTGGAACTGAACCGCAAAACAACCTGCGAGGAAAACGGACGAAATTCATTGTTAAACACCGTAAGGCATTCCGTCTTAATTCTAAGACGTAACTACTCTTCTTAGACATTTTTGTTTGAAGATGGTTACAAGCGACCATGAACTGCAGTAGCCACAAAAAAACATAAAATTTTGGGCTGCGTAAGTATATCCATGATTCTATTCCCAAATAGTGTAATAAGTATATAGTATAGTAGTAAGTTATGAGTATAGGTACCATAAGAAACCCGTTTCCGTCCCCATAATATCGTAAAGGTCGACTGAGGGCGTTACCACACCAATCGATCGATCGTCAATAGATGGCATCGATCTATGGTGGAATGGATTAATCGACGTCGATCGATCGATCGGTCGCACCACCGACAAATGTCACAAATTAAAATGTCGTCTAAAGTCGTATTTTTAATTGAACGAAGTTGCCTGACAGATGCTAATGTCATTTTGTGAAATAATGTTGCCAGGTTCATTGTAATATAAGTCAGTAACTGACTGAACGCATCACTATTATATTTTATTTATTTATTTATTTACACTTTATTGCACCATAAAAAGATTACAAAGGGCGGACTTAATGCCATTAGGCATTCTCTCCCAGTCAACCCGGGACGTGTGGAAATTATGTGATAGGTGACAAAATAAAATGAACAATAGAGTAAATCAAGGAAAACAACTACTGATAAACTTAAAAACAAACTAATATTATATATACAAATACAATAAACTTATATACTCCTAAATATAATACAGATAATATATAATATATACATACATATTCATAGATACATAAATATATACATATTTTAAATACAAATAGATATATAATATAAACCTATAAATAAAATAACAACAAAGGTAACCAAAATTAACCATATTAACTATCATCTAATATTTTCATAAAATGCTTATGTACCAATCTTTTAAAGGCAATCTTATTAGATGTTTTTCTGACGTTATCGGGCAAGGAGTTCCAGAGCAGTGCAGCCTGAATTGTGAAGGATTTACCAATAAAATTAGTAGAATGTAGAGGGATACTTAGTTTATTATTATATGAGGAACGCAGAGTTCTATCATGCGTTAGGGAAATATATTGAAATTTCTCCTTGAGATAAGAAGGAGTGGTTGGATCATTTAAGATAGAGAAGAGAACAAGCAAAATTCTAGAGTCACGCCTCTGTTTAATAGTGAGCCATTTTAGGCGAGAGCGATAGTGAGAAATATGATCAAATTTGCGGAGATTGAAAATGTATCTGACGCAGTTGTTGAGAAGGCGCTCTAGCTTGTTGAGAAGATTTTGGTTTAAATCCGGGTAACACACATCTGCATAATCAATGATTGGTAGTATAAGTAACTGTACAAGCATAATTTTAGTCTTAAAGGGGAGAAAATTTTTCAATCGATAAAGAGAACGTAAAGAACCAGAGACTTTACGACATGTTTCGGAGATATGAACCCCCCAGGACAGAGTACTATCAAAATGGAGACCAAGATTTTTAACTGAGGGAGAGAACGGTATCAGACGATCATTATAATAGACGGGAGGTAGACTAGCCGCATCTATTTTAGCAAGCATCCTTGAGCTACCCACAATCATCGCTTGGCATTTCGTAAGGTTGACAGACACTCCAAAACGCATAGACCAATCACAGACTGACTTGAGATTTGAATTCAATTTGTTGATCGCATAATGGATGTCAGAAATGTCAGACTGTACATAAATTTGTAGGTCATCAGCATACAGATGGTACGAACAATCAATATTAGATGTGATGGAATTAATAAAAATAGAGAAGATTAATGGAGAAAGTATACCGCCTTGCGGTACGCCAGAAATCAGGTCAACCCACTGTGAAGTCACTTGCTCCACGTGGACAGACTGTTGACGTCCGCGAAGATAAGATGAGAACCATTCCAGGACTGGCGGTGCAAACCTATAATAAGAAAGGATAGCAAGAAGGATATCATGGTCAACTGTGTTAAAAGCATTGGAAAAGTCAACGAGCACCACAACTGTAACTTTCTTGTTTTCCATTCCTTCTCTAATGTCTTCAGTTATTTTAAGTAAGGCAGTTGTAGTGCTGTGACCAGGACGAAAGCCGGACTGAAAAGTACTCAGCAGGTTATGTTTATATATGAAATTGGAAATTTGCTTATGAACACAGGCTTCCAAAACTTTAGATAGGAAAGGTAAAACCGATATGGGACGGAAGTGATTGGGAAGTGTTGGATTGGATACTTTAGGAAGGGGTCTAACGAAAGCATTTTTCCACTGACTCGGAAACTGACCCGAGTCAAGCGAAAAATTAACAATATGTGTGATTGCGGAGATAATGTGTTCTAGAATATTAAGAATCATGGCTCTGCTAATATCATCGCAACCGACAGCCTTGGATTTTATTGCCAGAAGGATCTTTCTGATTTCATCCTGATCTACAGGGTTAAAAAGAAAGACTGGTATGTGTGGAGACGGAATTGAGGCTATGTAAGCGACTGTTTGGGATCGGATTGAAAGGTCCAATGCAGAAGCAGAAGCAAAATGAAGATTTAAAGCATCGTGAGAAAGCGATAAACCACAATCCAAAGAGGGTGTTTTGCCCACACCTAGAGAACTAAGAAATTTCCACACATCAGCTGGCGAAGAATTACTTATATTGCTATGGATAAATCGGCGTTTTGCAGAACGTACCATCTGATTGCATCTGTTTCTGGCCTTCTTAAAAGACAACCAGTTTTCCTCAGATCTGCTCCTCTTGAACCGGGCAAATGCTCGATTTCGCCTAGTCATGGCCTTCCGTACCTCTTCAGTTATCCAGGGAGCTGGTGGCCGTCGTAGTTTCACTTTACGTACAGGAGCATGGATATCATACAAAACATGAATTATGTTATTGAAAATAGTTACTTTATCATCTACTGTTGATGCAGTTGCTAATGGCGTAAAATCTATAAGCGATGCGTCTTTCAAAAGCTTATCCATATTAATTCTACTAAAATTACGTAGGAATAGTACAGTAGGTCGATATTTGGGAGGTTTTAGGTTGTATGATACATAAATAAGATCATGGCGGGAAAATCCCGGCGCTTCAAGTTGCCCATATGACAGCACCCTGTCAGAGGGGTCAGTTATAATGAGATCAATTAGAGAGTCATCAGTGTCTATATTATGATGAGTTGCCTTTAAAGGAAGAATGTTGAGATTGACAGACTCAATGATTTTACGAAGCTTTTGAGACCGGACTGAATTTTTCAGTAAATCCGTGTTGAAATCTCCCATGATTATGCAGTGGGTGTACTCAGAACCAATGTTATCAAGAGCCTCTTCTAAATTGGCGAAGTAATCAGTGGAAGGAGGACAATACACTGCTCCAAGAATCATCCTTGAGCCCTTTACATCAAGTTCTATAAAAAGAAATTCTGCGGAAGCAGTGTAAGGAGAAGGGGATGCTAATATGATTTTGTAGGAGATAGTAGCGTGGAGATATATTGCAACCCCACCTCCTCCTTTATCTATACGATCATTCCTAATCAGCACAAACCCAGGAAGAGGATACAATGCCGAATTTAAAGACGGTTTCAACCAAGTTTCTGAAACTAAGATAGCATGTATATTGTTGTTAGAGAACGATGCTTCTAGCTCAGAAAAGTGGCTGGGAATGCTTTGTGCGTTAATATGGCAAACATTTAACGTTCTATCAAAAAAGTGAAAAATGCTATTCAATTGGCTACTTAAAGAGGGCACACTATAATTCATCTGATCGTCAAACGATTCAAAAGAACTCTCTGACTCAATAGAATAAAAAGAGTCAGAGTCAGACATGATAAGTTAAAAGCATAATATACCCAATATAAAAATAAATAAAATAAAAATATATAAAAATACGATATTAAATAAAAATATTTGTCAATAATATATATAACAAAAATACTACCAAGATATAAAAAAAACAATGACCTAAATAGTAATAAATCATTAAACATCATCCCACCAGTTAACTGTTTACATAATATAATCAGTACTAAATAACAAATAAAACAATTGTACATAACTATCAATTAAAAAAAAAACATAAGCTAAGTAATTAAATAGCGTGCCAACACAGTGATTCAATTATAAACAAAAATAACATAAATATTAAAATAAGACAACTAAATATTTTAATAGCAGGGCTTTACAGAATTAATCGAAAAATTTGCAATAAAAATCAGCTTAATCACAAGATTTTGAAACCCAATTAGATCCAGAAAATTTAAATCTCACAAGAGTACATAATTCAGCTGTGTGGCAAAAGGATCTGTGCCCATGTTACCATTACTGTGTTGACAGTAAAAGTTATTATCTATGGTCAACAGTCTTTGCCCTGTCTTTGCAACTGTCTATGCCTAGCTCTAGCATCTACGGAGTACAATAACATTTATCTATGATAATTGGTTACATTTTAACACTTTTACATGATAAAAATTATAAACACAAACTAATTTACTAAAGTTTACAAATATAATTAAAGTTACTACAGTATAACAATAAAATAATAAAACTAGCTAATAACATAAAACTATTGGAATATGAATAAAGGAAAATACTAAAGACAAGTTATAGCAAATTAGTTACATACAATTGGACTACAATCGATTTATATTCTTGTCTAATGCTGCCGGTTAATAAAACTAAAAATAGTTATTATGTTACCAGACAAAGTAGACTATAATAAAAAATGCGAAAGGAGATGAACATAACCAAAATATGATAACAAGAATAACAAGGATATCTTGGAAAGTTAATAGCAATGTAGGAATTACTTCTTGCCTACCAGTCGTCTAGATCTCTTTACGTCATCAATTTGAGTTACCGCTGAAGTTTGAGTGCGACGTGCTGCATCATTTTGCCGATTCGAAGAGCTCTGCTGCGCTGGGGTGACCTTTGTATTAGGAGCCTTGTTAGAACTCTCAGGGGAACCATCCATGGGGTACTTGGCTATTAGATCGTCCAATTCCTCCTCAGTGGAAATCTTCGTTCGGCCTCCCGAGTGCTTTACATAGATTGCACCATCAATTGTCCAGACATTTCTAATTCCGAAATGCTTACGGGCATTCTTATGTATGGACTGACGAAATTTAGTGAGGAATTCACACATTGAAATGGCAGACCCTTTAAACTTTGATTTTAAATTCCAAATCGCAGACTTAGTGCTATGATCATTAAAGAGCACAAGAATTGGCCTTGGACGGGTACTGGATTGAACACCAAGTCTGTGGCATTTCTTGAGAAAGTCATCAGTAATATGAGTTAAACCCAGATACTTGTGCAACAGTTGTAAAATTTGCTGTTTTAGGTCAACTTCAGAAGCCTCAGCTAATCCATGAAAAAGCAGAACTTTTCTCCGGTGATACATACTGATTGCATCAACACTTTTGTTGCATTCCTGAATTTGCTGTTGCAGCAGGCTAAACATGGAACTAACAAGTACCTTGAATGAATCAAACTCCTCCCGAAGCTGTGAAACTGTTGGGTTAGTTGGAGTAGTTGCAGCCTTCAGACGTTTCTCAAACTCCATCATCTTCCTGGTCAAGCTCCCTTCCAATTCCTTTTGGATATTCAAAACTTCAGAGACATTTGCCATTGTAGTAAAGTGAATTAACCGAGGAGAGATAGAAAAATAGTAATTTATATTTAGTGTGACAGAGGTTATGGAGGGAAGATGAATATAAATATTTTAACTAGATTAAATGCACATTCCTATAATTGATAATAATGCTAAAACTTATTCTTCCAAATTGGAGTAAAAAATTAAGCAGCTAAGTTAATTATACTTACTTTTAAATGTAAATAAAACACAAGAGATAATTTCAGCTGTTATCTGTTTTGCACCTACCCTCGAAAAAAAAAACTTATTATATATAGATGACTTGATGATTATGACTAAAATTAAATTAACCTATCTTGATTGACATTGTGAAACTTGTTGTCTTGTCATTTATTCGGCTTCTGACCTCTGGTCTGATTGCTCGAATATTTTCTCTGTCGCGCTGTTCTCCTGTTGCTTTTCTTTAGTTTCTTGTTAAGTTTTTTGTTACGTTGTGTTTGTGTTGTTTGTTATTGTTGAGTTATTGTGTTTTTATATTGTTTCGTACAAACGATATGGAACCTCAACCAAGCACGTCGAGTAAAAGCTCTCTTTTCCCAAAAAAGAAGAGACCACGGGCTACTCTTAGCGTTACCAAAAAGCTATTGGTACGCAATGTCTACAAATACGTATTTGAGCAGGAAACTGCTTCGGTATTTCCTACTGAAGTATCGGAAAAAATGTGTTTCTAAGACAGCTGAAATTTTGGGAATCGGTATGACCACAGTTTTCAGTGTATAAAAAGAATACAAACAAAACGAGCAATGTAAGTCTCCTGAAAAATTTAGACAGAAACATAATTTCAAGAATAAATTTGACAATTTCACCTTAGCGACTATAAGGCGAAAAGAACACTAATATTTTTATGCAAATGAGCCACCCACCATTGCAAAGGTAACTTTAGTGTTATTTTTTTACATCTTTGCGTGCGGCGCTATGTGTGCGTAAAGCTTGTTATAGATACAGTGTGCGTGACGACGACTGTCGCGTCACTATCACACAAATCAAAGCTGCATATTTACACGCTCACACACACATAGCGTTTTTGAGGTTCTATTTTACTTTTTTCTACTGCGTAGACTTTCTTACCCATAATCTGTTTAAATTACAGATTCTAGTGCGGTTGCACAATCCAGTCCGCAGCAAAGGGAAATCTCCTAAGCTTCAAGCTAAATGAGACGGCCCGTACCGGAATGTGACAAAGACCAATGACGTAACCTACCGGATACAAAAAGTTGCAAGAGGTACTCCCAAAATAGTCCATGTGGATCGACTGGAGCGTTATTATGGGGCCGATAATGCACGGGACGAGCATGTCTTAGGAGCGGGCAGTGTTGCGCGCCACAGTTGATGCCTGGTATATGGCATTAGCGCCATCTAGTATCAAGGAGCAGAAATAGGAGTGTCAAGATCTTTCTAGAACTCTCCCACTAGCGCAATCTGGTGTCGAATAGATGAACTAAATTTTCTAGAAAACTCCACACTAGAATTTTCTACACCTAGTGGGTCGGGACCGGTATTTGCTGGAACATTCTAGATGTTTCGGTGGAAAAGGTTTCGGTAAATAAAGTCGTAAGGCCGCGATCGAGGCAGTATTGAATTGGCGACACAAGCAAATACTTCGGAGCGAAATACGAGTATAGTGAACTGACGTGTTAAGTGTGATTAATTATGATTGTGTTTTAAATTTTAATTGGTGTCGGTAATTAAAGTGACAATTTTGGTAATTCCATTGGCAGTTTTTATCGTCACGAACCCCTAAGCTCGTAACAACCTGGATCAACGAAGGTAATTAAAATTTTCTCTTATTTATTAATCAATTACAGTGTAGGTATTGTATGCCACCGGTGAATTTAATGAGTAATTGGTATTTTTTATTTTCTCGAAGGTCATACACCGAAGAAGCAATGTATTGACCAGACTACAATCGTCCCGGCAGGCATTCTTAGAAAGGTTGAAATCCGGCTTGAAAGCGCCTTCAGGAAAAGACAAACGGCAAATTATTAGCCATATAGGTGGGGAAGAAGGATTTGTAGAAGTTAGCTTACTTGTGTTTGAGGATAAAAAAGGAAAAGAAGATTACCATCAAGAGATGAATGCTGAGTGTTTTGAGGAGTGGTTTAGTGGGGTTTTGCCCAAACTAAAACCTAATCCCGTAGTGGTGATGGATGTCTAGGATGAAGGTAGTAGGAATGATATGCCCCAATCACTCCAGAAAGTTAGAATCGCTGCCTACAATGTCTTGGAATAAACCAAGAATACAAGAGTGGATGGCGAGCAAAAATATCCCATTCGAGGCACAAACGGTAAAATAATTAATAGAATCAGGCGTTACTTTGCGGAAATTCATTATAATAAAGATATTAATAGTTATTCTGCATTATTTTGACGGTCAGCCGCCGTAGAGTCAACATCTACTGCAGATGCCTCGTGTAGAGGCGAAACACGTGTCGTATTATCGTCGATGGTGTGTCTTTCCTAGAATAGTGGCGTTGGGAGTAGTGGTGCTGGGATTGGTGGCGACAGGATTAGTGCACGCAATTGAGGGAGGGCGGGAGGTGCTCTTCAAACTAGGAAAGGCACATCATTTTATTTAATGGTAAAAGCTACTCTTATAGACATTATACGGTAGCACAAACATGAACACTGCGACAAGTATGCCGTGGACGAGATGGTAGCGGAGCGTGGGTCCACTGTTTTACATTTGCCCCCTTACCATTTTGAGCTCAATCCCATAGAGCTGATTTGGGTACAGGCCAAAGGCTAAGTTGCAAGAAACAACAAGACCTTCAAAATGAAATATTTAAAAAAACTTTTCGAAGAAGGAATAAATGAAGTGACTGCCGAAAAATGGAGTAGCTGCGTGGCTCACATAATAAAAGAAGAAGACAAAATGTTTAATCTCGATCACATGATCGATAGTGTCTCAGACGAGTTTATAATAAATCTGACAGTGACATTGATGATATTATATCTGATGACGATGAATAAAAAATCTAATACTTGAGCATAGTTTTTTTTATGAAATCTCTATGACGACATACACTATGGATAATTTTTGCCTGATGAACTGACAACATGGATGTATCTTAAATAAATTGTGACGTAGTTTAAAACGTTTAGTTAATTTTTTTATCAGTCAGTCATTTTGTTTTCCGTTAAGTCATTTAGTCACAACTATTATTTGATTTATCAAAACCTGACAACCCAGTACACGTCAGACAGCTTCGTTTAATTAAAAATTCGACTTTAGATGAATTTAGCTGTTTCTGACTTAATATTATAGTTTTTTTTTGTTCTTCTTCTAAATACATTTTGAAATACTGATGAGAACAAAGGTATTAGTAAATGATGTTCAATAGCAGCGATCGTCGATCAAGATTCCTGTGGCCTCCGACAGATGGCGGTATAGACCTATCCAATATAAGACAAATTAAAAATTTTATGGCATGACCGGGAATTAGGGCAGGTTCCAAAGCTTTTTTTAACTTCTCAAACACCAAGCGGCCAAATTTGACCGCTTCGATATTCCGTCAAAATTCAAGCGGTCACATATGACCGCACCCACCCACAGCACTTTAATCCATAAAAACTTATATATAGAGATTACTTTTCTATGAAGAAATTTAGCATTATAGAATTAATATGAAATTTTCTATGTTCTAGTGCAATAAAAACTTAGTTATCCTAAAGATATTTATTTATAATCTATGTTCATTTCGTACGCCATTTTCGTGTGAATGCTGTTGTGTTGATTTTTGGAATTTTCTAGTGTTTTAGTATAGTGTTTTATTAAAAAATTGTAATGAAAGTTTTTGTGTGCATATAATTTATCTTTTTACGTAAATAATTTCGAGTAATATATATTGAAATAACTGTGATTTTCACGCCGCCAACATTCGCCTGGTATGTTTTGTTTTTGTTATCAAAATACAATGTTATCTTGTAATGAAGTAAAACCTGACTTTTATATAGAGAATTTTGTATAAATTTTGTAATGCCAAACTTCTTCATAGAAAAGTAGTCTCCAAATAAAAGTTTTAATGGTTTTAAGTGCTGCGGGTGGGTGCCGTCGCATGCGACCGCTCGGGATTTGCCGGGCGCATGCGACTGCATGGGAATTTTAAGGAGACTGAGGAGTTAAGACTAATTTACTGTCCACCTGATGGGGTCATTGGACACCTGCAGTCATTTGAGTCTAGTGAGGACTAAGATGGAACACTATTGCATATTTTTGTATACATTCACACATTTGTACCATTCATTGTATATTCTGTATGATGTGCAGGAAAAAATAAATAAATATAATCGTATGCAGATCCATACCTTTGTTGATAAAGCAAGCGCCTTCATAATAAGGCGTATATGATTCAGTTGGTACTTTAACGTGATCGGCTCTTCGCAGCTAAAACTTTGCACCATATCTGAAGATTTTGGTACGTCAATACAGGAACGATCCTATAAAATATTTTATATTTTACTTTGTAATCCTGGAGATTGGCGTGCAATTTCATCATCCTATTTCGTCCCGTGGCTATCGTAATAGGAGACTAGGAAAATATTATAGCTTCCGATAGATGGTATATATCTTTACAAATGGGAGGAAGGATTTGTTTAAATAAATAAAATACCCTAAAACGAGACTGGGTGCGCTCGGCAACCCTGCTAAGACTGATTTGTATTCACAATTGTGAAGTAAATTACATCAAGCAATGGTGATAAATAGTAATCCATCATCGACAAAATGTTAAAATTGCGAATATCTATTCATTAAAATACAATTTGAAATATTATATGCTAGTGAATTTAATACAATAATGTTTAAAAAATAACATGCACTATAATAAAAATAACTGTACGGTATTATTCGTTTTATCCGGATAGTAAAACTAATGATATCCGGGTATTATATTCGACGGGTATCCAGATAATGTGGATATCCAATTAGTAGGCATATCCTCCCTACAGTGGGAAAGGGTCATATCCAATAGTGGACATCTAAAAGCTGACAAATAAGAAGAATATCCTGGTTTTTAATAATAAAAAATAACAAATGAGTTAATATCTTCCTCTTACTAGGGTGGCATGTTGTATTCACAAGACTGAATTTCGGTCATGGCGGATGGATAGTCGGAACGGACACTAACTAGCTGCGCATGGCTGAATTATAGTGCATGAGTGCGTGTATACATACAGGTGCACTCTGTATTCCCTCACTCTCATAGTTCGATGCGACGGCAATCCGACACGACTAGAGAGAGATCAAGCGCAGGACCAACTTTAAGCTCTTTCTGAGGCACGAGGGTGAAACGCCGCCACCGTCACCCTGACTGCAGACTGCTTCTAAGAATTTCATGACAGAAAAACCCGGCAGCTGATTTCTCCCGACTCGGGACCACATGATTACCAGTTGTGCTTACAACCAATGAGGCAGTTAAAAAATAAATTTGCTAACAAGTGTACTAAATTCGTTTGTCATTTGTTTTTACAAAATGGCGGTAATTTGAAAACTATGTATAGAGCGTCAAGATATTTTTTGTAAGTCAGTGACAAGCGAACCATATAGTCCACCTGCAACCGTCATCATCATCATTACAGCCCTTCACAAGTCCACTGGTGAACATAGGCCTCCCCCAAGTAATGCCACAAAGCACGGTCATGAGCCACCTGCATCCATCGACTTTCTGCATGTCTTACCAGGTCGTCACTCCATCTAGTGGGGGGTCGCCCTACACTACGCCTACCGGTACGAGGCTGCCATTCGAGAACCTTTCTTCCTCATCCGTTATCGGTTCTTCGAGCTATATGGCCGGCCCATTGCCACTTCAGCTTACTAATCCGTTGGGCTATGTCGGTCAATCTCGTTTTAATGCGGATATCCTCATTTCTGAGTCTATCACGCAGAGAAACTCTGAGCATAGCCCTCTCCATAGCTCGCTGAGCGACCTTGAGCGTCCTCATACGGCCAGCAGTGAAGGACCACGTCTCAGATCCGTAAGTCATCACTGTCAACACGCACTGGTTGTACACTTTATTGATTGTACAATCTAGTTTTTAGAGATTGAGGTATACCTGACGAGAAGATATATCGTAATTCCCCGAACGCTGCCCAGCCGAGTTGAATCCGTCGATTGACCTCTCGGTCGAAGTTGGACTTACCTAGTCGGACTATTTGTCCCAGGTAAACGTACTCGTCAACAACTTCGAGCATAGTGCTCCCAACAACTACCGGCATAGGTGTGACATAGACATTGAACATGATCTTTGTTTTGTCCATGTTCATCTTAAGACCTATCCGTTGGGAGACACCATTGAGGTCATTGAGCATAGTGCTAAGGTCCTCCAGCGATTCTGCCATAAGGACTATATCGTCGGCAAATCGAAGGTGAGTGATGTACTCGCCATTGATGTTAATACCGTATCCTTTCCAGTCCAGTAGCTTGAAAACGTCTTCCAACGCAGCGGTGAAGAGTTTCGGGGATATAACGTCACCCTGTCTTACACCTCTCTGCAGTTGGATAGGTTTCGAACTCTGGTTCTGTACTCGGATAGCCATCGTAGCCCAACTGTACAAACACTTCAGCACTTCGATATACCGACAGTCAACTTCGCACCGCTGAAGGGACTGTAGCACCGCCCAAATTTCGATGGAATCAAAGGCTTTCTCGTAGTCCACATACACCAGGCAAAGTGGCAGATTGTACTCTTCGGTCTTCTGTACAATCTGCCGCATGGTATGTATGTGGTCTATGTGGTACTGAAGCCTTTTCGGAAACCGGTTTGTTCAGGAGGCTGGAAGCCGTCGAGTCTGCGTGCGAGACGATTCGTAATGACTCTCGAAAACAATACGTAAACGCGGCTCAGAAGAGAAATCGGTCTGTAGTCCTTCAAGAGAGCGTTGTCGCCTTTCTTAAAGAACAAGACCACCGCGCTTCTGCTCCACGCCTCCGGAGTAGTGCCACCATGGAGGACGGAATTGAACAGCTTCTGAAGGACTTCAAGTACCGGTGTCCCACCCGCTTTCAGAAGCTCCGCTGTAATTCCATCCTCGCCCGGGGCCTTGACGTTTTTAAGGTGGTGGAGAGCCATTCTAATCTCGCTCAGACTGACGTCCGGGGTATCATCGGAACTGTACATGCCATGAACTTGCAAACAACACAAATAAAAAGGCTACAGATGTGTCGTCACCACTGACTAAGATGTAAGCCTCAAAGCCCGTAATTATACTGGCCCTTTATACCCCTCAGATTGGTATATCGCAGTGCAAGTGCTGGCGGCAGAAGTAGGCAAGACCGTGGTACCTACCCAGCGTAGACTCCTAAAGTGAGTCCTAGTCACCTACACTGGCAGTTACTTACACACACTATTGATAAAAAGTGTATAGTGGAACTATCCTCCACAGAAAACTGGCTGAATGGCCATATAGATAGATCTAAAATGGGCCTCGATGTAGGCTTTCTAATTTATAGGGAACGCCCCAAATTCAAACTAAGTACGAATTTGGGTAGAATCACCTCTATCTTCCAGAAATTTTCGCCAGTGTGCGGAAATCAATCTGCAAGAACACTATGTCAACCATATAACTTATATAAACTCTGATAGTCAAGCATCACTGCTAGCGCTGAGGTAAAACTTAGTGAACTCGAAGTTAGTTGGAGACTTCGTGAACAGTTCAAACGCCCTGGGATGTAACAACACGGTTGTCTTAAGATGGGTTTCGAGGTCACGCGGGTATTGTAAGCAATTAATGTATACAATTTGGACCTGAGCCATTTAGTGGAATCTCAAGAAGCCTAGCCCGATTGACCCTTGAAACTCTTAATCATAATAAATCACTTAAAATCTGGTCATCACCAGGCTTAAAACATTCTAAAACCTTAATCCGGGTTTTTGATCGTAAATTAGCTTCAGAAGCCCTGGGAATAAGTAAAAATAAATTGCGCATTCTGGCAAGAGCTCTAATTGGACACTGTTGTCTTAAAAAGCACATGTCCATCCTGGGACTAAGCAACTCAAGGATGTATCGGGTCTGTTCCATAATGGAAGAAACGCCTCTGCACATCCAACTGATTGCGGGCCCTTAATGCACAAACGTAACACTCATCTGGGAAACTATGTACTCCGCCAAGAAGATGTGAAATTGCTCACGGCTAAGCAACTCCTACTATTCATTGAAGACATAGGGCTTAGCAGTGAACTATAGCCATAGCAGCGATCACAATAGATCTTTTAGGTTGCAGTGATACTGGTCTCTTTATCTAGACCTGCATAGCTGCTCGCACATAATAAAAAATATATACTGACTGTTTAGTTTAGTTTAGAAGAGATTAGGAAACTTACTTGCATACCATACGTAACAATGCTAACATTGGGATGCTCTGGTGAGAGATTCAGCTCTAACACATCACAGGACCGCTCCAGATCAACTAGAAGACCGAGGAAAGCCGGCGCCTTAACAACTAGCTTTGCGACCTCTTCAGCATCTTCATCTCGAAGATCCAGGAGCGAATCAGCCGTTTGAGTTGATATCTCACAGTCTGTCATGACGTTATGCACCGATTGTGGCTGTAAACTAAAAGAAAATACTTTCCACTTCATCATTCTTCATAAGTCTGGGTTAAAATGATTCGTCTTAACGGTCAAGCTTGTCAGACTTATCGTCGCAGCGAGAATACATCATCCCACTACGTCTCGCAGGTGTCGTAAGAAGTGGCTATGAGAATTGTCAGAAAGAGAATTTAAAAAAAAAATAATCTGGAGGTAGCCGTGATTAACTATGACATAGAGACGTCTAACACCTCAGTCCGCCCTGTGACCATGGGTGCGGTTAAGTGCTTGAAACGTCGGGAATATAAAATTAGTTAATATACGCGAAAAAATCCGTAAAAACCAGTTTTATTCAAATGTGTTCACATAAATATAAGAAATTATTATGTCAGAAATAGCTTTTTTTTATATGATAGGGTGACAAACAAGCACACAGTCCACCTGATGGTAAGTGATTGATGTGGCCCATAGATATCTATCCTCGATTACGAATCAAAATTCAGATGCGTTGTCACCCATGAGGACTAAGGAATGCCTCGTTTCCATAAAAAAGGGTCTCCGGTTCTCTACACTCACCATACCAAACACAGCAGCATTAAGCTACTATTTTACGCTGGTATTCTGTGAGAGCTTACTTACCTATGGCTTCCGATAGATGGCGCTGAACTATCTCGTCTTTACCCGAACTATATATTTTGTAGAATTACATATTGTTCTGAATTCACTCCGAATTTTTAATAGAATAAATATAAAATGTATTAATAACTCAACCATAACGCCACCTATCGTAACCAAGTTCAGCAATAAAACAACGTATTATATTGTGAATATATCTATATATATATAAATGAATTGCTTGAAATGTTCGTGGAGGTCTAGGGAAGGTTTAAAAGGCGAGAAAAAATCGAATAATTTCCGGGAAAACCCTAAAAACAGCCCTTTTCTATTTCCCATACAAACGTTTTCTAGAGTCAATTTGAACTTTATTGCTATTCAATAAAGTTCATATTAAATTATAATCACTCACTGTTGTCTAAGCAATTTAGGTGTGTTCCTAACGTCAAAGATTCAATTTGCAATTTATTACCGCTGCATAGAGTTCAAATTCAATCATATCTATGAAAATAGTCTTCGCGTGCGCTTTGGAGGATCTAATGTCGCGTTCCGAAAATAAACAAAAGTGAATCGCAAACGCGACAAAAAATAGTATTATTATTAGTAGTACTGATTTCCAATTAATTTGGTCGGCTTCGCGAAACTTAATTTTAGCTAACTTCAGTTGTAACTGTATCAGATTATTTTTTTAAGTTTGATAAATCTTATGTTTTGTCACAAATTAAGTTTCTGAACACAACCATAATATTTGACATTAGATTTGACAACCAACTAATATGTCAATCATTCTGTCGCACTTCAGAACACGGAGATTTATGGCTAGATAAACTCAAAAAAATAAATAAAAAAATCAGAACACGGAAAAAAGTATTACGATTGACGATATTGTGTTACGTTCATGGTTACGATATACTATGAGTGCATCCTTCTATCTTTGTGAGTGGCGATTACCTCTACGTACGCGAGAACTTTCTTTACTTTTGTTGATATTTTGTGATAGTGACACTTTACTGTCAAGTGAGCGAGAAATTTTCTCACTTTGATTAATTACGTTACGATGCCGAGGAGAAGACGACCTGACTTAGGTCGTCGCAGTCAATCAAATCTGCGAAGAGCTACCTCACGTGCTAACCGCACTGATGACCAGAGACAGACAGATCAAGAAAATAGTCGTATTGCTATGTCAGAATTGCGTTATTTAGCGAGTGGCAATGAAGTGGATAGGCTTAGAATGCAACAAGTTCGTGCACATCAAACACAACAACAGCGAGCTCGACATAATGAAATTGAGCGAATCCGTAGACGCAGTGCTGCTGTGATTCTTGAACGAGCTGCATTCCACTATGATCCGGCAATTGATTATTGTGCCGACAAATCGGTAACAATTGGGGAAATGAAAATAATTTGTAAATATTGTAAGGCGTTAAAATACACTGGTGAATCTACTGGATTATGTTGTGCTGGAGGCAAAGTAAAATTACCACAATTGGTCCCACCACCAGATCCTTTACGCTCTTTAGTTTCTGGGATTGGAAATGATTCTAAGCACTTCTTGGCCAACATTCAGAAATATAACAACTGTTTCCAGATGACATCATTTGGCGCTACACATATTATACAGGACAATTTCATGCCCACTTTCAAGGTATTAATCCAGAATATTTTTTTTATAATATTCAAGTTTGTACTAAAATATATATACAGCCTGTAATGAAAGGGGGTATCAACCCTCAAGGAGGTGAATGTGCTCATGAAACTCAACAACTTTCCCCAAAGAACATAGGTCGAAATATGAAAAAAAAATTTGGCCCTCCCATAGTAAATCAATCAGCTGGTAGTCAGTTTTGTAAGGGAGGGCCAAATTTTTGTTCTCTTTATTTGTTTTGTCAAATGTTCTTTGGGGAAAGTTTTTGAGTTTCATGAGCACATTCACCTCATTAAAGGTTGATACGCCCCTTCTGTTACACACTGTATATATGAAATAATTAATGGACAAAATTTAAAATATTACAGATACAAGGACAAATTTATCACTTAGTGGGGGCACTGTTACCACTACCTGATGCAGATCATCAATTTTTACAAATTTATTTTATGGGCAATTCAGATGCGGAAGTTGATAATCGTTGTGCTCACAATCCAACAGTGAAGAGAACCATTGTCCAAGAATTACAAATGTTTCTTCATCAGAATAATAATTTAGTAAACATGTTCAAAATAGCATTGGATCGGATGCCATCTGATAGCCATAATATTATCATTCGAGCTGACAAAACACCTGCCGGTGAACACACAAGGAGGTTTAATTCACCTACCATTGATGAAGTGGCTGTTGTCATGGTGGGAGAAAATTTACAATCTAGAGATATTGTGCTTCATCATCGGAATAGTGATTTAAAACGTGTATCTGAAACACACAGGAGCTATGATGGATTACAATATCCTTTGATCTTCTGGCAGGGGGAAGATGGATACCATTTTAATATCAAAATGGTAAATCAAGTAACAGGTAAATAAATTGAGCAGGATTAAATAATATTTTTAAATTCAATTCATCTCATCAAGTAACATTTATCATTTTTGATTCCAGGTGCTGAAACCAACAAAAAAGTTAGTGCTATGAATTTCTATTCATACAGACTCATGATCCGTCAAGGTGAAATAAATCATATTTTGATGTGTCAACGACTTTTTCATCAGTTTGCAGTTGACATGTATGTCAAAATTGAGACTGAACGATTAACATTCATTCGTTTGAACCAACGACAGCTACGATCAGAGGAATACATTCATCTCCGCGATGCTATAAATGCCGATGGCAATGTGAATAATGTAGGAAGAATGACAACTTTGCCAGCCACTTATATAGGAAGCCCACGCCACATGCACGAATATGTCATATGTTAGGCATTATGGCCGCCCAGATTTATTTGTTACATTCACTTGTAACCCAAATTGGACCGAAATAAAGAGGGAATTGCTACATAGCCAAACACCAGTTGTTAGACATGACATAATTGCCAGAGTTTTTAAACAAAAATTAAAATCTCTGATGAATTTCTTAATAAAGCATTGTGTGTATGGCAGAGTCCGTTGTTGGATGTACTCTGTAGAATGGCAAAAGCGTGGATTGCCACATGCGCACATTTTACTCTGGTTAGTGGACAAAATAAGGCCAAATGAGATTGATTCCATAATTTCAGCTGAAATTCCAGATGAAACAGTTGACACAAAATTGCATGCAGTAGTTACCAAACACATGATACATGGACCTTGCGGACTTTTCAACTACAATTCATCCTGTATGGTCGACGGCAAGTGTTCCAAGCGATACCGAAAAGACCTGCTTGCTGAAACCATAACGGGAAATGATGGATACCCATTGTATCGTCGGCGATCAGTTGCGGACAATGGGCAATTGGTAGTTGTGAAGGTAAGAGGACAAAATGTTGATGTAGACAATCGTTGGATTGTGCCATACTCGCCAATATTGTCCAAAGATTTTGAGACTCACATCAATGTGGAATATTGTAACTCTGTAAAGTCGATAAAGTACATATGTAAATATGTTAACAAAGGCAGCGATATGGCTGTCTTCGCTGTAACCAATGCAAATGATGAAATATCACAGTACCAGATGGGGCGCTATGTAAGTAGCAACGAAGCAATTTGGCGTATATTTTCATTTGCGATCCATGAAAGATACCCTACAGTAGTCCATTTGGCGGTCCATTTAGAAAATGGTCAACGAGTTTATTTTAATGAATCGAACGCGGCAGACAGAGCGGCACGTCCACCATCGACAACATTAACAAGTTTCTTCACAGTCTGTCAAACTGATGATTTTGCTCGCACTTTGCTGTATGCTGACATGCCACGCTATTACATATGGAATGCATCATCGAAATCGTTTCAGCGTCGAAAACAAGGAACACCAGTTGAAGGACATCCAAATGTATTTGCTTCAGACGCTCTGGGTCGCATCTACACAGTACATCCAAATAACGATGAATGTTATTATTTGCGATTGTTGTTGGTGAATGTTCGTGGTCCGACATCGTTCAAACAACTGAGGACAGTTAATGGACAGCTGTGTGCGACTTACCGTGAGGCATGCCAACTATTACATTTACTTGAGAACGATTCGCACTGGGATGATACGCTCAAGGATTCCGTAATATCTTCATCGCTGTATCAAATTTGTACATTGTTTGCGATTATCATATCGACATGTTTCCCCTCGAATCCAAAAGATTTGTGGGTTAAGTATAGAGATGACATGTCTGAAGATGTTTTGCATCGTGTGCGCCGTGAAACTTTGAATCCTACACTACAAGTGACTGAAGAAATGTACAATGAGACATTGATCATGATAGAAGATATGTGTTTATTGATAGCAAATAAAGTATTGTCGTGTTTGGGAATGACAGCACCCAATCGTCATATGCACGATGCATTAAATCACGAGTTGCAAAGGGAACAACAGTACGACATTGAAGCATTGGCCGAAACAGTTCGTACAAATGTTCCACAATTAAATCAACAACAAAGAATTGCGTACGACACTTTGATAGAAGCTGTGAACAGTGGATCTGGTGGAATTTATTTTCTTGATGCTCCCGGAGGAACCGGAAAAACATAATTAATTTCATTGCTTTTGGCGAGGCTCAGATCGCGAAATGATGTTGTTCTAGCGTTGGCTTCATCTGGAATAGCTGCGACTCTGCTAGAAGGCGGACGAACTGCGCATTCTGCCTTGAAATTACCATTAAACATGCAAATCACCGAAACACCAATTTGCAACATCGCCAAAAATAGCGCAATGGCCAAGATCCTACAGGTATGCAAATTAATTGTTTGGGATGAATGCACAATGGCCCATAAGAGGTCACTGGAGGCGCTGGACAGAATATTGAAAGATCTTCGTGACAACCAAAATATTTTTGGTGGGGCCATTATTCTGTTGTCAGGTGATTTTCGTCAGACTCTTCCAGTTATTCCCCGATCAACTGTTGCTGATGAACTAAATGCATGCCTAAAATCATCGAATTTGTGGCAGTATGTAAAGACACTCCAATTAACAACTAACATGCGAGTATTTTTGCAACATGATGAAACTGCAAATGTGTTTGTGAAGCAGTTGTTAGATATTGAAAATAATAAAGTTGCAATGGACACCTCGACCGGATTCATCACATTACCCACAGATTTCTGTCACATCACAGATTCAAAAGAGGAGCTTATTCAGCGTGTTTTCCCAGATATAGCGCAAAAGTTCAATAACCATAATTGGCTGGGTGAACGAGCAATATTGGCAGCGAAAAATAAAGATGTCGAGGATCTCAATGCGACCATTCAGAATTTTCTTCCAGGACAGTTGGTTTCCTTCAAATCAGTCGACACCGTTATGAACCAGGATGACGTAGTCAACTATCCCACGGAGTTTTTAAATTCACTGGAATTGCCTGGATTACCACCTCACAATTTGCAGTTAAAAGTAGGATCAGTTGTCATCATGCTGCGTAACATTAATCAACCTCGACTATGCAATGGAACAAGAGTGGCTGTGAAAAAGCTGATGAATAACGTTATTGAGGCAACAATCATAAAAGGAAAATACAAAGGTGAGGATGTCTTGATCCCGCGAATACCGATGATTCCAACGGATTTACCATTCGATTTTAAACGCTTACAATTTCCAGTACGTCTGGCCTTTGCGATGACAATAAATAAATCGCAAGGACAGTCTTTAGAAGTTTGCGGAATCAACTTGGAGTTTCCCTGTTTCACGCATGGACAATTATACGTCGCGTGTTCGCGCGTCGGAAAACCATCTTCTTTGTTTATTTACGCACCACAAAACAAAACAAAAAATATAGTTTATGAGCAAGCTTTAAATTGATTAACAAACTGTATCATAACAGTGTGTGTCTGTAAAAAAAATTTAAACCTTATAAATAGCCAGTATTTCAGGAAAACTCTGTTTTTTTTAAGTAAGCAACTTGATGTGTCGAAAATAATAATAAAACTTCATGCTTCATTAAAAAATGCTTAATGATTTCTTATATTTACGCGAACACTACACATGATTAAAACTACTTTTACGGATTTTATCGCGTTTATTTTTACTTTTTATTTTTAATTCCCGACGTTTCGGGCGCTTTCCAGCACCCATGGTCACGGGGGACTGAGATGACTGACGTCCCGATGTCATTGTTAAACCCGGAGTACCTTCAGCTTTTTTTTAACCATAAACATAAACAATAATTAAAAAAGCTGAAGATACTCCGTAGTAGATTTGTAGATGTTTAGCAAATAAAATAACAATTAATTACACTTACACCAAAAGTAAAGGTGATCCTTCACATCTGTAGTACATTTTAAGACTTGATTCTTCACCTGATCCGAATATATTTAAGCATTCAGCTAACACTGCTATACTAATCTGAAATTAAATATTTTTTGTACTGTATCAAAGTGAAGCCTTCTTTTCACCTTCAAACCTTCATTGATAACCTGATTTCTGACTGGAAATTCTATAACCGTTAATCTTAAATACAAATTTACCTAGTATTTAATTTAAAAAAAATATTTATTTAGTTGTCTTTAGTAGTAATCATATGTTGGATTAAATGACTGCTGGTTCAAATTTATTAAAGAAGATTATTTTATGCAGTGCGGTTATTAAAATAAATAGTCCCGCTGGGTTTCTTGCTGGTTCTTCCCAGGACAGAGGTGATTTTTGCGAACCAGTGGTAAATGAAAAAAGTGACTTTCAATAAGTATTGTCTATAATCTACATTGAATAAAAAAGTTTCACAAGGAACATATGAGCGGCGATAACTATTCGCGATACTGCAAATGTTCTAGATTCGGGCCACAGAGAGGACGTGAAGGAATGCATGCGCACTAACCTGGACTTCCGCTGATCTGCCTCGTGTCTTAAGGGCTACAGTCATGATGATTCGGTGCCGGCTTATTTCACACATATAAACTTTACAGATAGTCGCAAAATACAGCATTATTGAAAGTGTCCCTACATTTTATATTTTAGTAAAGTTTAACATCTAAACTACACAAAGGCGGGTACCAGATAGAAGTGGTTCCTTGTGCGTGTCTCACACGGTCTGATAATACAATAGTGTGCATGCTAAAAAGCATAAAGGGGGTTAGATAGGAAATCCAGAATTGGACTTTTTGCAGTACTCTTATTGGATAAAAATAAATGAATTACTAAGAGTTGGGCGGTAGTGCAAATGTGGCACGAACATATCAAATCAATAAAATATGTTAAATTACTACGTGGTAGAGCCATACTTATATGTGGTGGAGCAATGCTGTATTTGTATTAGTAGTATAGTTGTAGCACGAATGGGTTGGCTCGACCGGGGAAGGACCACACTCTCACAGAATACCAGCGTAAAATAGTAGCTTAACGCTGCTGTGTATCATATGGTGAGTTTTTTTTAAGTGTAGAGAACCGGAAACCCTTTTTACTGGAAACGAGGCATTCCATTTTAGTCCTCACGGGTGACAACGCATCTTTTTCAACGCATTTTGATGTCTATGGGTCACAGTAATCACTTACTATCAGGTGGACTGTGTGCTCGTTTCTCACTCTATCCTATAAAAAAAAAATTATTCACCCATATAAACTATGCTCATGCCTCAGTTTAGCTTTTGTACTTAATTTAGTGATTATTTCAAAATCTATGTAATTGTAAACGCTAAATTATTGTATTTGTCTAATTGTGTACTACTTAGTGCCTAATTTTTTTTCATAAATGCTTGTATTTGCCATTGATTGCTATTAGAATGCTCTGGGTCTTCTCTGGTATTGTTTAGTTTTTTCATGGGACACATTCAAGCATTGCAAATATATGAATGGAGTACTACATGTATTAAAACATGGAATTCGAAAATTCAAGGGAATTTCAAATACGAGTTCAAGTTCTTTTCAGTTCTATTGCTGACATAAACAAGCTTGAAAAATCAAACTATCAACAGACAATGGCGAATTTTTGTAGACATTTTTTCTTGCATCTATAAATGAAAAATGTGTAAAAATATAGACTTTGAAATCCTGACCAATATTAACAATTTTTTTCTTCCGTCATACTACTATAGGAAGTCAGGAATTAAAGATATTCCAGTTTGTACAAAATTAACATCAGACTAGTCTGTATGGTATAAGAAATTTGCCTGCCTTAATTGGCAAATTGTTACTATGACAACTAGTCAATATAATTTTTAATTATGCTCAAAAAAGTAATTACTAACATAGAGTGAATCCTAAAATAACGCATTAGTATATTGAGAAGCCTTTGGTAAAAAAATACACACAGACTTTGGGCCTTTTGCATGTCTAGTTTTAAATTATGTATGATGAATTTTTTCCAGACTTCAATATGCCATCAGCTTGATTAGATAATACATAGTAAGCTAAAGCTGACCAGCCGTACCAGCTTTAATACCCAAAGGCCGTGGTAGCTCAGATGGTTAACGCTCGCTGTAAATATAACAGAATGCAAGTAACCCGGGTTACCCGGGTTCCATCCCCGCCGGCACCAATGAAATTGTTTAGTTGCAATTTTAAGTGCTGATTTACCACGTGCTCGGCGGTGAAGGAAAAAATTGTGAGGAAACCTGCATGTCTGAGGAATAAGAAAAAAAAAATATTACGAAGACATGTGAAGTTTGCCAACACGCATTGGGGCAGCGCGGCAAACACTTCCTTGCCCTGAAACCCTCTCAGAAATGAGAGGAGGCCTGTGCCCAGCAGTGGGACGTATATAGGCTGGAACTTTACCCAGGTGTCAACAAAATACAACCTGGGATTGAAAAACTAATCTAAATTCAATATTTTATAGACTATAATATTAAACTATCTTTTCTTTTATTCGACCTATTTTGTGATTAACTAACAAAAAATAGTGTCCAGATTCTAGACACAAAACCAAACAAAAAACTACAATGGGCCACTGATCTACTTACCACCAAGTGGACTGTGTGATTGTTTGTCATCCTTATTCTATAAAAAACACATAGTTATTGTAGTTTTCATGTGTCAATTTCTCTGACATCTGTGACTGAATCATAAGGGCTATTATTTTTTGAGATATGTGGGTGTCGAAGCGCCTATTAATGAAGAGTAGCAAAAGCTTGTGGCAGCTTCAAATATTCAAAGTGACGTCCATCGGTGACAGGATTAAATCCGATAATATAATTATAGCACTCTTTTAACATGGCATACAAACAATAACAGTCTTATCAAAGTAACTAATTAAAATAATTAGTAATAGACTAATTATTTTTATTTATATTATATTGTTTCATCATCATTATAGCCCTTCACAAGTCCACTGCTGAACATAGGCCACCCCCATGAAATGCCACAAAGCACGGTCCTGAGCCACCTGCATCTATCGACTTCCTGCGTGTCTTACCAGGTCGTCACTCCATCTAGTGGGGGGTCGCCCTACACTACGCCTACCGGTACGAGGCTGCCACTCGAGAACCTTTCTTCCCCATCGGTTATCGGTTCTTCGAGCTATATGGCCGGCCCATTGCCACTTCAGCTTACTAATCCGTTCGGCTATGTCGGTCACTCTGGTTCTACTGCGGATATCCTCATTTCTGAGTCTATCACGCAGAGAAACTCCGAGCATAGCCCTCTCCATAGCTCGCTGAGCGACCTTGAGCGTCCTCATACGGCCAGCGGTGAAGGACCACGTCTCTGATCCGTAAGTCATCACTGGCAACACGCACTGGTTGTACACTTTAGTTTTCAGAGATTGAGGTATACCTGACGTGAAGATGTGTCGTAATTTCCCGAACGCTGCCCAGCCGAGTTGAATCCGTCGATTGACCTCTCGGTCGAAGTTGGACTTACCTAGTCGGACTATTTGTCCCAGGTAAACGTACTCGTCAACAACTTCGAGCATAGTGCTCCCAACAACTACCGGCATAGGTGTGACATGGACATTAAACATGATCTTTGTTTTGTCCATGTTCATTTTAAGACCTATCCGTTGGGAGACACCATTGAGGTCATTGAGCATTTGCATTGCTAAGGTCCTCCAGCGATTCTGCCATAAGGACTATATCGTCGGCAAATCGAAGGTGAGTGATGTACTCGCCATTGATGTTAATACCGTATCCTTTCCTCCAGTAGCTTGAAAACGTCTTCCAACGCAGCGGTGAAGAGTTTCGAGAATATAACGTCACCCTGTCTTACACCTCTCTGCAGTTGGATACGCTTCGAACTCTGGTTCTGTACTCGGATAGCCATCGTAGCCCTACTGTACAAACACTTCAGCACTTCGATATACCGACAGTCAACTTGGCACCGCTGAAGGGACTGTAGCACCGCCCAAATTTCGACGGAATCAAAGGCTTTCTCATAGTCCACATACGCCAGGCAAAGTGGCGGATTGTACTCCTCGGTCTTCTGTACAGGTATGTATGTGGTCTATGGTACTGAAGCCTTTTCGGAAACCGGCTTGTTCGGGAGGCTGGAAATCGTCGAGTCTGCGTGCGAGACGATTCGTAATGACTCTCGAAAACAGCACGTAGACGCGGCTCAGAAGGGAAATCGGTCTGTAGTTCTTCAAGAGAGCGTTGTCGCCTTTCTTAAAGAACAAGACCACCGCACTTCTGCTCCACGCCTCCGGAGTAATGCCACCATGGAGGACGGAATTGAAGAGCTTCTGAAGGACTTCAAGTACCGGTGTTCCACCCGCTTTCAGAAGCTCCGCTGTAATTCCATCCTCGCCTGGGGCCCTGCCGTTTTTAAGGTGCTGGAGAGCCTTTCTAATCTCGCTCATACTGACGTCCGGGATATCATCGGAATAGTGTCGGGTAAGACTTGCTCTTGGATCGTTACTCACACTTGCGTGTGGCTCCAACGATGATGTGTACAGCTGCCCATAGAACCTCTCAATCTCACTCAAAATCTCAGGTGTCTCGGAAACGATGCTGCCACACTCAGTCTTCAGCTTTGACAGTTGGCTCTTTCTGGCAGACAGATCTCTGGCAAAGACTTTGGAGCCCTGGTTCCGCTCGATCGCTTCTTTAATACGAGCAGTATTAAAGTTGCGAAAGTCTCGCCGCATGCATTTGGAGATCTGTCTGTTCAGTTGCCTGTATGCTGTCAAATCTGTTGACGATTGCAGCCTCATCTCCCGTCTAACAGCCATGAGATTAAGAGTGTGATCGGAGAGTTTTTGTGTTCTTCTGCGGCGGGTCTTGCAGAACTTAGCTCCGACCGCATGGACAGTTTCCACGAGCTTGTCATTCATATCGTCCACTGCATTGCAATCTTCTAGGCACTGAAAGCGGTTACGTAACTCGAGCTGAAAAGATTCGGGATTCTGGATTAGAGCACGAGGGGGACGGAGCGTTGACTGCATTAGACGAGACCTCTACAACTTAACGTTTAGGTTCCGTGTGCCTCTAACCATTCGGTGATCTGGGTTTTCACCCTTGCGATCACTGAGACATACTTGGCGTCTGGTCGTCATAATGAAGTCAATCTCATTTTTTGTCGAACCGTCGGGGCTCGACCAGGACCACTTCCTGTGGGGCCGCTTCTGGAAGAAAGAGTTCATCATAAAGAGTCCCTCTTTCTTCATAAAGTCAGCCAGCTGCTGGCCCCTACGGTTCCGTTGCCCTACTCCAAAATTCCCTAACTTCAGCTCACCGCCTTCTCTTGTGCCTAGTTTTGCGTTGAAGTCTCCCATCAACACCGTGTAGTGGGTTTTGAAGGAGTGCATGGCTTTAGAAATATCCTCATACATTTCCTCCACCTCCTCATCGGTATGTGCCGAGGTTGGTGCGTAGACCTGTATGACCTTCAGCGAATACCGTTTGGTGATTCTGAGTATCAGGTACGCGACCCTCGTCGACACACTCCCAATCTTTACAATGTTGTTGACGAGAGACTTGTGGACGGAAAATCAGACACCTCCTTGGGACAGATGGTCGCCGTCCCGGTGATAGAACAAGTTGCCGGACTCGAGGATTGCCGTGTCCTCCCCCTCTCTTCGGACCTCAGATAATCCAATAATATGCCAGCGCAACTTGTCTACCTCTTCTTCCAGCTCCATTATCTTCTCGTCAGTCCTCAGGGTGCGTGCGTTATACGTTGCCAGGTCGAGTCATCGTAGGTGGCAACCGAACCTCCACCGGAGATTCTTAGCACCCCCTGCCCCGCCGTTACCATGGTCGCCACCGTAGCCAGGAATAGCGGGGCCGCCGGGGACTGGGGGCCGTTTATTTGCGTCGTTGCTCATGTCAAGTATCCCCCATATTTGCCATAGTTGCCACGCTTGGCGAGCGGGTTGGCAACCGCAGTTTTTTATTGTCATAGTTAATATATTGTTTATTTGCCACCAAATTTTTATTAAAGGCAGTGAGCTTTATTATGGAATTGCAGAAATTAATTATTGTAGGTGGCAGAAGTGGTTTTCTGCTGAGAAGTCCATGTGGGTGGATACCACACTATTACCTATTTTTGTCACCAAATAAAACTGCTTACATTGTTACACTTTTATGGTATAGAGAGCCAGTGTAATTACAGGCTGTGAAAAGGACTGTGTGCATTTTCCACCTCAATGGACTAGGTGACAATGCATCCATAACCTTCTTTATTTGAAGTTGGCAAGAGGTGTCCAAGTATCTACTAGTAGTACTACTAGAGGGACTACAGTAACCTCTTTTTTTATGGAAGAAAAACTAACTCACAGTCCACCTAATGGTAAGTGGATGCTGTGGCCCATAGACATCTACATCTAGCCTCGATTAAGAATCCAAAGGCAGATGCGTTGTCAACCCTGAGAACTAAGATGGAATTCCTTATTTCGAACAAAAAAGGGTCTGACGATCTCTACACTCAGCATATGAAACACAGCAGCATTAAGCTACTATTTTACGTTGCTATTCTGTGAGAGTGTAGTCCTTCCCCGGTCGAGCAACCCATTCGTGCTACAACTATAATATAGCTGCAGCATAGCTCTACTACCTCTACCACTTACCATCAGATGGACTGTGAAATCATATGCAACTTCAGTTTTATATACGGTGTTAAAGAAAAACCAGAAAAGTTTTGAAATGTTGCTACTACTTAGTAAAATAAATTGCTCATGATATATATACTCAACCTCAACCTCGACTCGACTTACTGAGTAGTGGTGGTGTAAGAATATCTACTAACTACTGGGTGTCATAAGAGGCGTAAGCAGAAAACAAATCAGGAGATGGGCAGCAGTGTCTTCCTAATAATGACTAAAAATAAATTACTGCAGCTGCCAATCCCCCTTGCCAAGTATGGCAACTATGACAAATATCCCCACTATGAGGCAAATTATGGGGGGAGGTCTATGTTCAGCAGTGAACTTTAATAGGCTGTGTAGATGGTAACAGTATCACCTACAATAGTTCTTGTAAGATGTTTTAAAAAGCAACAGAGGTGAAACAGAAAATGGGCAGCACCTCCTTTCAGAAAAAAACTCAAATTAATAATAGCTGTTGTTGCCAATAAAATTTATGTTGCAAATAAACCCCCTATGAGGCAATAAATGGGGTAAGCTTATATTCAGCTATGGACTTTTGATAGGCTGTAGTAGAATACCTAGAATAATTGATGACATCAACAGGTCAAAATGGTGAGGCTAAAATGTAGATTATGATGAATTTTTATAGCAAAACAAACATTAGTACTATTATGGCATTTTAAAAATGGAATTTTTAAAAGTTATAAAAATGGGCCAAATTAAGAGTACCCTTAACCGACGAGCATGTATGCATAGGTATATGGATGTGGAAGAGGTGAGAGAGGTATGTCAGGATCATACTAAATGGAAGTCTGTAGTCTCTGCCTACCCCTCTGGGTGACAGGCGTGAGTGTTTATGTTCATGTATGGCATTTTAAAACAATTATTGAATTATGACATTTTAAAACAATTATTGAATTATGGCATTTTAAAACAATTATTGTTTTAACCCCGTGGCTCTGACAGCGCGCGACATGTTATACTCCCGTTCGCTCGGGACCTTAATGGCGGGAAAATTTGTAAGTTAGAAAATTTTTTGCTATATTGCAAATTTTGCTATATTTTCACTTTGAGACAATATTTATGGATAAAACTTACAGGATTTCTTGTTGAATGTATAAACTATCGAATAAAATTATTTTTGGTTGCTAGAAATTGTAATAAAATACATAAATTACCCTGTATAGCATGGTAGTAGTATATACTTCAATTTTAGTGACAAAATTACTACTAATTTGAATTCTACACTTTTGTTTTTGGAGAAATTTATATGAAAATGTTTGGAAATATGTATATTTTTATGTTTTATATGTTTCCATTCGTTACTCATACCAAAATATTAAAATATTAAAAAATTAAAAAAAAAACAATAATAATATTTTATCTGTGTGACATTTAGAACAATATTTCAAAAATAATTATGTGTGAATTTGAAATAAATACAACGTCAAGTTATTTGAAATATGTAAGAAAACTATTTTTACTTACATTTTACACTAAAAATAAATGAGAATTTGAAAAATAACACATTTATGACCCAACCGCCAAAATGGGTCTTCCAGATTTTGAAGTACTTTTGGCAATTTACTTTTCACTTTTTATACCACAAATTATATATCTACATGTTCACTATATTACAAGGAATATAAAAAAGTATAATACTTTCGTTTTTAAATAAAAGAGCATATCTTTGTCTTTGATACTATTATCTATTGCATATTGTCTTTGGTTTTGTTTTAAAGGAAAAAATAGTTTTTTCATAAGGCAGTACTTCTGATCCGACCTGATCTAATTCGACCCGTACCAGAGCCGACGTAAGGTAGGTATTGTATGATCTGATTAGATCGGTGGCCGAGTCAATGGGTTAAAATGCCATAAATAATTTATGTACTTAAATTGAAAATTTTAAGAACCCCTGAAATAAAAGCAGCTGATGATTTTCAAATGAAAACAATTTTGTCAAAACATGTCTAAGAGACACTGCTAGAAAACCTGCTTTTAAATCAAAAAATTGCACCCAAATTGGTTCACCCGTTTTAGTGCTATGTTGCACAGACAGACACACATAGTGGTCAAACTTATAACACCCCTCTTTTTCGCCAGGTTTAAAACAGTGATTAATTGTCACACAAAATACACACACCTTAAACATGACATCAACTTCATCTCTTACATGATACTCAGTGAAATTATCTGCTGGCACATAAGCTGATGCCTGCACACATTTCCCTTCTTCCACTGTTAACTTCAATCCCTCTGGCATTGCACAGAACACGGCACACTAAAAGATATATTTCAAGTTTTGTGAATGTTAAACATGGAGCAGTCTTAGGTGTCATCCTAATTGGCAATGATCGAAAAGTGAACAATGCAATTTCGTCGTATGAAGGGATTAAACACACATTTCTTTAGTGTTCAAATTGAAGCTTGTAAGTGTCCACACGAGCACAAGAAATGCTTAATAACGATTGTACAATATATTTGATCATTAATGTAATGCAATCAAAGCTACAAATCCATTGGAATGTCCTAAATGGTCACAGCAACGCAAGGGCACCGGTGAGCTGAGTTAGAGATAAGTAGAGACCTAAGAGAGTAAAAAACTTGTGCATCTCAGTAAACAGCCGTTGTTGAAATGGAGCTGTTGCAGTGACGGCATGATGGCATCACGGCGTAATAGACCATCCCACAATCATTTTCATCTTGGAATGAAATTGCATCATTTAATTGTATGGCCAATTAGGACAATGCCGAATATTATACTATTAAGGTATAGGAGTCTTCATCTTTTTTCAGACTATGATTTTCTCCTGCATCATGAAGGTGATTTACTTATATAAATTGCACTAGGACACCATTAATAGGTCATACAAATACTTATTCCATGCAGGATTCAAACCCTTCTCAGTAAATAGGCACCTGGTGTTTTTAAAACTATACATAGTACAAAGTTCGTTTCGTCGTTTCTAAACTATTCTAAAGATCCTTTCATTCAAACTTAAAAAAAGAAAATTATACAAACCTCTTGAAACTGTATTGCCTTCAATAAACTACAAAGTGTTTTTCCTGATTCCATGCAAGCTGTGAAATAGTATTGTGAGGTTCCTTCATCCATTATTCTCTTCTTCCAAATCAAACATAGACTTCACCAACATTAAATACTGATTTTGAGAAATCTCGTGGTTTATAGTTTTACCCAATATTTGTTGTATCCTCGCTGCTAATACATGTTTGCATGTAACTTGTGTTTTTTTCTCTAAAACTTGGTGTTTAAACGCTCGGCATGGGCAGTAGTTGATACGAGGAAACACTCTATAGCATCTGTCGTTTTCACCCTTTATTTCTATTAACTCCCGCGATTTGTCTGTAGTACAATAACTAACAAAAGTTGAATATTTTTCAATTATATCTAATGCTCTTTGCAATATTACACCAAACACCGAATGTAAAGTAAGTAGATCTTCATCTGAAACTGTAAGAGTTAACCATTTATATAATTATAGAAATCAAAGAAATTACAAAAGTTGGACAAATAATTTAACATTGTTTAACATCTGCTGCATTTATTCTCTCTTCGACGTCATTTAAAACATTTTCGGCAATTGCTGGTACTTTAGACAAAACACAATAACTCATGCTCTTAACGTTGAAATATTTGATAAATAACTAGTAAAAAACTAACGTAGAATTATTTATTTCAAGCCACCGGGTAAAATTCGATTTTGAATTTGAAATTTTGAATTTTCTGTATATATTATGCCGGCTGTACACGCTCGTCGAGACACCACGAGACATGCCTAGAGGTGAGCATTATTTAACATAATCGGTTTCAGAAACTGCTTACGAGCTTGATAATCGTATACCCAGTTTCGTGGACAAAATGTAATGATTATTTTACGTACGCAGTTGACACACACCACGACCGGCGCTCGCGTAAGCGTTTCGTTTTGAACAGATTATTATTAAGATGAATATAGGTAGGTACGTAACACGATATACGACTCGCACAACGAGAGTAAAGAGTCCCTTCGGGATAGTTAATGGCTTACACGCAAGATGTGGATCATAAAAATTATGTGATGTGATGGACAATAATACTTAGGCACTTACATATTTTGTGACCATAAAATTGTACAAAAGTACTAATATTGACGATGTCACGCGCATATTATAATTATAACACCTATAAAATGTTATATATTCGTAATCATAATCATAACATAACACAGTTAAACTAATGTTATAATACCTATAACCTGTTAATATTTTTGTAATCATAACCTAACACAAACACAGAACTAACTTTTTTTTTTTTTTTGCGCCCGAAGCAATTAAAGGGCTACCCTGTACGTAGGGAGGCGGAAAATGCATTACGCATACCACGATAGCCGGTCTATCGTGGTTATGGGGGACTCACTGTCCTACCGGGGACCCTAAGTGATACCCCCTAAAAACCGCCTTTGGGGACAGGCAACCGGCTGATTAACCTCTATTGTGCCTTATCATGAGCGACCCTCTTTTGGGAAAAGAGGGCGCAGGCGGCTAAGTGCCGCTGAGGGAGTGCCTACGAAGGCAGATTAATGTCAGATATTACAATAATTTTATTTAATTAGAGTTGGCCTGAGCCGCCAGGAGACAGTTCAGGTCGTTTGAAAGTTTATTAGGCGGGTCCGAGAGAGAGTTTCTCGGCCTGCGGACACGATAGCGAGAGGGGGGTGGGGCTGCATAAGAAGCTGCCTCACGAATTAAATGGTTTGGGTGCGACTCTGAGGCTTTGAAGAAGTTCTCAGAGAGTTTTTTAAGAAATTGTTGAATTGTTGGGAGCTCTAAGTCCCGATGAAGGTCGGCATTACGAACGTACCACGGTGCGTTCGCAGCTCGACGACAGAATAGGTTCTGAACTATTTGGAGTTCATTTAAAATGTTAGGGTTTGCGTGGGCAAAGACGGGGCCCGCGTAGGACATGAGGACAGAACTAACCTACGCTATACTGTATTGTATACAGATGTATGTAGCGTTGCCAGGCGTCCGGATAAAGGCGGACACAGTCAGGCTTTTTGTTTGCGTGTCCGGCCAAATTAGACGGTGTCCAGGCCTGTCCGGCATTTGTCAGGCTTTTTATATTTGACCATTTTTTTTACATTTTTCATGTACTTAAATACATACTACCTATTGCAATTATTGAAACTAATATTGTAATGAATATTGAATGATTAATAATAAAGAACACTGATTCTTTTAATTTAAAATTTTGTAGTAAATGATATAAGGTTAGCATTGTTTTCCTTTAAAAAATATATTATCGTGTTATACTAAGACTGAATAATTAAGGGTGTCCGGCCTTTTTACCAAAATGTCTGGCAAAGCTGGATGGTCTGTTCGGCTTCTCGGTTTAAAGACCTGGCAACCCTAGATGTATGTAGCTCATGGCGGCTGAACACGCTCATCTCGTCACCTGTGCCTCTCATCACGTAAAGGCTCGACGGAGAACACACCATGTACACACTCGTTGTATCATTTGAAGTTTGAACTCCATATGCCCGCTTGCTGCGTTTTGCCTTTGAACTATTATATTTTTTAAACATTTACTAAAAATAAAATTAATAACCCATTGCTAAGAAGGAGATGGTGGATATTTTCTATTAATTTACCGTAACAGTACCATGTACGGTGAATAGAATAGTGTATAGCTTGCGGCTTGCGCCACGAAAGATTGAACAGTGCGGTGCGGTATGACATACGGGGAAGCGAAACCATAGCAACGGACGACGCGCTAGCTCCAAGTAGTGTCTCCCTGCGTCCAGTCCGCGCACATACTTGTGTCGTCTTGCGTACTATCGATATCGAAAGTGTTAGCGACTACCTGTTATACAATATTTTAAAAAAATTATATATATATATATATATATATATATATATATATATATATATATATATATATATATATATATATATATATATAAAGTAAATAATTATTCAATAAACCTGGCACTTAAGACTTAAATATTGATATCGGTATTAAGAGTATGAAATATTTTATGAAATTTGTAAAACTTAGCAGGATCTATTGAAAGATGACTGTAATTATGTAAAGAAAAAGAGAGGTTCAAGTAGTCCCGGAAAAAACACATGTTTCTTCATAAATTTAAGTACATATATATTTTAAATGAAATTAAAAAAAATCAATAATATCATTAAACACTGTATTTAATAAACTTTCTTACAGTGTATTACACTTCTTTATACATTATTATCAAAAAAAAAGTTATTAACAATAAAATCACGTATGTCGTCTTGAGACGAAATTACAAATACAAAATATTTTACCTCTTTAACTAAGTGTACATAATACAGAATATTCTTTAGCAGCAATTAAAACTTAACTATTATATATAAGTACGTTTTCGTAGAGACTTTGATGTGTAGTTATAATGTCGACCTTTGACTTTTTACATATTAAAATGTCATAATAAAGTTTGCATTTTTCTGCTTGATTATACATGTTATACACGTTAAGTAATATCATCATTCGCTCTCGGTTTTCATCGCGATACCTACGAGACCCTTTGACTCGAGCGCAAAAAACCGACACGCTTCCGAGAGCGCACGAGGGACACGAGACGCGACGAGACGCGACGAGAGCACCCTGTACACACTCGTACTCGCCCTGTCTAGACATGGGTCGTAACGTCCTGGACGTAATCGGTTGTACGTAGTTTCGTGGATATGAGTAACTAGTTTCAAAACTGCTTATTTTTGTAATTAGTTACATATGTATACAGTATAGCGTAGGTTAGTTTTGCGTTTGTGTTATGATATAATTACGAAAATATTAACATATTATAGGTAGGTATTATAATATTAGTTTAACTGTGTTATGTTATGATTACGAATACGTAACAGGTTATAGGTATTATAACATGTGCGCGACATTGTCAATATTAGTACCTTTGTACAATTTTATACAGTCACAAAATATGTAAGTATTTAAGTATTATTGTCCATCACATCACATAATTATTATGATCCACATAATACACAAAAATTAACTTAATACAAAAAAATATTTATTATTTATTTACACCAATTATATGTCTGTTTATGTACACTAAATATTTATATACACTCTAAATGTTTATTCACAAAGAAAACTATACGTGTTATAATATTTATAAAGAAAAACGCGAAGTTTTTAAGAACAATGTTAAATAACGCTCGCCTCTAGGCCTGTCTCGTGGTGTCTCGACGAGCGTGTACAGCCGGCATTATACTCTACTCTATGTTTTGAATTCTCGTAGACAGATTCCAGGTATAGGTATATAATGGGTGCGTTCGGCAGAAAAAAGCGCTAGCAAGCGCTTGTAAGCTAAATGTCGATCGTAAGCGGTAAGCGCTGTCAAATCGTAAGTAGCTATTTTCCTCCAGGACACGATGTTAGTTTTAACCGGGGAATCTAACCTAATTTAAATATATGTTTGTAAAGTATTCATATTAAAAACTTACCAATCATGAGTTTTTAATAGCATGTATATGTTTATTCATGTCATTATATTACTTAAAACTAATATTGCACAAAACAACTTATAAACTCTACTTCAAAACAAACAAATTAAATAAGCAAAATGGCGGATTGTGTCAGCGCTACTGAAGTAGCAATCGTGTCCTGGCCGAAAACTATTTTAGCGCTAGTAAGTACTTGCTAGCGCTTTTTTCTGCCAAACGCACCCAGAGAATGCTATGTACTCTGTGTAGACAGAGAATTTCTCTGAGAGATGATAGAGAATTCACGTAGATGTATCTACGTGAATTCTCTATCTCTATATCATAGAGTAGAGCAGTAGAGTAAATTAATATACCCCTATAAAGAAAGTACTCTGTGATTTTAAATTCCTTAAGTATATCATAGGTATTATAGTTATAATCAAAGAGTATAACTATAATACTTATTATACTTATACTCTTTGATTTTGAATTTGAAATTGTAAAGGTAGCTGTACGGGCCACCTCTGCCGATGCCACAAAAATGTACGTTGCAGCACGTACATTTTTGTGGCATCGGCAGATTACGTTATAACGCTACAATAATGCATTTTGAGCCAGTGCGCTAATTGAGCCCAGCAATACCGGTCGCGCGTACTCACAGTATCATTTCCCATCTATCCTTAAATTAGATTTAGTTGGTTCTATCAATAAACTATCAATTATCAATTCCCAGTATTGACTATCATTTACTATCAACTACTGTCCTCCAATCACGTGGGGGTCCCGACTCAGCCATTACATATTTTTGGTCCATCGACAAACTCGCGTGTGTGTACAAAAAGTGTGCATCACAAGTAAGAGCAACCAGCAGGAGACGTGAACTATCATCGGATTGTCAACATCGGGAGTTAGTGAGCTGCAAACAGCTGAGCAGATCTGAACAAGTAAGATCTTTCCTTTTTTTGTTATCACTATGTCCAACATGGAGGATATTTTGGCAAATCAACAACAATTGTTTTGGGCCATAGAGCAGACTTTTACCAATTTTAAAAAGGATAGTGCCGATCTAAAGACGGCAGATTATATCATACGGAGGTTAGATACTCTAGACAAATACTGGGCAGAATTTCAATCTAATCATGGTATATTAAGTGGAATAGAGTATGCGAAGTCTCATTCCTATTTTCATCATCATCATCATTACAGCCCTTCACAAGTCCACTGCTGAACATAGGCCTCCCCCAAGGAATGCCACAAAGCACGGTCCTGAGCCACCTGCATCCATCGACTTCCTGCATGTCTTACCAGGTCGTCACTCCATCTAGTGGGGGGTCGCCCTACACTACGCCTATAGGTACGAGGCTGCCACTCGAGAACCTTTCTTCCCCATCGGTTATCGGTTCTTCGAGCTATATGGCCGGCCCATTGCTACTTCAACTTACTAATCCGCTGGGCTGGATCTGGAGGGCTGGTCACTCCGGTTTTACTGCGGATATCCTCATTTCTGATTATATCACGCAGAGAAACTCCGAGTATAGCCCTCTCCATAGCTCGCTGAACGACCTTGAGTGTCCTCATACGGCCAGCAGTGAAGGACCACGTCTCAGATCCGTAAGTCATCACTGGCAACACGCACTGGTTGTACACTTTAGTTTTCAGAGATTGAGGTATACCTGACGAGAAGATGTGTCGTAATTTCCCGAACGCTGCCCAGCCGAGTTGAATGCGTCGATTGACCTCTCGGTCGTAGTTGGACTTATCTAGTCGGAATATTTGTCCCAGGTACACGTACTCGTCAACAACTTCGAGCATAGTGCTCCCAACAACTACCGGCATAGGTGTGACATGGACATTAAACATGATCTTTGTTTTGTCCATGTTCATCTTTAGACCTATCCGTTGGGAGACACCATTGAGGTCATTGAGCATAGTGCTAAGGTCCTCCAGCGATTCTGCCGTAAGGACTATATCGTCAGCAAATCGAAAGTGAGTGATGTACTTTCCATTGATATTAATACCGTATCCTTTCCAGTCCAGTAGCTTGAAAACGTCTTCCAACGCAGCGGTGAAGAGTTTCGGGGATATAACGTCATCCTGTCTTACACCTCTCTACAGTTGGAGATCTGTCTATTCAGTTGCCTGTATGCTGCCAAATCTGTTGACGATTGCAGCCTCATCTCCCGTCTAACAGCCATAAAATTAAAAGTGTGATCGGAGAGTTTTTGTGTTCTTCTGCGGCAGGTCTTGCAGAACTTAGCTCCGACCGCATGGACAGTTTCCACGAGCTTGTCATTCATATCCTCCACTGCATTGCAATCTTCTAGGCACTAAAAGCGGTTACGTAACTCGAGCTGAAAGCTTTCGGGATTCTGGATTTGAGCACGAGGGGGGACGGAGCGTTAACTTCATTAGACGAGACCTCTCCAACTTAACGTTTAGGTTCAGTGTGCCTCTAACCATTCGGTGATCGCTGCCGGTTTTCACCCTTGCGATCACTGAGACATCACTGAACAGTTGGCGTCTGGTCGTGATAATGAAGTCAATTTCATTTTTTGTCGGACCGTCGGGGCTCGACCAGGTCCACTTCCTGTGGGGCCGCTTCTGGAAGAAAGAGTTGATCATAAAGAGTCCCACTTTCTCCATAAAGTCAGCCAGCTGCTGGCCTCTTCGGTTCCGTTGCCCTACTCCAAATTTCTCTAACTTCAGCTCACCGTTTTCTCTTGTGCCTAGTTTTGCGTTGAAGTCTCCCATCAACACCGTGTAGTGGGTTTTGAAGGAATGCATGGCTCTGGAAATATCCTCATACATTTCATCCACCTCTTCATCGGGATGTGCTTCGGTTGGTGCGTAAACCTGTATGACCTTCAGCGAATACCGTTTGGTGATTCTGAGTATCAGGTGCGCGATCTTTACAACGTTGTGCCAGCGCAACTTGTCTACCTCTTCTTCCAGCTCCAGTATCTTCTCGTCAGTCCTCAGGGTGTGTGCGTTATATGTTGCCAGGTCGAGTCGTCGTAGGTGGCAACCAAACCTCCACCGGAGATTCTTAGCACCCCCTGTCCCACCGTTACCATGGTCGCCACCGTAGCCAGGAATAGCGGGGCTGCCGGGGACTGGGGGCCGTTTGTTTGCGTCGTTATTCATGGGGGGATATTTGCCATAGTTGCCACGCTTGGCGAGTGGGTTGGCTACCGCAGTTTTTTTATTATATCACTGTTGCTATCAGGAAGATGCTGCTGCCCATCTCCTACCTGTCTCCCTCTGTCGCCTCTTACGATACCCACGGGAAGATATGGGGTTGTGGATATTCTCAACCACCACTACACGGCAATTTTTACAGCATTCCTATTTTACGAGTAACCAATTCGAATTGTTTAGAAATAAATACGAGAAGATTAGAACAGCAATGGCTACCTAATAGGTTAGGGATGACAGGTCTGCAACTTCAGCGTTGAAACTTGCTACACTGCTAGGAATGCCAGGATCATCTTGGCGGCCGTCGCCGCAGGTTACCCCGTCCCAATCCCGGGGGCTAATAGTAAGACGGACGAAATGTTACGCCAGCAAACTAGTAATTTTAAGGCATCCGAACACACAGTATCCAACATCAACATAGATTCGATATCAGAAAAGTGGGAATTCGAACATTTATTACGTGCTATACAATCACATTGGTCTATAATTGATAATATGCATTGGGAGTTAGGCAGTGAGCTTGGGGGTAAGAACCGAGATTATGAGTTATCATTTTTCACATACGAAAGAAAATACAATGAGATTATCAAAACCATCAATCGTAAATTGTGGTCTGTATCACATCGAGAGCAATCGACCCCCTACGTAGAGATACCTACATTTGGAGGTAGCTACCATCAGTGGAGTTCCTTCAAAGACCTATTGACGGAAACTATGGCAACCCGTCATTATCTAACGCACAAAGGATGCAATTCCTTTAGTTAGAGGTGAAGTGGAGAGACTTATTCAACATCTACCAATGTCATCTGGCAATTACAAATAACAGATATGATAATAAACGCTTAATTTTTCGCTCGTATATCGATATGTTACTAAATATCCCCATAATGTAACATACGTCATTAAATCATTAGTATTCACGACACAACCCTAGAAACATTAAACGCTATCAAAAAATTTAGGTGTTAACGTTGATTCATGGGATTCATTGATTGTGCATCTCCTTTCGCAAAAGCTCGATGCTGACACGCATAATGAATATATTACGTCAGTCAAGGAGCCTCGCCAAGAGTTATCCAATTTGCATGAATTTCTATCATTCTTAGAAGGTGAGCTTAGAATCTTCTCGAAAGAAGCCTGAGACCTCTGCAAAAAATGTACATAGCAACAACAATTATTCGCCGCAACATTTCAATAATAGGTATCAAAGAATCTTGAATAAACAAGCTTTTCCGATGCACGGTAAATTCACTTTACAACAATCAAACGCGAATAACAATACTTCTTGGAAATTTTATAAGTGTGGACTCTGCAAAACCAATTAACATTTTCTTTATTAGTGTCGATAGTTTTTAAACATGACACCTTACCTAAATCTTAAAACTGTATCAAGACTGAATGTTTGCGAAAATTGCCTTTATTCACATAATGATAAGCCATGTATTTCCGACAAAAGATGTACGGAGTGCAATGAAGCGCATAATTCTATTTTGCACAAATCATCGGGCAGCAACCCGCGTAAGCAACCAGAAACCTGAAACTTCGGGTCAGGTACTGTTGTGGGTATGTGTATTATTGTATACGTAGGTAGTTATGAGAGGAATAAATCAGTTGTTGTCTCGCTAACGAACGTGTATTATTGCAAACACAACATGGTGTCAGGTGTGGGGTCGTAAGCATAGTAAACGGTTAAAATCGAGGACTTCAATAGAGAAATTGCAACATATATACATAGCATAATATTTATCAATAGTAGTAAACTGTGAAATAATTCTATAACCTGTGTCTTGCAATTAACAATGGAGCACGCACGTCCACCCAACGAATTACAGTTAGAAGGTGGACCCGTCAGCAGGGCTGATGCTTGGAAGAGGTGGAGACAACAATTCATATTATTTGTGAAAGCTTCGGGTGTGCACTCGGAGACATCGGCAGTAACGGCAAGCTTACTTCTCAATTTAATTGGTTCAGAAGGATTCGACATTTATCAAACTTTTACGTTCACTAAAGAAGAGGATTGTGATGATGTGCAAATAATATTGAGCAAATTTGATGAATATTTTGGAACTAAAATTAATATTACATTGCTTCGATACAAATTTTTTACTCGCAATCAAGAGGAAGGTGAAAACATACAGCAGTATGTTACGTCATTACGGTTATTGAGTAAAAATTGTATGTTTGCAACTTTAGAAGATGAGCTGATAAAGGATCGAATTGTGTGTGGTGTAAATAGCACAATGATCCGGGACCGTTTGCTCAGATGTGAGGACCTAGACCTGGACAAAGCTGTGAAGTTGTGCCAGGCCGAAGAAATTTCGCAAGAGAGTAGCCGTCAGCTAAGTACTGGCGGTATGTGTGCTAGTGTAGTGCAGGTAGATAGTGTCAAACAAAGGAGGGGACAACGCGATGGGCAGCGCACAGGCGCCGGCCGCGCCTCACGGGGCTCCGCGCTGCGCTGCCCGCGCTGTGGACTCGAGCGCTGTGCAATGCCTCGATGTCCGGCCGTTTACGCCACGTGTTTCATTTGTGGTAAACAAGGTCACTACGCTCGGGTATGTAAGAAGATTTTAAATAGTAATAAGGCCGGTATAAACCGTGTATATGACATTGAGCAAAATCAAGATGTTACGCGTTCTATTGATTGTGAATCGTTTTTTATATCAACCATAAATTGTCAAGAAGGTTGTTCAGATGGCTGGTTCGAAACATTATACTTTGAGAAGGGTATCGAAAACTTTAAATTGGATACGGGGGGTGGATATAAACGTTTTATCTTTTGAAAGATTTTTGCAACTGGGTTTTGATTCCAATATAATAAAAAAATGATTGTATTAAATTAGAATCGTATAGTGGTAATATAATACCAGTAAGAGGCGTTTGCTATTTACAATGTTTTTTATAAAAGTGTTTGTTATAATTTAAAGTTCGCGATTGCTGATTTACATTGTCAAAGCGTGCTGGGACGACAGTCGTGTGAGAAGTTAGGGTTAGTCAAACGAGTTCATGAAATTAATATGTCAGACTATGATGACTTATTTAGTGGTATTGGGTGTCTTCCAGGAAAGTATCATATTGTTTTAGACGAATCCGTACCTCCGGTAATTTGTAATCTTAGGAAGATTCCGTTAAGTTTACGTGAACGTCTAGCAGATGAGCTAAAAAATATGGAAAATCAAGTTATAATAAGAAAGGTTTCTCATCCAACTCAATGGGTGCATCCACTAGTTCTAGTCGCAAAAAAGGACAACGGGATTGGCGTGTGCTTAGACCCACGAGAACTTAACCGTGCAGTGCGGCGCGCGCATTTCCAATTGCCTACAGTGTCGGAGCTCGCAGCGCGGCTTCACGGAGCACGCTTCTTTTCCGTCTTGGATGTCAACTCGGGTTTTTGGGCTATACAACTGGATGAGCAGAGTGCAGACTTGTGTACATTTGCCACACCGTTCGGTCGATATCAATTTCTTCGTTTACCGTTCGGTATTAATTGCTCATCCGAAGTATTTTACGCTAAAATGAGGCAGCTTTTAGAAGATTTAGAGGGCACAGATAGTTTTATAGATGATATAATTGTCTGGGGACAGAACAAGTATGAACACGACAAACGACTAGTTGCGTTGTTACAAAGAGCTAGAGAAATTAATTTAAAATTTAATAAAAAGAAATGCAAAATAGCAGTTGAAGAGGTTACTTATTTGGGACATATTTTTGATAAAAACGGTATGAGGCCCGACCCTAATAAAGTAAAAGCCATTTTTGAGATGCCTCAAAGAGCCGTTAATTATTTATCGAAATTTATTCCGTGTTATTCTGATCGCGCTCTTGCCCTAACGAATTTATTAAAAATAGATAGAATAGATAGTTGGCGATGGGAAATTAGTGAGCAGACAGCATTCGAAAAATTAAAAGAATGTGTTTGCACAGCGCCAGTGTTGGCGTTGTACGACGAGCCTGTCTTGTTATCGGTAGACGCGTCTCGCGATGCACTCGGTGCGGTACTACTGCAGGGTGGTCGGCCGGTCGAATACGCCTCGCGAACTCTTACAGACACGCAACGCCGGTATCCACAAGTGGAAAAGGAACTGTTAGCAATTGTGTTCGCCTGTGAACGATTTCACCAATATATTTTTGCAAAAAATAATGTTGTCGTAGAAACAGATCATAAACCTTTGGAAAGTATCTTTAAAATGCCATTAATGTCCGTCCCAGCCCGCTTACAACGTATGATGCTCAGAATACAAGGCTATGACTTAGTCGTTAAGTATAAACCAGGAAAATATATGTATATTCCAGATGCATTGTCTCAAGCGCCGCTTCTCGACTTAGTATTAGATAGTAAATTCGATAAAAAAAATTCTGTATCAAGTAAAATTAATTGTGAACAGTATTCCAATTTCAAATAACAAGTTAACACTGATAAAAAATGAAACGAAAAAAGATTTTGATTTATGTACCTTACTAAATTATATTAAATTAGGATAGCCTAATGATATGTATAACGTAATAGAAAATCTTTAAAATTTTTGGTCTTTAAAAAAATGGGTTATATGTGGTAGATGACGTCATATTTAGAGATAATGTTGTTTTAGTCCCTCGTTCCCTGAGAACAGATATGTTGAAAATTGTGCACGAAGGGCACTTAAGTATAGATCGGTGCAAGCGACGCGCAAGACAAGTTATATTTTGGCCAGGCATGTCACGTGACATAGGAAATATTTTCACGACACGGCATACCTGAAATACTAATAAGTGATAATGGCACTCAATATACTAGTCGCGAGTTCAAGCAGTTTAGTAGAGATTGGGGCTTCACTCACATTACATCCTCACCAAACTATCCACAGGCTAACGGAAAAAGTGAACGCGCAGTGCAGACCGTTAAGTCTTTGTTAATTAAAGCTATTAAGGGGAATAGTGACTTTGAATTTGCTTTATTGAATTACAGAAATACCCCGAGACATGGTTTGGACTCTCCCGCGCAATTATTAATGGATCGCAGATTACGTTGTAAATTACCAGTATGTGCAGATTTACTAAAACCACAAGTTGTAGATATTTATCCATCTACGTTTAAAACAATGCTGCAAAAACAACAGCAGTCAAAAATGTACTATGATAAACATTGTAAAACGTTGCCTAAACTTAACATTGGTGACGAAGTAATATGTATAGATGGTAAGAAAAGAACTCCCGCTACTGTAATAGGTGAAGGTGACACTCCTCGTTCATATGTAATAAATAATAAGATAGGAAGACCAATCCGACGCAATAGGCGTCATTTAATTAAGTCTTACTCAAGTCAAGATTTAAAAAAATATGAAAAAAGATATTTTCATCACTGGAAATGGAGGGGGTGGCAATTTTGTGCCATGCAAAGATCACAACAAAGCCCTGATAAGATAAATCAGCGTAACGAGAATTCTAGTTTAAGTGAAAATAAAATTGCTCAAAATGTGCTCAATGATAATAATAATGAGGCATCCACACCATAGTCACACCCTTTCACACGTAGTAAGGCCCGACAACACAACATAAAAATTTAATTAATTAATTTTAAGGTATAAATATAATACATTTATAATACATTTTTACATAGTTAAAGTTATATGAAATTTCGTTTGTTTCAGTTATTTTTTTATATAAGGGGGATGGATGATATTGTATCTTTATTAATAAGGGGGAGATGTTGTGGGTATGTGTATTATTGTATACGTAGGTAGTTATGAGAGGAATAAATCAGTTGTTGTCTCGCTAACGAACGTGTATTATTGCAAACACAACAGGTACGAAGCAACTCACACGTGTCGATGCAATGTGATGTGCCTGAAATTCTTTTAGCTACAGCTATACTTAGGTACAAAAATATGATGGGAGTTTCATCAACATGCGTGCTCTAATAGATCAGGGGTCCCAAGCTTCTCTCATCAGTGAACATGCGGCTCAGTTGCTCGACCAACCTCGACTTCGATATCGGGGAGTGATATCTGGAGTAGGCACTAAGGAGAGCAATTGTAAGGGGGTCATGACTATCAAATGCAAAGCTATAAATAACGATTTTGAATTTGAATCGGAGGTATACATAATGAAAAGCCTTATCAAAAATTTACCTAATTTTAGCTTTTCAAAACCGTCCTGGACATGTTTAAATAACATCACGTTAGCAGATCCTGAATTTAATATCGGTCGCCCGATCGACCTTCTGTTAGGAACAGAAGTTTATTCTTTGATTTTATTGGAGGGAATTTGTAGGTTGAATGATAATATACCGATAGCTCAGAATACTCATTTAGGCTGGATTTTAAACGTCAAAACTTTACAATGTAACGTGATCATTAACAACTTAAAGGAGATCCAAAAAATTCTGGGAGATGGAGGATATCAGTGAAGAATCTACGCTATCATTAGATGATCAACAATGCATCGACTATTACAAGTCTACTACTATCAGGTGCGAAAACGATCGATACGAAGTTTTTCGTTTGCCCCTCACCCCAGACTTTTCGGATAAACTAGGAGAATCAAAATCAAAAGTTATCGCTCAATTTAGATCGTTAGAAAACTCAAAAAACATGAAAACATTAAAAATCAATATCAATCATTTATAAAAGAATACCGCGCCCTCGGACACATGATTCCAGCTACCGGTACGTCGGCATTGTGTAATAACTCATTATTGTGTGCGTGCTGACGACACTATCATGAATTCTAAATTTAGAGTGGTATTTAACGCTTCGTGTAAAACATCATCGTGGAATTGCTTGAACGACGTAATGAGATGTGGTCCTAATCTCCAACTGAATCTGCAGTCTCTCATAATCAAGTAGAGACAATATCAGTTTGCATTCACAGCCGACATTGAAAAAATGTTAGGCAAATTTGGATCCAACCCGATGATCAGCGGTTATTAAGAATCGTTTGGCGTGACTCTCCCTCAGAACCTATCAATGACTATCAACTTACCATGGTCACATACGGAACGAAAGCAGCGCCGTTCCTAGGGACGATGACTCTTGAAACAACTTGCATGTAACAACCTAACTATCATAACAGTCAGGCGATCGACGTATTAAACAACTGTTTTTACATGGATGACCTGGTGTCATTGGTGTCACGATATAAGAACCGCACGTCAATTACAACAAGACCTTATAAATTTATTAAAATCAGCTGGATTTTATTTGAGGAAATGGAGATCAAACTCCGATGACTTGATCAGAGAGGAAGAGTCAGCTCTATCAAAGGAAGACAACTTTAATTTCAAGCAATCAGCGCAAACGAAAACCCTTGAGTTAAGGTGGAATCCACATGAGGATGTTTTTATGTTTCAATCAAATTTAGAACCGACGGAAGTCTCCAACAAGGTCACAAGGAGAAACCTTTTATCAAAACTTTTTGACCCGCTCGGTTGGCTATCACCACTATCAACTAAGTTAAAATTATTTTTAACAAGTGTGGGCAGCAGATAATATTAACTGGGATGATCCTATACCGAATGAAGTATATGTAGAGTGGAAGAAGATCAGACAGGACATGCATAATATTAAAACCCTCAGTTACCCCAATGCCTGCAGATCCACGAGTGCGACAGTATCGAGCTACATAGGTTCAATGACTCGTCTGTCAGAGCTTATGCATGTGTGATCTATTGTCGTATCAACAAAGGCAATAATTTAGTGCTGGTAGCCGGCAGAGCCAGGCTTGTACCAACCAGCAAGACAGTCTCGTTACTGCGCTTGGAACTGAGCGGAGCACTACTCCTATCAAAGCTAATGGGTGAAGTCGCGGAGTGCCTTTGTGGGTACAATATCAAAATATAAGGTTGGACTGACTCCGTGGTAGTACTGGGGTGGCTCAACAGAGAACCAACCAGATGGGAAACGTTTGTGGCAAATAGAGTTCGTACAATAACCGAAAATATGCCACCTGACTGCTTGGAGGTACGTTAAGTCGAAAGAAAACCCAGCCGACTGTGCCAGTCTCTCGTGGTCTAACTGCATCAAAACTCAAAGCCCAGACCTTGTGGTGGCTGGGCCCGACTTGGCTATCAACATATTATAACGGCCAAAGGCATAAGATCGCTTATACAACAAAGAATTAAAATTATCAAAAACAATTTTAGTAGCACAACATCAACCCGATTTTATCATTCAAGAAATCCTATCAAAATATAGCACAATTAACAAAGCGGTAAGAATAGTTGCATGGATTCGGAGATTTTTAAATATCAAAAAAGGACAAAATATAAAATATCTAACAGTACGAGAGTTGAAGGAAGCTAAGTTATTAATTATCAAAAATATACAACAAACGGGATTTGAAAGAGAGTTATTACAGATTTAAAGCAGGGAAATAAAATAAATCGAAAAAGCAACATTTGTGAACTTAATCCGTATATTGATCAAGACGATGTATTGAGAGTCGGTGGGAGGTTGCGGAATGCCAATCTGGACCCAGACATGAAAAATCCTATCATTATACCCGACAACAGCCGCCTTGCTGAGCTTCTTATAGATCAGGCGCATGAAATGATATACTATGGTGGTGCTCGGCTCAACATCAGCCAACCTCAGACAAAAATACTGGATCGTCGGTCGCAACAGAGCTACGAAGAAGAGACTACGTCATTGTATCAAATGTAGAAGGCACGAACAAACCAAACACTATCAAATTAAAATTTGGGTGACCTTCCAGCAGCTTGAAGCAAACCCTTCACGCCCCTTCCATCATGTCGCTATAAACTACACGGACCACGTTTTCATCAAAGCTAACTCAGGCCATGGCGATCAAAACTACAAAAGGTTATATCGCTGTGTTGCACGTGTATGGCCACAAAGGCTGTACATTTGGAGTTGGTGTCTGACCTGATGAGTACTGCATTCTTAGCAGCGTTACGGAGAATGACAGCTCGCCGTGGAAAACCTAATCACATTTATAGCGATAATGGCACGAACTTCATAGGAGCCAACAAGGTCTTACAGCAGTGAATACGAAGAGCTCCTCAAAACAATTTGGTAATGAGTTCCTCTCAGAAGTGTCCGAGATGGGTATAAATTGGCACTTGAATGCACCTTCGTGGCCGTCAGCCAATGGTCTTTGTAAAGGAGCCGTGAAAAGCCTCAAGTATCATCTAAGGAGGGTGGTTGGTGATCAAAAACTCACCTACGAGGAGTACAGCACGCTGCTAGCACAATTAGAAGCTTGCTTAAATTCGAGACCACTATGTCCATTGACGGAGGACGCTGATGATTTAAATTATTTAACCCCATCACATTTTCTATCAAGCGGTCCGATTCTATCAATTTATGAGACGGAACGAGATCTTAGGACTAGGTAGCATTTAACACAAAAAATATTCCAAGACATTTGGAAAACGTGGCAACACACTCTACTCAGATACCTAAAGACCTATCGCTACCTACCGATCACGCGAATTATTCAAATCTATACAAATTACTTAATAAAAGCACGCTTATCGAAGTCCTTTCTTATTTTCGAAATCCGAATTCCATTATTAGTACGAGACGCTTACGAAGTGCTTAAAGCGATTCCCATATCTAAACAATCGGGTAGCAACCTGATCAGCATTGTCGCTATTAGCGAATATCTCGCTTTAAACATAAAAAAGATTCGTTTATATCGCTATCATTTACTAATTTACTATGACTGCATTGATCGCGATTTATATACTGTGTTGTGTCGATTTAAGAAGCCTATTTAACATATGATCAATGACAAGAGTTTGTGTGAGAAGGGTGAAGGACTTGGAAGTTGTAGAACGATCATCAAAACCTGCAAAAATATTTTGATTGCTACAAGTAAACTTAATAACTACTTTTATTTCTTTTGTAATAAATGCTACTTCAAGATGTTATATGCAAAGATCAAGTTACGGCTATTCAATTGAGTGACGCCGGACTTATTACGCTAGGACAGGACTGCCTTATCAAATCACCTGATTTCCATTTTTATGCATACAAACCAGATGCATCTTAAATCAATTTAAAGCCCGACATTGGTATACCGAAGATCGCTTCGATTAATCATTTAATAAATATCTCGATAACGGAGATGAACGCCAGCACGAGCCTGGAGACTATCAGCCAACAACAACTGCTTGCCATACGAGAAAAATTGGATGTCATGAAACAGACTGAGCCGTCAGCAGCAGGTGTATCCTATCATGAAATTCACCATTACACCGTCCTCTACCTGGTGATTATAACGGCTGGAGTATTCGGAGGATTCTACGTGTGGCGGCACGTGCGGCGCGCGTGGAGGCGGGCAGGTCGCGATTGCGTACAAAATAAGTGTAGTGAAGTGCAGTGTAATAGTGGAATGCAATTTGTAGATGTAGAGTTGCAAACAAGTGCAGTGCAGTATAACAGTGGTGACATTACTAGCGAATTAAACGAAAAATTTAAGGACTCGCGTATACAAAAACAAAACCGTAGCACCTCACCAGTGCTTCAATCGGTGTTTACTATCACGGACACGGGTGAGTTATAGCATAGCCTCATAGGTAAAGGGCCTATACAGCAGCGACCCCGATACATTGCAGCGGCACGAGGCGCAACTCAGCAGAACGTGAGCGAAAGTGACGTCAACGGATGCAATCGGAGCTCTGCAATATTACTTTACCTTATTTTAATATAATAATTTAAAATCATTCTAGATCTAGCATCGATCTGTTTCACTTCTTTTTTAGTTGTAATAATTATATTGTAATTTTGATATAATAATAAAGTATTTTAAATTAGTTTCGGTTTTTTTTGGGTCCTTCGGCTAACGGTTAACGTACTCGTAATTGGCGCAGTCGGTAGGATACTAAAAAGTTGGTTAGACTATCGTAGCTTTCAAGCTTTAATCGAGTATTCGAATCTATTACGGACCAACGGCAAGCCAAGAGGATACATCAAGACATCGATCCCGAGAAAATAGATTTCATCTTGAAATCTATGTAAGTACACCAGAATTTTATCTAGTGTTGCTTCCTCTTTCCTTATATAAATCTTTCCCGTCAATATTTTCCATCCAAGGCAATCATCCCACTGCGACCCTACATCGCGTAGGCAGCCACGTAGACAAAGTTAGTAGTAGTTGAGATTTAGGTTGTTATTTAGAATTAGATATAATTACCGAGGAACCAAAAATGGCCCACGACCCTGACACTATTTTCAAAGTTTTACGCCCAGTGCCAGAGTTCGACTGTAACCTTTTTTTTTTTTTTGCATGGGGAAATGCCTACGCATACCCGCCTCGCGGGGGCAAGGACGGGTTATGTCGGACTCGCACCGACTAAAACCCCATGGTGTTCCACCTTTGTCGCATATTGGCAGGGCTACGGGAACGCTTTCGCACACATCCGCGGCCCTACTAGCGCCTGCCGCCCCATGGCAGCACCTCCTCGGGAGAGGAAATTCCTCCCCGTTCTCCTTCCCAGGTAAGGCGCACCAGAACACATGGTGCGCCTTCCTCCACGGCCTCCAACTACGTCTGTGCAACAGACGCCCCCCGCGTCCGATGCACAAAGGCCATGGGGCCAGGAAAAACGAGCACTTAGAAGTACTAGCCTTCCCGACCCCAGCGGCGGATCTGGTCTACGGCTCCGCCGCCAACCAAGATTCGGCTGCGGAGGGTAGGGAGAGCGGCGCCTCGCAATATCGACAATCCTCTCCCCCCCGCAGCCCCACCACCACCGCATCAACGGTGCGGCCCCGTTTGAGTCGCGAAGGATAGGGCGAGTGGCGCATCGCCATACCAACACTCCTCTTCCTGCGCGACTCCACCTCGGCTGCAGCGGTAGAGGGTGCGCGAGTCCCCACTCGCTGCAGTCCACCAGCACACATCCGAAGTGGGCTCCCCAAGCCCACTCGGAGCGGCCACCTCAGGCCGGCCCTTCACCTCGGGCCAGCCACGTGGGTTCCTCTTTGTTCACCGTGGGAGACCAAGCCACGGCTACTAAGCCCCCCCGCCACGACAAGGCGGGAACCCGTTCGGGGGGGTCGACGGTAACCCTAATGTACAAACTAGATTTATAAATTTATGTGACCAAATATGTGCGGCATACCTAAGTAATGAGTCTGGCAGTGAACTATCAAACTTATGCCTGCTTAACAGGATATTAAATTAGATAACTGGACCCGCCGCGACTACTTTAAATTCAAATGGTATTCCTGAAAGCTGGCATGGCATACGCACAGCTTTAATCAATAACTTTTCTGATCAACAAGATGAAACGGCGCTCTACAATGACCTCTCCTTAGCCACTCAGGGAAACAGCTCTCCCAAAGGATTTTATGCACGATGTCAGACATTATTCAGCACTATCATGACGTATGTTACGCTTCATGAAACCTTACCCACTACAATAGAAGCCGAACGTGTATTATATAAAAATTTAACAAAACAAGCTTTTGTACGCGGTTTAACGGAGCCACTTGGCTCACGAATACGTTGCATGCGTCATGATACAGTTGAATAAGCCTTGGAGTTTGTACAGGAAGAACTGAATGTCATGTACTTGCAACAACGCGGTGAATCTTTCGCTGAAAGGAAACCTCAAGCACCTAAACCTCTCCAACCTAGTCATATGACCTTATCTTTGCAAAACCATTCAGTTTTCCTGCACCGATGCCAATGCCCAATTTACAGCGACCTCAACATGTACCACAGCAACAAGCCTTTAGGCCTAACGTGCCACCACAGTTTAACATGCCTACGCGAACTCAACAAATGTTCCGTGCTTTTCCACCTAATTACACACCCCATAGTAATATGTTTAGACTACCAAATAGGAATCAAACCCATGACTCAGGTCCCAAACCTATGAGTGGCGTTAGCCAATACCTAACTAATGCCTCCGACAGGTCTGACCGGTCATGATTACGACTATTACAACTATGATGATAATTATGACTATACCAATACTGTGACCTACGACTATGACGACACACAGCATTACCATTATCAAGACGCGACTGAGATAGATGAACACGATAACGTAGACTGTCAACCTTGGGGGTCCTCAGGGTCCTAGGGTATAATTTGTCCATCCGAATCTGAATGGAGCTCTCCCATTTGGATAGTTTCTAAAAAGGTTGATGCTTCTGGCAAGACCAAATGGCGACTCGTAGTCGATTTTAGGAAGCTAAACGAAAAAACCATTAACGATAAATACCAATCCCCAATATATCGGATGTACTAGATAAGTTAGATAATTGCCAATACTTCACAACTTTCGATTATCCAGTGGATTTTACCAGGTTGAAATGAACCCTAGTGACATCCCGCATTCAATGTTCAACATGAGCATTTCGAGTTCTTACGGATGCCCATGGGATTAAAGAATTCGACATCTACGTTTCAGCGTGTCATGGATAACGTGCTCCGTGACCTCCAAAATACAGTTTGTCTCGTGTACTTAGATGACATTATTGTGTTCAGCACTTCCTTGCAAGAACACATGGTAAACCTTGAGAAAGTATTTCAGAAACTATGGGAATCCAATTTTAAAATAAAAATGGATAAGTCCGAGTTTCTTAAATTAGAAACCGCTTATTTAGGGCATATAATTAGTAAAGATGGCATTAAGCCAAATCCTAGCAAAATATCCGCAATAGAAAGTATTCACTACCCAAAACCGCAAAAGAAATCCAACAATTTTTAGGCCTCATAGGTTATTATCGGAAGTTCATCCCAGACTTTGCTCGAATCACTAAACCTCTGACGCAATGTCTAAAAAAAGGAAGAAAAATAACTCTTGACGCAGACTATATTAACTGCTTCGAAAAGTGCAAGACTCTCTTGACCAACGACCCAATCCTCCAATATCCTGATTTTAGTAAAGAATTTATCTTAACTACCGACGCATCTAACGTAGCGATAGGAGCCATCCTATCTCAGGGACCCATAGGATCAGACAAACCTGTATGTTACGCTTCTAGAACTCTAAATGAGAGCGAAGTAAACTACAGCACTATAGAGAAAGAGCTACTTGCCATTGTGTGGGCAACCAAGTACTTATCTATTTGGTCATACTTTTAAAATCTTAACTGATCACAAACCCCTTCAATGGCTAATGAATCTTAAGGAACCAAACTCGCGACTCTCCACCTAGTGGTGGAGATTAAAATTAAGCGAATACGATTTTTCCGTCATATACAAAAAAGGAAAAAATAACACCAATGCCGATGCTCTTTCCCGGGTAGAAATATATAACGAAGAATCATGTTCTATGTTAGCTAACCCATCAGAAAAACAGTCCCTAGTGGCGGCTCGAGTACTCAAACAGCCCACACAAGCCATGAAAATCCGATCCTCGAAATCCCCATCACCCACGAACCTATTAATAAGTTCCACAGACAGCTAATATTAACAATTGTAGGCGACATTAAAAGACAGGTCCATGAAGTTGGCACCCGGAAATAATTATTAAAAATGTGACTAGTATAAATCGATTGCGCGTAAAAAATGATGTTAATCGGTACTAATTATCTGTCTGCGCGTCAAATATTTGTTTAGATATTTAAGAAATTAGGCGGGTGCTGTTTTATTATTTGCTTAAAAATGACGGTAAAAGAATAATTAAACAATGTTTATATTCATTCAGTTTATCCATAAGTTATTTATTTACATCGTAAATAATTAATTAAATAATCCCATAACCTCAGCCGCAGCGTCTGAGCTCGAGAGTGTAATATCCCTAGTACGCTAGCGCTTAAAGCGCTGTTTTCTTTAGTTGGCAGCAACAGCTTCCTAAAGAATATGGAGTGTAGAAGTAAGGAGTACCAAATCCCATAGTAGAATAGTTAAAAAAGTGGTCGTCTGTAAGCAGTAAATAACAGTTCAAAAACTCTCCACAAATGCACTGGAGTAGCTACTGGGATGAAATGGACTTATCAGTTGTCGACGGTTTAAGTGTGCTGCTAAACTGTTCAGTAGCTCTAAAATCTAAAATAATTTTATTTAATAAATATAACCTCGAAAAAGTCGTCTATCCCACTAATATTTTTCGGTGCCTTCTTTAAAATTTACCCCGTAGCTATAGAGTGGCGCCACCTTATTTAAAGGTTTTTATGGACACTTTTTAATACCCAGTCTGTACTCCTTACTTTTCTACACTCCATACTAAAGAGCTTTGCCAAACACCTATATTATTTATGACTTTATAGTTTAAAATCTTTTTAGTTTCCATAAAAAGTTATAGTTATAGATTGAAACCTCTTTTATTATATTTTCAAATAAAAAAACAAAAGAAAAATCATGGTGGCAAAATTGTTAGTAATTCGTTACATCAAGGAAAATTTAATTTTTTTTAAACAACGTTATCTCCAATCTAGGATTTTCTCCTGTATCGTGGAAGCAGTTCACAAACATAAATTTCAAGGACAAGGATCAAAAAAGGACAAAAATCCAGACCCGGAACAATTAGATACTTGTAGGCCATACAAATACTTGTTCCGTGCGGGATTCGAACCCGCGGCCCTTAGCGCTGTAACTCATTGCTAAGCCACTGCGCCACGGAGCCATCAAAATATTGTTATACTGATATTAATGAATAAGTCGAGATAAAATGTTGCTATTCAACACCTCGTTGCTGAGGCCCTGAGGCCCTGCACACCAGCCAAAACGTGATGGTTGTGATCACGTTATCCCAGTACTGGAGATGTGGCTGAACGGCACACGGATATCGTGTTACTACGCAGAGACATGATCAATTTTTCCAAATGACCGCCAGAAGACAACCCAATATCACAGCGATGCAACTACTACAAAGGCTCCAATCCTCCTCTCCTCTACAATCTTCCTCCTTCCTCCAATCCTCTACAATCCTCTACAAAGGTTTCAATCTGTAACTATAACTTTTATGGAAACTAAAAAAGATTTTAAACTATAAAGTCATAAATAATATAGGTGTTTGACAAAGCTCTTTAGGAAGCTGTTACTACCAACTAAAGAAAAAAGCCCTTTAAGCGCTAGCGTACTAGGGATATTGCACTCTCGAGCTCGAATGCTGCGACTGAAGTTATAGGATTATTTAATTAATTATTTACGATGTAAATAAATAACTTATGGATAAACTTATATCGGATGCTGATTGCGCATGTGAAAATCTACAAATATACATTGTTTAATTATTCTTTTACCGTCATTTTTACGCAAAAATAAAAATGTATTATTTCACAGCACCCGCCTTATTTTTTTTTGATATCTAAAAAATTATTTGACGCGCAAACAAATACTTAGTACCGATAAACATCATTTTTTACGCGCATTCGATTTATACTAGTCGCATTTTGAATAATTATTTCCGGGTGCCAACTTCATGGACCTTTAAAAGACGACCAATAGTGACTAAACCTTTTGATACACATACTCGAACAGTTGTACAGATAAGACAACCGGAAATGGAAGTAGACCTAGTCAACGCCATAAAAGAATACGTTAACCTAAAAGTCAAATCCGGATTATTAATTAACCCCCCTCTTTGCATGTATGACGTCATTCCAATCTTACAAGATAAATTCAGAAGCTCGTCTATGAATCTTGTCTTAACTAAAGTTGAAGTCGAAAATGTAAAAGAATATCTGCAACAACAAGAAATAATAAGGAACTACCACGAAGGAAAAACCAACCATCGCGGTATTAATGAGATTTTTCTGGCCTTTTCCAAACGATATTATTGGCCTAAAATGAGAGAACACATCACGAAATACATTAATGAATGCACCATATGTGGTCAGGGTAAATACGATAGGAAACCCATAAAACCACAATTCAATATCGTTCCCCCCCGCTACCAAACCTTTCGAGATCATCCATATAGACATGTTCACAGTACATAATAAAAAATATCTTACATTTATAGACGTATTCTCCAAATATGCTCAAGCGTATCATTTAAGTTATACAAGTTGTATTTCTAAGCATGATGGCGGTGGCGTATTAATTGCGTTTAAGGATAAGTATCATGTAATTAGACAAACTAGTTGGGAATGTGAAGTTGAAGATCTTTGGGTGACTATCCTTCCGAGCAATGTTTCCTGTCGAAAGCTCCACTTATGTTTATGTTATCTCCCTCCCTATATTTCTCGCGACCACTTGCAAGCCTTTTACGACAATGTTCATAAAAACGTATCTCGTGTTGAGGATAAAGACACATTTTTACTTATTGGCGATTTTAACACCCCACATCAGAGTTGGTACCCCTAGTACTTATAGTAACGTTATGACACCTGGTATTTCATCCGACTTTAAATCTAATTGTCTTGTTAATATTATGAATCTTTGTAACCTAGTTCAACTTAGTTCAGTCTATAATGTGAATAGCCGTCTTCTTGATCTCGTCTTGTCTACAACTGAGAAAGTGCTCGTAACATCTACTGAGCCTTTTACTCGAATAGATTCACATCACACCCCCACTGAAAATTGTATTAATGGAAAATTTTAAATTAAAAAAAAATTAAACGTGCGCAACCAATAAGATATAACTACCGCAAATGTAATTATCCAGATTTAAAAGAGGATCTTGCAACTGTTCATTGGTTTAACTTATTAAATGAACCGGATATAAACGAGGCTGTCGATAAGTTTTACACTCTCTTGAAAAAGTTAATTGCAAAACACACACCGCTTGTAGGTAAAACTAATAACAAATATCCACCATGGTATACTTCAGCATTAATAAAGTGTCTCAAAGAAAAAGATAAATATCACTGTCGTTTTTAAAAATATCAAAATCCTAGAGATTACGAAACTTATGCATTGCTACGCACGAGATGTAAAAAACTCACGGAATCGGTGTACGCATCGTTTATTACCTCCTTGGAAGAAGGTCTATCGGATAACATAAAGATATTTTGGAATTTTGTTTGCAATAAAGTAGGTAGCTCAGGTATGCCACAGACTATGACTCTTGGTACGGAATCTTCTTCTGACGCACAAGGAATATGCGAACTTTTTTCTCGGTACTTCAGTTCAGCTTTCGAAGTTTCTCAAACAGTCATTAACCAGAAGTTTGTTACTAATGATATTGTAGACTGTGATAGTTATTGTAATTACAGTATGTGTGATATAGAACTAAGTCAGGATACAATATTGGACAAATTAAAGAAATTAGATACTCGCAAAGGTTCAGGGTATGATGGTATTCCCGCTATATTTTTCTCAAATTGTGCAAGGCAACTGTGTGAACCACTAACATTATTGTTTAATAAGTCATTAAAGTCTGGTGCTTTCCCTTCCATTTGGAAACTGGCTCACATCGTACCCATTCACAAGTCCGGAAATAAGTCTAACTGCGAAATCTATAGACCTATTAGCATTTTGTGCTGTGTTGCTAAGGTTTTTGAATCTGCGTTGTATGATCATCTTTACTCTCAAATTAAGCCGCTTATATCTAGGAAGCAGCACGGTTTCGTGAGAGGCAGATCAACAGTGACTAATTTTTAGAATACAAAAACTACTTTTGCGAGGTTTTCGCCGTGGGTGGGCAGGTTGACGCCGTGTACACCGATTTTACAAAAGCTTTTGAAAAAGTAAACCATTCTTTACTCTGTAAAAAATTAGCTATGTCAGGTATTCATGGAAATCTACTGCGATGGGTTCATTCGTACCTCGACAATAGCCGACAAAGCCATCTTGTTGCTCTCAAAGGTTTCACGTCATCTCCTGTCACAGTTAAATCCGGCGTTCCTCAGGGTTCACATCTCGGTCCGTTATTTTTTATTGTATTCATAAACGATCTGATTTGTAAACTGTCCAGTCCTTGCCTTCTATATGCTGATGACTTGAAAATGTACCGTGTAATACAGGATTTATCTGATTGTGTTAAGCTACAAGATGATATTGATTCAATATCTGAATGGTGCCGGCTTAACGATATGTATCTCAATGTTAAAAAGTATTTTATTATAACGTTCACAAATAAGAGATATAAACAGACATATGACTATAAAATTAATGAATATTCATTAGACAGAAAAACGGTAGCAAAAGATCTGGGTGTGCTGTTTGACTCTAAATTAACATTTCGTGAGCACTATGCCGACATTAAGAACAAAGCATTGCAGTTACTAGGTTTCATAACGAGATGCACTAAGGACTTCAACAGCCTCAAAGCTTCCTGACCGTTTATAATAGCCTTGTCCGTAGTATTCTTGAATATGCTTGTGTCATTTAGTCTCCCTGCTACACAGTGCATTCGGATAGTATAGAAAGCATCCAAAAAAGAACCCTTAGAATACTTAGCTACAAATGTGGTCTTGGTCGCAGTCTTGTCGGTTATAGTGAGAGACTCGACAAATTTAAAATGACCTCTTTACTTATTCGCCGTACGGAATATGACCTTATATATTTACATTAAATTCTCCATAATGAGATTGATTCCGGTTACCTCTTAAGTAAATTAAACTTAATTACAAAGCGCAATCCCTGAATTCCTAGCAAGACATTTTACCTGCAGACTTACAAGAATAATACTTCTTTTTACAACCGGATAATAAGAATGTGTCGACTTTACAACGAGATATCCATGAAAGACTCCGGCTTGGATATTTTTGACCCAAGATCAAGGATATTCAAAAGAGCAGTAAAAGAGCTTACAGTCATACACACTCATTCCCATATCACATAGATTTTAAATTTGTTGTTTGTAAAATTTGTTTCTTTGTATTATGTAGTAATGTACGTCATTAATATTGTTAATATCGTTAAGCGTAGACTTGATCTCCCATATAGTAAAATATGAAAATGATGTGTCAACATAATTTTTAATGTATTTTGATTGTTATCTGTTTTGTTGTCCATATAATAAATAAATAAAAATAAATAAATAAATTTAAGAGACGGAACAGCATCGAGTATTTTGCAAAGCTTACTTACCTTCTGTACGCATCATGGTCTTCCCCTTACTATTGTCACCGACAATGGGACCGAATATACGAACCAGCTATTTACTGAGTTCGTACAACTCCACAAAATTAACCTCATAAAACATTAGCTCACTGTCCTAATGGTAACGGTAATGTAGAGCGGTTCCATTCGACTATACTGGAACATCTGCGAATCCTTAAACTACAAAAGAAAGACGAGCATGTAGTAAACCTAATGGCTATCTTGGGATATAAGCGCAAAAGATACCCCAGCAGTACCACGAATCAGCCTTAATACAATCAACCTGAAAGGACTCCACGCAGCCCAGGACCAACTCATGATGCAACCTCCACTTCATCTGCGAGAGATGCATCTCCTAACCTTATATCATACTACTATTCCCTTTTAAGCCGTTTTATCAAGCCCAGTAGTATTCGCTATCATAATCTCAGTTCGTTACTACTACAAGACTAGGAAACAAGAACAGACCCAGGATAACACTCAACATAGCTATGAAAACCCCGAAGAATCAAAAGTCGAAAAGACATTACCAGCAACTTTTTCTCTCAAAGTTCTAAAATAGTTGCTGATCTGAGTGTGGAGGAGTTATAGCATAGCCTCATAGGTAAAGAGCCTACACAGCAGCGACCCCGATACATTGCAGTGGCACGAGGCGCAACACAGCAGAACGTGAGCATTGACGTCAACGGATGCAATCGGAGCTCTGCAATATTGCTTTACCTTATTTTAATGTAATAATTTAAAATCATTCTAGATCTAGCATCGATCTGTTTCACTTCTTTTTTTAGTTGTAATAATTATATTGTAATTTTTATATTATAATAAAGTATTTTAAATTAGTTTCGGTTTTTTTGGGTCCGTCGACTGCAGTTAACGTAATTGGTGTCTAAATACACTGTTATTGTCTTTATTTGCATCAATCATTTGTAACTAGTTTTAAGCCAAAATGTTTATTACCTTGTAATTAGTTTTAAATTGATCTCATCTTCATGACTCTCTATCTTTCAGCCCTGGAGCATGTACGGGCTGCAGCACGTACATTTTTGTGGCGTCGGCAGTTTACGCTATAACGCTACAATAATGCATTTTCAGCCAGTGCGCTAATTGAGCCCAGCAATACCGGTCACGCGTACTTGCAGCATCATTTCCCATCTATCCTTAAATAAGATTTAGTTGGTTCTATCAATAAACTATCAATTATCAACTTCCCAGTATTGACTGTCATTTACTATCAACTACTGTCCACCGACCACGTGGGGGTCCCGACTCAGCCCTTACAGTAGCAGTATACGTTGGCCGAACGCGCTCGCCGAGAGCGTTTAGCCCAACGTTTACTGGGCTGGGCCGTTTTGTGTGTATTTGGCGTTTGCGGTCAACTTTCGCCGACAAGCCAAATAGTGTCGGTTTTCCGTGCACAAATAAAAGAAATTTGGCGCAACCCGCAATCGATCACACGTTGGCCGAGTGATCAGTTCATATTTACGCGTCGGAGTAGCCTGTATTGTCGGCTTGACAAAATTGTTTCACGAACATGGCGACATGGACTAATGAGGAAATATTTAGGTTCATTGATTATTATCACAATTAATCAGTTATATGGAACCCTAAACATGAGCAACATAAAAATAAAACCAGAGTTAGTAAATTAGCTAACTGCATTAAATGATACTTGTTTAGTTGCGATCTCAGATTACCTACCTATAAATTTATTTTTATAAATTATCTCTGACTTTATGTCGCTCAGCGATAATAATGTAGCTTAGAGGCTTCTTTTAGGCTATCTTTTATTTTGAAAAAACACCCAGCGAGGCTGGCACGGGTCAGCTAGTAGATCCTATAGGGGTTTCTTTTTTCTTTTTGAGGTCGGAAACCTAAAAAGGACAAACTGTGATTATTGTTGTATATCTAGTTTTTTTCGATTGCCTTAACGTCCACCTTCATCTAGCAACCGACGCAGAATAAAACACGGCAACGTGTGAATGGCAACACGGCAACGTGTGAATGGCACCACGAAAATCTGCTGAGCGCGCTCGGCCAACGTGTACTGGAGCCGTTACGCTAAGATTGTTTGATTGCTACGACGTGCTAATTAAGGAAGGCAAAAAATTTTGACTATAGTTCGTGCCAAATGGATTGAGAAAAACGGACGATGACCTCAGATATGAGCCGAATGTCAAAAGGCGTAACTTACAAAATCTCAATTTAGATGTGATGACAATACTTAAATATTGATATTATTCACACTTCTAGGTCAGTACATATGTTTTGTTTTTTTATTTTGTGTTGTGTGTTTCCTATAAACATCGTAAAATCTTACGGTACATCGCGAGAAATGTGTTATATTTTATATTTCAATTTATGGTAAGTAACGCAGCAATTCATTTAATAACAGTTTCATATTTTAAAAAAATATTTGAATAAATATAATCACCATATTGAGCTTTTGCAAATTCATCCCTTTCAAAATAAACGAAACGCGCGTTACATCAGTTCAATCTAAAAGAAACGTGACAATGGCAGCCAGAGATGCGTCACTTTTATGGGCCGGCCCGCATGCACCGAATAAAAATAAAGTTCTTATATAGTATTGAAAATAAAGTTTTATCTTTTGAATAAGTACGTACTTATTCAGTGTCGTTATCACTCGAATCTTAATATGTGTTATAAATTAATGCTTTTGGTTGGTAAATGAATAAAGTACTTTATAACAATAGATGATTTTTCTTCTACATCGATCTTTTACATAACTTTTTAATAATAGTTAATAAATATATATTATAAAATCATTATAAATAAATAAAGTACTACACATAAAAAGTGCCTATATATTGAAGGTTTGTAGCCCCTGGTTAAACGACCGAAAGGTTAATGTCCGTTTTCCTCAATCGATTTGGCACGAACTATATACAGCCTTATCTGATGTGTACTTTATTCCTATATATTCTTCACAATATACTGATGAACATCGCATTGCCTAGTTTTTGCGAGATTTTGATGATGGCTCAAAGCAGCCGACAGTTCATAACCGTAGCATCTCCAGCCGCCCAAGCGGATATTGCGATTGCATAAATTATTCATATTTAAATCAAAAATAAAGTCCAAGGAGGCTGCTTTTTATTGTATGTGTGTCAAATTGCAAGGTGTGAAAGAGGTAAAGGAGGGATGAGCCAGTAAATGAGCAGCCGTGACTTTTCAATAACAACCAGAAAATAAATAATAGGATGCACTGTATTAAAAATGCCGACAATAGTATTTTTATTTTTATTTTTTTTTAAAGACTATTCCATTTTTTGGCGGATTTTATTCCACAATCTTTTGTATTCATGGTCTACACCGTATTCTATCTCATTCTCTTGCAGGCTAAATCATATAAATTTTAATGTTTGTCTCTTTTTAGTGTCGCTTTTCCTTTCATCAAGTTTCAAATCACAACGATTTTAAAGATTTTCTCACTTCAAAAATTAAAGGTGTCAATCCACCCGCCAAGCTTAGGAACAATGGCAAATATCCTCGTCGCGAATCAATTTATGGGGAGGCCTTCCATCAACAGTAGATTTTGAGATGCTGTAATGAATGAATGAAACAACCCTAATGACTTGGACATGGAATTTTGATGGCAGCACTCACTGTGTAAAATGAGACACACTGAAGTGGCCACGTAATGCAGGTTCATGTGGTGAAGGTAGTCAAGCACTAGTCAGTCCATGAAGGTTAGAAAGAAGGAGAACGATCGCTGCAGAAAATAGTGTCCCAGAAATATGGACAAAATAAGTGAGGCGCTGCGATCGCTAAGTTATCTCAATAAAAGCGGGCTGTTGTGCGCTAGTTTGAAATGATCTATCAACGTTTAATATACGTGTATATAATATCATACAAAGAAAAAGAAAAGAACGATATTATTATTATTTACTATTATTATTTATTTGTTAATAAATTGTTTGCGCGGAAAAAAGGAAACGGGTACTCTCACATTTTGTTCGATTGGTCATTGTTGCGAATGTCTTTCCGTCCTATATCGACGCATTCCTTCCGCGCGCACTGAAGGGAGATGAGGGTCTAGAATGTGTTGCCACGTTTTCGGCCAATAAAAAGCGTGACCCGCCGAGATGGAAGTGGTAGAAGTGACCTGCCCATATATGGACGCGCACTGCTGTCGCTCACCCCTTCTTGTATCGTAGTTCGAAGACTTTGCTAGTTGTGCGCGCACCTCTATGGCAGTCGTGCCACAGAACAATCGAGTAGTAACCGCCTCGCATAGTGCGAATTATCGTCGCATACCGCCCTCTTCCAACGCACTACAAGACACACAAGGAGCGTCGTTCACGAGGCACCAAAACTCCACCACGGTAAGTGCTACTTCCTTTTACTTGTACTTGAGCCGTTTTTTACTTCCCCGTCACATTTTTCTTCCATACCGGCTCAAGTAGAACTCCATCAAGACACTGGTATAGTAGTAGATTTTGGAAAAGCGAGTGCATCGTCCAAGGCTGTCGCGTGCCACGTCGGCCATCTTTTTTTGGGGTATCAAGAAATCGCACATACAGTCCACATAGTAACATCTCGCATAACAAGGTCAAGGCCCGACCCGGGAATCGAACCCAAGAACCCCTATTGCTGAAAACATCTCGAATTATTAGCACGCCACCCTTTCTGTTCTTTCACCTCGGATCTGGTTAATCACTCCACCATTCTGGTTCCTTCGAGCTGGATTCGAGGGAGCAGCCTGTCGCTCAACCATTCTGGTCCAGTCGAGCGGATTTGGAACAGACCCGCTGTGGCCTGAGTTGAGTCGAACTTCAGAACTAATTCCTTGGACAATGCACTCTAGTTTGTTAACATTGGATAGATTTAGCTTCGCCTAGCATTACCAGCGGTATGTCGTATTGTTAAATTTAAAATTAAAAATAATTGAAATTTCTCTCTTTTCAATTTCTCTTTTCGTAATATTTTCTAAATTCTTTCAAGGTCGCATAATATAGATTACGGATGGACACATTTTCAACTATTCTCCTACTGGAGCTTGTCCTCCTTACCTCCTATACTCCATGCAACAACGTCTTAAAAGTTCAGTAAAGATTAATTTAGTAAAAAAAACATAATTAATTAAGCAAATAATAATTTTACATATTCAATATTTCAATGTGCAGCTATTAATTGATATCGTATGAAGATATTACCTTTTTTTTTGCGCCCGAAGCAATTAAAGGGCTACCCTATACGTAGGGAGGCGGAAAATGCATTACGCATACCACGATAGCCGGTCTATCGTGGTTATGAGGGGCTCACTGTCCTACCGGGGACCCTAAATGATACCCTCTAAAAACCGCCTTTGGGGACAGGCAACCGGCTGATTAAGCTCTATTGTGCCTTATCATGAGCGACCCTCTTTTGGGAAAAGAGGGCGCAGGCGGCTAAGTGCCGCTGAGGGAGTGCCTACGAAGGCAAATTAATATTAGTTATTACAATAATTTTATTTAATTAGAGTTGGCCTGAGCCGCCAGGAGACAGTTCAGGTCGTTTGAAAGTTTATTAGGCGGGTCCGAGAGAGAGTTTCTCGGCCTGCGGACACGATAGCGAGAGGGGGGTGGGGCTGCATAAGAAGCTGCCTCACGAATTAAATGGTTTGGGTGCGACTCTGAGGCTTTGAAGAAGTTCTCAGAGAGTTTTTTAAAAAATTGTTGAATTGTTGGGAGCTCTAAGTCCCGATGAAGGTCGGCATTACGGACATACCAAGGTGCGTTCGCAGCTCGACGACAGAAGAGGTTCTGAACTATTTGGAGTTCATTTAAAATATTAGGGTTTGCGTGGGCAAAGACGGGGCCCGCGTAGGACATGACTGGTCAAAGATATTACCTTTGGTCACTGACCTCTATATATACAAGTACGCTGGACTAGCTATACACCGTGACACGATGAAGCGATTTGATTTCCGCCATTTTGGCGCTGATAGCAGAAGTAAACGTCCACGGAACTAATAACAGGGATGTGGCAGTGTACCAAATTATATCGATAAAAATTCTATACCCTACCAATACCTAAATAAATATAATGGATTCTATGGATAGAAGGACTTTACCCGTAACGTTCATTCTATTTATGTGTCATATTAATATAATGCCATTATCATTCATCATTATTAAAACCCTTCACAACTCCACTGCTGAACATAGGCCTCCCCCAAGGAATGCCACAAAGCACGGTCCTAGAGCTACCTGCATCTATCAACTTCCTGCATGTCTTACCAGGTTTTGACCCCATCTAAGATCAGCTCAGTGTATTTTTGTTATTAAAATTATAATACAGCTCGGATAAACTAAAATATTAATTTAGTGCAAAGTAAAAACCCTAATAGTTGTGTGCAAGTGTTATATCGTCTTCTTATTCACGAAAAGTGCAGGAAATAACGATATTAAATGCAGTTTGTTGACACTGTAAATAATATTGATTGATGTGTTAATACAAGTTAATAAATAATAAAGTTCAGTGTTAATAACATTTAAACCTAAGTGCAATAACAAATTACTATATATATATATATATATATATATATATATATATATATATATGTATATATATATATATATATATATATATATATATATATATATATATATATATGCCTGCGAAGGAATCTACCACATTGAATGCCTTAATATTAAGCAGCAACAATATTCTTTACTGACAGAAGAATTTAAGGCCGCCTGGAAATGTCCCTCGTGCAATAATGTTACCCGTCGTGGACGATCCAACTTGCTTAAGCCCGTGCGATCCATGCAAATACCTTTGGATGTTAACATGAATATGTCATATGAAATCGAGGGCCAAGCACCCATCTCATCGTACAATCCTTATACTCCGACTACACCAGCTGCTTCAGTCCGTGACTGTGTTGCCCTGGAGACGGGTGCTACTTTCCATACATTCACACAGGAACTTCATAAGACCTTTGAGGAATGGTGAAGCGACATGAACAATACAATAACTGTATTCAAGGAGAATATCAAGAGCTCACTACATGAGTTGCGAGATGAGATGGAGGCGAGTATAACTAAATTTAATGATAATTTAAAATTTGCTTTGAATGGATTCAGGGAAGAGATAAGCACCCTTCGTGCTGAACACGAGCGTCTAAAGCATCAAACTACTGATATATCCCATGATGTCTCAGAATTAAAAACATCCATGCAGTTTCTTTCTAGGGAACAAGACGATCTAAAAAAAAGTGGATGACACAATACATCAATCTACCGGACAATCCAGCCTAACCATTAGCAACTTGGAAACTAAAATCGACTACCTAGAGCAACAAGCCAGACAATGCAACATCGAAATCTGTAACATTCCTGAAACTTGCAGTGAAAACTTGTTAAACATAATGGGATCAATTAGTATGGCTATTAGCTTTCCAATTTCTCAGAAAGATATCCTGTCTCTCCCTAGAGTTCCCCATGCTCACCGTCAAACAAATAAGCCCAAGAATGTTATTGTGAAACTTTCATCGCGCATCCTTCGTGACAACGTACTTGCGGCTTTTCGTAAGATGAAAACTTTCAAAAAGACCGACCAGCTGGGTCACACTACGTATATGAACGAGCATCTTACACTGAAGAAAAAACAATTATTTCGTAAAACCAGAGATCTCGCCGCTATTCACCAACACAAGCATAGCAAGATGGTGATACTGCTTTTGCTATCCGCACAGAAGATGACCTTCGTAAGATCAAAAGCCGTACTAAAGGTGGTGATAAAAGTTAGAAATCGAACCCAGGAGTTCCCGGATCCTGAAATCCTTTTCAATTTGACGACAAAATTTAAAAGAAAGGGAGCGTTAGCCGGTATTTTAGAGACGGCAAAAAAAACATTATATTTTAAGTTTTTACTTAAAATATGTTTTTTTTTGCCGTCTCTAAAATAGCGGTTAACGCTCCCTTTCTTTTAAAAAATACAGTATGAATAATAATTTATTTAATTTACAATTGAAAACAATTGTAAATTAAATAAATTATTAATGTTATACATACTGTATTTTTTATTCCTTCTTGACAGCCCTAAGTAACCACGGAAAAACAGCCTTGATGTAGAAAGAGGAAAAGATGCAAAGTAATACGGACACTCGCGCGCAGCGATAAAGGTTTATTTAGCTTGCGTGCGCAAATTATCTTATTAATAATAATTATGTAGGCTATTAAACGTCGGCAAGCAGTCAACGTTAAAAGAGTAAAACTTCTGTACGTAGTACTATTATTTATTCTATGGTTTGGGTGCATAGAATTAAAAATAACAACTTCAGTCGACTTGTCACGAAAGTGTTTCGGAGCAACAGCAATTATGTCGTAATTATTTCGTCCTTTTTAGTTAAAAATATATTAAAATGTCAAAGGATTCGCATTTAATATCAATGTGATCTTCAGGTTTTTTCATATGGCTAGTGCAGTATCCAGGAATGTTACAACAAAAGTTATAAATAAGGATCTCTCGAAAAGAGGAAGTGTGTTTTCAATATTTAATACTGCTTGATGTTATCACGTGTTTTATTTTTGTTGTAATATATTGGTTGTATTATTTCATTTTCACACTTGTTTCGTTTACGAAAATCGTATTTGCACACGTGAACTGTATTTGAAATTTTAATGTTTTTGTATTTTTGAGTTATTTACCTTTTGCGATATTTGTTTTGTTCTAATTATTCAAAAAGTCAACAATTTATTCCTCGGAACTAATCAACACATTACGAAGTTTTTCCTATAAAATTTACTTTGTTTAATACGATTTTTTTCTTCGGGGACGTCGATTTAACAAATAGTTTTTTAATTTTATCGTTTTAAACCAAAATTATAAATCATTAAAATATTTTATCACTTATTCGTATTTCATTCAACCTTATCGTGTACAGAAAGCCTTAGACGGACGGCCATCTTGTTCAATTTGAACGACGCGCGACGAAGGCCGCCGCAAAATTGCAAGGAGAATGTATTTTGATTTGATTTGTTTAGCTACTTAGAAATATTCAAATATCAAGATATTAGCATCATATTAAAGGGAAATGAATCTAGTTTTTCTTTTTAGTGTTTTGTTGGTAAAAATTACTATATTTTATGCATACGAAACAAATTTATGGAAAGTTTTTTATTTTCCACTCGGGAATTGACATTAAACCTTATTTTAAGTATAATAGATCATCACTATCGATTTTTCAAATAGATAAGTTCAATCTATAAACGTCTAGCTTTTATCTTTGCTGTAGCTATTATAATTTAGCTGTTACAAAGGTTTTGTTACCGAGCAGTGGGGACAGATTCGCGCGGCTTGAGGCAGCGAGTAGTCGGACGTTTGACGCATATTTACCAGCGCGGGGCGGACGTTAGAGTGGATATCAAACCGCTCGTTTAAGATATCGGCCGCTTTAAGTCCCCTACTTCCTGATAACGCATATCATCCACCCCTTGTTTGTGATATAGCTCTCAATGTTGATATTGTTCCAATGAAAAAGCGGACGCTTCAAAGGTACAATTTTTATAAGTCCGACTACACGTACATCAATCCCAAAATACAGTCCACTGACTGGGATGAAATACTTATTCCACTGGGATCTAAACAAGCACTTAGCTCATTTTATGGAATAATTGAAGAAATTATCAAACAACACACGCCATTTGTTGGCTCCAGAACCTCTGCTTTTCCGGTCTGGTATTCGAAATCTCTAATTAGCATATTTAGAAAAAAACGTAAAGCTTGAGTGAAATGGAAGAAACATAACAACATATCAGACTATGAGATGTTTACCCAGTATAGAAAGTTATTTAAGGATATGTGTAATAAATATTTTTCTAAATATATTGGATCCGTCGAGGATAGCATACGCAAAAATATTAAGGATTTCTGGGTATACATCTCTAATCGTGGTGACAAACCTGGAATACCAGCTAAGTTTGAATATAATAATGATGTTTCAAGTGATCCGCAGACAATATGCAACATGTTTTCTGAATTCTTCTCTTTCGTTTACGAACCGCCCTCATCTACACTATCGCAGTGGAGACCACCTGCCGATTCAGCATCCCGTGACACTACCATTACTAATCTTCATTTTGAAGTAGAAAAGGTATTAAGAGAGCTGAAATCCTTGGATCCATCTAAGGGGCCAGGCCCTGATGGCTTATCTGCTTATTTTCTAAGAAACACCGCCACAGTTATATGTAAACCCCTAAATATCATCTATAATAAATGCATTACTGAAGGTGTTAGGCCCACAGTATGGAAACATGCTAACATCACTCCTGTGCACAAGAGCGGATCTAAACGTGTGTCTAAAAGTGTAGATCAATATCAATTCAATTTTGTCCACTTTGTCGAAGCTCTTCGAGAGACTTGTGCATAACGAAATATATCCCATACTACACAATATCATTATACAGCAACAGCATGTTTTCGTTAAACGTCGATCAACAACCACCAATCTATTATTATTTTCCAGCTATTTATTTGAAAATGTTGATGATCGCGTACAGGTAGATGCAGTATATACAGACTTTCGAAAGGCCTTCGATAAGGTGGACCACGAAATGTTACTACTTAAATCGAATAGCTTACAATGGCATTCGGGGTAATTTGTTACGATGGTTTGTTTTTTATATCACTAAGCGTTGTCAAAGGGTTGTATACAATGGATACCACTCTAACGTTACGATAGTTACCTCCAGTGTACCTCAAGGATCTGTTCTCGGCTAATTGTTAATAATAATGTTTAATGTTTATTAATGACATAAGTAACTGTTTTCTCAACTCAAAATTTTTATTATATGCAGATGATCTTAAAGTTTATATATCTATCCATACTACACAAGACTGCATTCTTCTCCAAGAGGACCTATATAGACTGACAGTCTTTTGTTACAAAAGTAAGTTTCAGTTAAGCATTCCGAAGTGTAAATATCTCAGTTTTGCTAAAAACAAGAATATTATTAAATTCTCGTACTCACTGTGTAACATTCCTTTAGCTGAAGTGGATTCTATGCGAGACCTCGGTATACTGTTTGATTCAAAACTGTACTTAGGGGAAAGTTTTTTGTTTTTTTTTGGTTTTTTTTTTTGGGGTGGGGGAGGGTTGGAAAAAAAAAATGGAAGAGAAAAAAATGGGGGGGGGGGGAGAGTTAGGGGAAGAGATTAAAAAGGGATGTGTGTGAATGAGTTTTTTGGGGGGGGGAAGAACGAGGGGGGAGGGGGGGGGGGGGGGCCGCCGGGGGTGTGTTTTTTTTTTTTTTTGGGGGATTTTAGAATTTTTGGAAAAAAAAAAAAAGGATATTTGAAAACAAAAAATAAGCAGCTTTTTGTTTTTTTTGTTTTTTTTTTTTTTTTTTTTTTATTTCCTTCCTTTTTTTTTTTGGATCTGGGTTACTTACATATTGAACAAATTGTAAACAAAGCATACTAACTATATGGATTTATTATGAGACAACTCGCGACTTCAAACAGACCTCTTCATATCTTTGTTTATATAAAACCCTAGTTCGCTCTCAATTTGAATATGCTGTGCCCATTTGGAATCTTTATTATAATAAATATATACATAAAATTGAAAATGTTCAACGCCGGTTTCTACGTAGTTACTCAGTAGATACAAGCTTCTAACCCTCCACTCTAGACGTAAGCAATTGGAGTCTATGTCATTGTTTCATATAGTAAGATGCATTCACCGATTCGGCGTATGGTTTCCACATATAATGAGACCTTCGAGCATATAGACATTTTTACATGCTCAAAGAAAAAGTTTCGTGGTCTTGTATACAAGACACTTTTCAAATAATAATTTTGTTATCTTAGTCACAATATAATATCATGGTTGACCATACTTTAACATTTTTATAATACATTCTGTACAGCTGCAGATCTCCTAGCGTCTTAATTATTATCTATCCCAAGAGGTAATCTGTGAACAGCACTGTGGGCTGCATTATTGCGTATATTAAGTTACTGTACTATCTATATGTAATATATATATTTTTTTTTTTTTTATGTGGTTGTTAGCTGTTCCACTTTGAATAAAATAAAATAAAATTGAAAACCTTAATAATTTGAATTTCGAAGTAAGAAGAAGCTGGCGAACGCTTGACGAAAGCGTTACGAAAAGTGTGATCGGGCGAGGTGAACAGGAGTTGAGTGGGGGAAAAAAGCAAGAGAGAGCAGTGCGCGCGCAGATTTTCTTTCTCTCTTTCTCTTATAGCCAGTCGTAATTTTATTTGTTTTGAACAATTTTATGAATTAATATTTTTTTTTAAGTTAATAAAATTGTAAATTAATTTTAAAGTTCATTTTTTGAATTTTGAGTAAATCTTTGGAGGAAGTAAATTTTTTTTATATTATATATACATTCGATGGTGTCTGTATGTATGTGAGGGTGTGTAACCTCTTATAACTTTTGAATGGCTTGACCGATTGAAATGAACTAAGCGGTTTTCCAAAGTATTTCATAAATTTTTGAGAAATATCAAAAATAAACAATTTTGAAAAAATGTTTTTTGGCATAACTTTTAAACGAATTTACCGATCGATTCCAAAAACCAATTATATTTTAACCTTTCAAATACTAAGTCGATCACCGCCGGTCAAGTTAAAATCGGTTGATTCGTTCGTGAGATATCGTTAACGAAAAATTTTGAAGAAATAGATTTTTTTAAATTACCCCGATATTTCATATTCAACGTCATAATTTGGTGCAATTTGGAGTGCTTTGCATTTGAAATTAGCAGCAAGTTCCAGGGAGGCCTGCAAGGTTCAACCATTTTTTCAGGGTTCACTCATGGTTACTTCAGAGTTACTTTCCGCTCTCAATTTTAATACCGTCAGCGCTTCTTGAGTAAACCCTGGTCGGGCATCGATGGTACTTTACCACTTATACCCCCATTGTACTACCCTACGCCCTGATTCAGGGTAGTGTTATAAGAGGAAGGGAGTAAGGGTTAATTAGGGCGTCAAAGAGGACCCGGTCTGCAGTGCCCTTGCCACCGTGCAGTGTAATAACACTGAGGGAGTAAGTTGCGAACGATGATTATCACGAATTTTATGTTACCGAAAAATAAACATTCGATACAAAATATGTCATAGTTAGATAACGTCTAAATTATTAAAGTTGAGGATTACGAGTATTTAGGAGAAATAACTCAATTACGAAAATTTTAATTCATCATTTTAATGAATCAACAAACAGGCGAATGGTCTTTCAGCCGAAAATAATTAATATACTTGAACTTTAGAAGTGCAATTGTCTTCAATCGGTAATTCTATTTTCGACGTAAAATTGTATTTATTTTTATTGTGATAATTAATTAAGAGAGAATAAGAAGTTTACAAATATAGAAAATGGATTAAAATTGCTTGATGCATTTTCTTGTTAATAATTATATTGTTTGAGCATTAACTTAAAAAATAGCTTAAGTACAGTCTTATAAGGTAACTAGCTGTTACCCGCGGATTCACCCGCATGGTCACTGGGAAATGAACTATCCATTGCTTTTTAAATTGAAAGAAAACTGAGTTTTATAGATTTGTCAGAGATCCAGCCATCAAAAGGAAACTGAGCAAAATTGATTCGTCAGCCTATTTAAATGTTTTGAAACGCAGCGTATAGGAAAGCATGAAAATAGCCTGTTTATTCCAAGTGGAAATGGGATATTTTTTTAATTAAAGGAAACTGAGCATAATTATCCGTCAGGGATGCAGTATTTTGAAAAGAAACTGGGATAAATTGATTCGTCAGAGATGCAGTTTTCTGAATTGAAAGGAAACTGAGCCAAATAAAAGATCCGTCAGAGATGCAGCCTTTTGAGTTGAAACAAAACTGAGCTTAATAGGTCCGTCAGAAACTGAGCTAAATAGGAAATTTTGAATTGAAAGGGAAGATCTGTGGGAATTCTGATTAATTGATTGTGGGAATTTTGGGAAAAAAAAACTAACTGAACACTATTTTAATACGTTACTGTACACAATGTTATATGTTTTCCATTCGGAGAAAGAATGTGGAGATTCTGGGCATTTGATACACGCGAACATGCTACATACAGCTGACCATGAGAGAAGGACGGTTTTTCTAAGTTGACCCCCGCTACCTGTAACGTTTTCCCTTGCGCTTTATTAATTACCATTGCAAAACTGAGCTTAATAGGGAACTGCAACCTTTTGAATTGAAAAGGAAGATCTGTGAGAATTATAGGGATCCGTGGTATAATAACATTTTCACCTTTTCCTACGCCTGTCAAAATTGTAGCACCGATTATGTTCCGTCCAAGATGTGTCACACGCACCCTTGTCCCGTTACATAGCCGAGGAGCATCTAAATTTCGTACTAATGTGAGGGCACACCTGACAACTCTAAAGAATTTAGAAACTCTGCGGGATATGAAGTGCTCTGTTTTGTGTCCATAACTGTGTCACTGTACTGTCAAATACTCTGTTATTTCTCCTGCTACTTCGCTTAATATATCTGAATTTATTTTTTTAACGCTCTCATTTTTTGGTGCAAGAATCGCCCTTTCACATAACCATTTGTCTTCGTGCATGTTGTTCGTTAAATCTGAATAAACGCTCGCAATTAATTCGGAATGACTCTGTACTAAATTCCAAAAATCTCTCGTCAATTTAACGCAGCCAGTGTGTCAGCATAGTTTCCAGCATTGATATCATTATACAAATGCACTCTCATATTCGTAGTTAAACTGAATTTTGTCACCTTGTTCCATAAAATAGCCGACTTGAGGCATGCTTTAATTTCATCTGCAGGTGTGCCCTTTTGAATGACAGGTAAAGTTTGGCGAAAGTCACCAGCCAGTAAAACCACCATTCCTCCCATTACATCGGTATTGCTGCGCAAATCCTGGAGGGTTCGATTTAGTGCTTCTATAGCTTTTCTATGCGACATTGTACTTTCGACCCACACTAAAAGTTTGCATTGTCGTAGCATTATAATAGTTGCAGATCGGCGATTCTTCCTGGGCTACATTTAGAGGGAGTTTTAAAACAGAATCTGCAGCGCGGCCCCCGCTTAGCAGCGTGGCGGCTATACCGGAGGAAGCTACGGCCACAGTAATTTTTTTATCTTTCCGTACTTGCGCTAATAATAAATTTAACAAAAATGTCTTCCCAGTTCCTCCAGGGGCATCTAAAAAGAAAAGTGCACCATTTCCAGATTCAATTTGTCCCAATACTTTGTCAAAAACTCGTTTTTGTTCGGGAAGCAAGCGGGGTACAAATTTGGCTACTTGCTGCTGCAAAGCTGGTATATCGTAGTTTGTTTCACGTATAATTTCATCACTTTGTTCATTTTCGGTTGTTCGCTGAGGGCTTATCATTCCAAAGTCGCTTAATTTTTTTGCCTACCATTGCCATTACTTTATCTTCAATTTTTCCAAGTGCTTCATTATAAATGTGTCCATTGTATGTCATGTTCGCGTGTGTCTGCTGTAACCTTCGCAAAATATCTTCCGCCATGTACTCTTTATATTTGTCCCACAATTCATGTGCATTAGATAGCCCGCAAGATGATATGAGAGTTGCAGAAAGATCCCTAATTTTGGCTGGTGACTGGCACTGCACAGCTTCCTCCATGGTTTCATCCCAGTGATTATCGTTTTCTAAAAGATGCAGAGCTTCACATGCTTCTCTATAAGTTGCGCATTCCTGACCGTTGACAGTTTTAAGTTCTTTATATCCTGTAGGACCCCGAACATGGTGCAGCAGCAATCGTCAACAGAAACATTCAAAATTAGTTACATGGACGGTATACACACGACCAAGGGCATCTGATGACTTTACACCGGGCCAATTTGCAACAGGCGCGCCTTGAATACGGCGTTTCCACTCGTTCGTAGATGTGTTCCAAGTATAATAGCGGGGGACTTCAGAATATAACAACGTTTTTGCAAATGGGTCGTTTTGACAAAGTTGAAAGAAGGCTGTTAGTGTAGTTTTTGGCGGTGATGCAATTCTTTCTTGGAAATTTTTTTCGGTGAAATATACACGCTCTCCATTTTCTAATTGCACAGCAAGCTGAGTAACTGTTGGGTGTCTTTCGTATAAAGGGAGGTCAAGGACATGCCACGCTGCCTCGTTACTGCTGACATAACGCCCTGCTTGAAAGGTCTGTACTTCTTAAGGGATTTGCCTCACCTTCACTCCTGAGATTAAATATTGCTTGGTCGCTTTCTTTATTTATGTACTTACAGATATACTTGATTGCGTGGACAGAGCTACATGCTTCTACATTAATGTGGGCATTAAACATTTTACATAGAATGGGCGAATACGGGACAATCCAGCTGTTATCTAAGGTTTCGAACGCTCCAGAGCGAGATTTGATTGTAACTTTCCTGGTACCATCTTCAGGAGCTCTGCGTCTGTATAAAGGGTAGCCATTGTTATTGTGCAATGTTTCTTTTAATAGCTGTTTAGGGAATTTCTTTGTACATTTTCCTCCTTTCATACATGGCGATATTGAATTTCGTGCTCCACATGGATCGTGAATCATATTTCGGATGATGGCATCATACAATTCTTTATCTTGCTCAGGATCCGGAATCTCGGCGCTTATTATGTCGTCTATTTGGCTGGGCCGCAACTTCTCTTTAAGCCATATTAGAATGTGGGCATGCGGTTATCCTCTTTTTTTGCCATTCAATTGAATACATGAAGCACTGCACCTCTCCGAAATATTTCCCTTTGTTAATTACATACATTAATTTTTGTACTTTTAATCTAAATACTCTAGCAACTAAATCGTGTCTGTCAGTACTTTATTGGCCCGGCATTAGCTCCTCGGTTATTTCTTTCCATGTGGGATTGCAAGTAAATGTAACAAAAAGACCAGGTCTTCCGTAAGTTCGTACGTAGGCGAATGCGTCTTGTGTGTACTTACATGTAGGTAGCGGGGACTGTTAACGATTGATGAGGGCAGAATTACCATTTTACCTAAATTTCTGGGGTTTACATTGGCGTCGCTAGAAACTGCATCTTGTAAATGTATATAATTCTCAACGCGCAGCTTTTTTTGATTTAAAGATATATAATGGAGACGTTCACTTTATACCTTCACATACATGTCTACCAAAAATTAATGAAATAATTGTCTACACCAGTCTAAGAGGTTAAAATCATTTTCTCGCAACATCATATGATACGCTTAAAAATCCATACGTGATACTTTTTTGTTCCGTGTAGGCTTCTTTGTGGTTTGCCTCTTGCCTTTGCAATAAATCAATGGGTATTGCAGAGTGTCATAAAACTTGTGTGTATCGGCTACCCGTTCCAACGTATCATCACGTGCTCGCAAGAAAATGTCTCGTGAAGAAAATGGATCACCACTAATTACGGCTGCTATTTCTTTTATTAAAGGTGCATTGTAGCGCCTTTCATGCTCTCCTTGAGTGGTCCGATCTGCGTGAATGACGACTTTATAATCCTCTTTAGGTAGGTTTTCTAAAGCAGTTTTAAATGTTTTGACTAAAATGTTACGTTCATGCAAGAATCTTTGAATTTTGAACACTGTGTCTCTCTCAACTCCCTGGATAAATCGGCAGCGACGGTCTACCTCAATTTCTTTGTCACCTATAAAATATACCTGTAAAAATTTATGCTGTTCGTTTTCAGCTGGAAAAAAAGAACCTATTCTATGATAAATTTGCCCTTGCACCGTAAATGTAGGCGAAAATCCTGGCATTATTATTTCCCGGTCAACTCCGAAGGACGTCATTTGAAAGCATGAGTTATATTTCCGGATCCTGTTTAAAAAGCGTCGTAACTCATTAGCATCATATAAAAAGAGAGTTTTCAAAGGTTCTTCTGGTTCCCCAAGTAACGGAAGAGACACTTTGCCATTGGAACAGCACATGCCTGCGGTCTCATCTTTCCATTTTAAAGCGCTGCAAAATCGACACGCCTTGTCCATCAGTCCGATAACAACTAACCTGTGATTTTTATAATCAATCAACGGATCATAATTGAATGCTGCGTCATTAAAAACCGACCAATTGTTTCTTTGAAAATTTTGTCGACGTTCAGCTTGGAGCTGTGCATTTGCATCTCTTCGCGCCTGTGTCTGTTCTGGTGTTTCAGATGCCCTTATAGTAGATTGACGTTCAGCTTGCTCAATGAGTCTGTGTTGAGTTTCATCAGGTGTTTCCGCGGCTCTTAAGGTGGCCTGACGTTCCGCTTGTTCGAATAGCCTTTGCTGACTTTGAGCAGGTGTTTCAGTAGCTCTTAAAGTAGATTGACGCTCTGCCTGTTCAAGACGCCTTTGATGACTTTGATCAGGTATTTCAGTAGCTCTTAAAGTAGCTTGATGCGGACGCCTTTGCTGACTTTGAGCAGGTGTTTCAGTAGCTCTTAAAGAAGCTTGACGCTCTGCCTATTCAAGACGCCTTCGCTGATTTTGAGAAGGTGTTTCAGAAGCTCTTAAATTAGCTTGACGCTCTGCCTGTTCAAGACGCCTTTCCTGACTTCGAGAAGGTGTTTCGGAATCTCTTAAAGCAGCCTGACGCTCTGTCTGTTCAAAACGCCTTTGCTGACGTCGAGAAGGTGTCTCTGATGCTCTAAAAGCAGCCTGATGCTCTGGTTGTTCTTGCTTCTCAGTTCAGCATCTTCTAAAGATTCTAGCGATCGAGCTAATCTTTTCGCTTGTCTTTGAGAAGATACTGTTGAAAAGCCTTTCAAGAGTATCTTGAGGACTTACGTTTGCGAGGCATTATGAAGTAACAAAACCCTATTTATAAAAAAAACGTTAAAATACCTAAAAGGAATTAAATTTCCTTTTAAATATTTTTTTAAAGCAAATCCAAAATATCTAAAAGGAATAAATATTCATTTCAAATATTTTTTAAAATCAAAACAACAAAACCAATTCAAGACACAACACGAATCCGAAAACGATAGCCAAAAAAAAATCGAATCAACTTAAACCAAATCACAAAACAAATCGCAGAAAACCGAAATCGAAAGCAGTAGTCAATATAAATATAACCAACGAAAAAAGAAGTAAGTGTATAGGTACCGTATACACTATCTATACTATTAATATTCCTTTGAAATATTGTTAAACAACCTAAAACAACGAAAACCAATTAACGATTCTAAATAAACAAAATCCAAAATCAAAGCCAGAGTCTAAATATGTATAAAGGAATACCAACCGAATCAACAAAACCGATCCAAGAAAATACACAAATCCGAAAATGAAAGCCAATATAAATCCATTCAACCTTAACCAAATCACAAAGCAAATAACAAACAACCGAAATCGAAAGCAGGTAGTCGAATAAGCTACGAAATAGAAACAATTTAAGCGTATAGGTACCGTATGCACTATAAGTTGACCCGTGGCTCAACGGCGGGAGTTAAGTACATGTCAGGAAATATTTCGTTACCGCGTTTTAAAAACCTAGTAACGACATCTAGCGGAATCAATTTAAACTATGTATACGTTAGTTATTAATAAGAACTCTCAAATAAATTTTTCTTATAATTTTGCACAATTTTTCTTATTGTAATACCGATTCATTCATAACCACATATAAGAACTGTATTCATTTCCGTTCAATAAATATTACTAAGGCTTATTAATAAGGCTTACTAAGAACTGTTTCTACCACAGTTAAGTAATAGCTAAGGGTGAAGGCGTGACAGGTGGTGATAGTATTTCTGATCCATACTTATAATCACGCCTGTAACCCTTGCGGGGTAGGCAAAGCATCAACGGATTCTCTGACGGAACGGAATCTGCGAGGTTATCGCCTATTCTGTGAATTACAATGCACCAAAACGTTTGAAGAAAATCAGCTGGTGAATTTTATGTTTTTTATCGCTCTTTTCCCGGTCCTGCGTGGAAAAATACAGATCCATGCATTTTTTATCTTAATTTTGGTAAAAAGACATAATAATCCAGATATTCTGACCTTCTGTGTTCGTCCATCGTACCGTCGTCGGTCTTGTAGAATCACGGTGGCGCCACCTAGCTGAATTTAATTTTGCAACATATTCGATTTTCCCACGGGAATGATATGTTTTTCCGCTGAAAAAAATAGCCTATGTCACTCGAACTATCCCCATACAAAAATCATGTGAAAGAAGAAACTTGTGATATTACGGTATGAGATGTTTTTCCGGTTTTTGTTGTAGTGAAAGAAGGAAAACTTTTCAAATATTTATTGGATTTTTCGCGGAGTATTTTGTTGAACTATCACAAATCATGTCATGCCGACGCTCTGTTGCGACGTGAAAGAAGGACAAACAAACAACAAACAAACACACGCATTTATAATATTAGTATGAATAGTATGGATAGTTATTTTAGAATGGAAATTATTTTATCGGCTTACGGTACTTCGTATTTAGTTACAATAATTTTTCTGAAATATTGATCTTTATGGATATACGGTTATTCACCTGTTTGTATTTCGATATAGTTTCGTACATGTATTCAGAAAATGCGATAAGACTGAAGGTGACATAATATGGAACTACCATAAAAAATTAACGCACCACAACATAAAGAAATAAAACTAAAGCAAAAGACGAATTTCATATATTACAGCATTATTATAGGTTATTTCCCGGGTTTCATAGCCTAGATAAGATCCATTTGCCTATCGTGGCAGCTTCGGTATCCCGTGAGCGATTATTTTCAGAGGCTGGATCTACAATTACCTAGGAGAGAAACCGCTTACTAGATGCCAGGTTGTCAAAATTGTTATTTTAAAATTCAATACGAAATAAATAAACGTAAAAATAAAGAATATTTAATTATTCTTGTTTTCTGATAATTATTCGATAAAATTAAATGTGTAAAAATAAATAGTGTAAAACTTCCTAAAATCACATAAATATAATAATTCATTATTATAATTCTTTGTTTCTATTTCTGTTCAAAATGATTATTTATTTAATATATATGTATTTTTTTTTTTTTTTTTTTTTTTTTTATATGTATATATTTAAATGGTGATAAAAAACATCGAAAAAATCGATATATAGTAAACAAGCTTCGATGTTATGTTATGCTTGCTTGTTTGCCATTTTGCATCCTATGTGTGCTTATTCGGAAAAATTACGACTCGAGTTCAACTCCGTAAAAATTCTACTCCGTCGTAATTTTTCCGTTTAATTTTTTCTTTTAAATTCACATAACTCAAACTAAACTCGAGTTGCGCAACAAGAATTAGCAGGGCGAAACACAATAAATGATTTGTTACAATTACTTTAAAAATTTCGATTTAATAAATATATATACTTTTTTTAACTTGTCCATCCCTATGACTGAGTAAGACAGTGTTGCCGTTTCAGCGCATTTGGCGCTAGATCTACTGCAATTCTAGGGTCTATAGCGCTTTTTTTTAGATATCTAAACGCTAAAAAAATCTGGAATCTGGCGGAAAATTCGATATTAGTTGGCAGCACAGTCTAATAAAACACTAGCCTATCTAGTTTATCGTTCAGTTATTCTCCGACTAAAATGCTGCCGATGCATTAATTGTTTTATCTCCCGTTTGCATTATGCTGCCATGTATTGCTTTTCATTAAATTAATTCTCTAAGCTTTAGGATCTGAGAAGAACTGGTTTTTCCCACTTTCATGTTGGTCTTTTAGCTCAGTTTTGTTTCGTGAAAATTTTAAATGGAAGTGTCACCGAGCAAGTATGCTTATAGCCAGAAATATAGACCTGAGTGGGAGCAAATGGCATGGAATTCAATAGGTCAAATAAGACGGTGATGGTGATGATATAGTGAAATTTCGAGCTCAAGTCTCCCGATACAAAAATGCGGCTAGAATGAATGCCTTTCGGGTTAACTTACTCATTAGCGTGCTGTCGCTTCAACAATTAAACGCCGAAGTATAGCGGATTTTCGACGTTATGAACATTGTCAAAAGCAAGCTACGTAAGCGTATGTCAGCTGAAACAATGAACTTAAATATAATGATACTAAATTAAATAAAAAAATATTAAGCAAATCTGCCACACATAAAGATTTACATACCTGAAAATATCCTCGACAAATTACTAAAACTGTAAAAAAGAACAGAAGCAGGTGTAGGCTGGTGCTATCTGGAGGTGATGATGACCATGAAGATGTAGTGGAATTGTCTAATTTAGTTGATTTCAGTACCTAATATTACTTAAATAAATGAAAATGTCTTTAAATAATTGCATTTTTTCTCATTTCCTTTTACATTTACAGGATACAACTTAACGGAATTTCGTGTGGGAGCTGAGAAAGTGTGCGTAGCGCAGATTTTTCTTCGCACAAAAGGACAGGCAGTCTGGCAAAGAGCATAGTAACTGCAGTATGGTGTCGGAAAATAACGCTATGGCTACTCTCTTCGTGTGGCTTTGGCGCCTTATGAACTTGAGTGACTGTCGCCATCGACTGTCCGAGTTCAGATTGTTGAGCTGTCATCAAAATCTCCCAAAAACTTCGCAATGTGACGCATCAGCATGTTGTGAAGAAAAATCTATAAAAACGAAGATCCCGAATGAAATAAAGATATGGCTTAAAAGACAAGTATCCAAGCCAAACATTGTAATAACAATAATAAAACGTCAAATAACGTCACTCGAAAAAGTTTAGTGTTGGTTTATGGATTTTTGGTTGTATGGTGTTACCTTCTTATTTAGGTATCAAAATAAAATATTGTTAATTGTTAATCTGATTTGAAGTATATAAAGAAATATTATCCATCTAATCTAAGTTGTAGCGAGCTGGTTCTTCAATCTATTTTAGTAAAATGAGTGGGGCGACATCATCATCCTGGGAAGGTAAACTGCTGTATACAATTTTTACTTACCGGTAACACCTTACTTAAAAAAAAATATTAGAACATCGTCATAGTATGACGTTGCATCCAAATTGTGTTGGGTTTGCTAACGGCGTTCATCTCCTGATTATTCTTTGTTTTATTTCTCCTCGCCTTATCAATTTGAATACCTAACGCGACTTTATTTTTGACATCTAACAACATAATATCAAGATATTCAGAGTATGATAAACACGTCGGCAACTCCAGATTAAATTTCGTTACACCTGCAAGCTAACTTGCTTTCTTTTTCATTGGATGAACAAACCTTACTTTCTTATTGGATAGATTTAGCTGTATAAAGAGTGATACATATGGTAAATCCACACTATTATGTTATGATATGTAGAATTAATGAGTCAGCTTGTCAAATATCACTCCTAGAATACTGTAGTGTTTTGTATAGAAAGTGACGAAAATGGAGACTTATTTAATGGTTAAGAGACATTAGAGCTCAAAGGTGACAGTGCATCTAGATTTTGTTTTATAATAGAAGATAAAATGCCTTTAGATGTCTATAGGTCATAGCATCCAGATACCATCAGGTGGAATGTTTGTATAGCATTGTGCTTCTCAAACATATATCAAGTTTGGGAGTGTAAGTAGAATGCCATAGGTATTTCGACTAAGTAGTTCTTATAGTTGTAAAATCATGACTGTGTGACTGGTTCCAAAAAAAAGAAATAAATGGAGCTAAGTCTATTAGAGAGCTGTGGTGTGGTAGCTCAGATGGTTACAGCTCGCTGTAAATATAACAGAATGCGAGTAACCCGGGTTCGATTCCCGCCGGCACCAATGAAATTGTTAATTGCTTTTTTAAGTGCTGATTTACCACATGCTCGGCAGTGAAGGAAAACATTGTGAGGAAACCTGCATGTCTGAGGAATAAGAAAAAAATATTTCTAAGATGTGAAATTTTTTACTGACTGACTCACTCATTGATATAACTGTACGAGGGCTGCACTAAAAGTATCGGGAATGGAATATTTCCACTGTTCCTGTCATATTAAAATCTTTTTAATTGAAAACTCCTTGGTTTTAAAAATCGAATACCATTTATTTATTTAAAAAAAAGATTCTCGGTCTTGTCACAAGGTTTTGTCAAACTTGTTTAGTAGTTGAGAAAATGGAATTGACACGAGAAAATTCAAGAGCGATGATTTATTATGACTTTCGAAGTGGTTTAACACAAAAACAGTATGTTGACCGGATGATTTCTGCATTTGGTGGTGAAGCCCCATCCAAAACCACAATTTATCGCTGGTTTGCTGAATTTCAACGTGGACGTGTCAAGCTCAGTGATGATCCCCGTCAAGGTCGTCCAAAAACTGCAGTCACCCAAGAAAACATTGTTGCTGTGCATAAGCTGATTGAGGAAGATCGACATGTGACATACCACGAAATTCAGGCAATCGCTCTGTGAAGAGCAAAAAGCGGCTCGCGTTACTTGGTGCGTCAGAACTCTAGCAAGATTCCACGCAGGATCCTCAAATGTTGTATACAACATCGTATCAGGTGACGAATCCTGGATGTACACGTACCAAACCCGAAACAAAAAACCAGTCACGAGTTTGGCTGTTCAAAAATGAGTCAAAGCCAACAAAAATTGTTCGTTCACGGAGTGTTGCAAAAAAATGGTGGCCATGTTTGTCTCCAAAACCAGCCATGTTACGACTATTCCTCTTGAGGGACAAAGAATGGTTAATGCAGAATGGTATGCTAGCATTTGTTTGCCACAGGTCGTTTCTGAACTCCGTAAAGAGAACTGCAACCGCCGCATCATCCTCCATTACGACAATGCGAGTTCTCACACCACACACAGAACGTAAAAAGAAAAAGTTTTTAGAGCAAGAAAACATAGAATTATTAGACCATCCGCCGTACAGCCCCGACGTAAGCCCTAATGATTTCTATAATTTCCCTAAAATAAAGAATAAATTGCGTGGACAGAGATTTTCACCACCTGAAGAAGCTGTGGACGCCTACAAAACGGCCATTTTGTAGACCCCAACTTCCGAATGGAATGGTTGCTTCAATGATTGGTTCCATCGTATGGAAAAATGTGTCAATTTTCGCGGAGAATACTTCGAAAAGCAATAACTATATTTTTAAATAGTAATGTTGTGTCACTTCCTTGATTCCCGAAATTTTCCGTGCCGCCCTCGTACTCCAAGGAGCTATTCGCTGTAAAAATGATTTATGGGGAGTTTTATCAGTGGGTGACAGTAAGTATGGAGAAACCTCCAGATCTTCAAAATCTGCTCCTTATCAGGGAGTCACCCTACTGCCTGCCTAAACTATAGCACTTTGACAAACACTTTTCCCATTGTAGATATATTTACCTAATATATAAATTATAATGATACCTAATATATATAAATACCTAATGTAGATATTTTCTTCGGACTGTCGCGACCAAGGCCGAAGCAAAGTCATGGTTTTCTAGAGTATGTATTGTGTTTGTGTATTTCTTAGGCACATTCCGCTCTTAACGGATTTATGGTAAGCAATTAGCGTTGTAAATGACATGTAAAATAAAATACATGTATATATTTTAAAGAATTTTACATGTATTTAACGGTGTATTTTACGCATCATTCATTTGTTTATAATTACATTACATTTTCATAGTCTGCCATATTTACACGTACAATATGTGGATGTGATACATCTCTAAGTTATGTCTCCCGCACCGCCCGCACACCTTTCTTTCTTCTAACCTTGACAGACTAATTTAGTTAGGGAATCGTAATGGTTTCATGTCTCGTAGGCTGGGTGGTCTGTGTGAGGATGTGTGCTCCATAGTTGGCACCAGGTCTAACGCGTTTTTTCCGATATTCCTACTATCTAGGCGTAGTACCGAAATCATGGAAGACGTTTTTCATCCACACGATACCTAAAAATGGCAACCACTCAGGCCCGTCTAACTACAGGCCTATCGCCATTCACCTCCTTGTTCTCCAAAAAGAGCGGAATCCATTATAAACTGTCAGTATAGTACCTTGAGGATCACCTAGCTGATTAGTGACCGCCAATACGGTTTTCGTCGGGATCGATCAGCTGGTGATCTTGACTCATAGATGGGCGGAAGCAGTTGAGTCCAAGGGGGAGGCATTCGAAGGCCTTCGATCGGGTTTGGCAAAAAGTGCTTCTTTCGAAGCTCCCTTCCAATGGGCTGTTGGCTTGGGTCATCATTGTAGACGATGCATGCTCCGATTATAAGTCTATTAATGCTGGTGTTCCACAAAGCTGCGTGATTTCGCCAATGCTGTTTCTTCTGCGTACCAATGATATTTTGCAATCCGGTAATATTCATTGCTATGCGGATGACAGCACTGGTGATGCTCTATACACCGGCCGTGCCAATATTTCTCGGGAAAACGTCGCCGAGTAGCGGAACACTTGTGTCTGAAGTCGAGTCTTTGCTGAACAAAGTCTCGGGCTCGAGGGCGACTCAATCTAGTCCAGTAGTAGAAGAGAATGCCAAATTGGCCTCTAAAAAGCTTGGTGTGCTCAGCAGAGCGGGACTGTATTTCATGCCGGCACACCTCTGCAACTTTACGAGGCGCAGGTTCGGCCTCACAGAATACTGTTCCCATTTCTGGGCTGGAGCTCCCCAGTACCAGCTCTGTCCACTTGACCGCATCCATCACAGAGCAGCTCGAATTGTAGATGACCGAGTCCTTTCCTATTGGCTCATTCACTGGCACTGCGAACAGAGGGAGTGCTCTGAGAAATTGTTCGGATTTTTCTAACATTTGCCATCTGGTGTTAGGTGTTTAAGTTTCACTGCTGGTTTTATATTTCAGTATTTTCATGATTTTTATGTTAAGTTATTGGTGATTTTTAAGTTAGTGCCGAGATGTTTAGCCTTGATTGTCTGATCTGTGGCTTGTTCAGTCTCATTAGAACCTTGGTTAGACGACTGTTTATTTCAGGTACAGCCTCCCTAGCTTGTCTACAGTCTACTGAATTTTTTCAAAGCTGAGCATGTAAATTATTGAAGTATCTACGTACCAGTGACTTTACCAAAGGGGATTGGTATTATTGGTTCCGGCCCTATAGTTGCTAGGGCCGATCCCCTTCTGGCCAGTTCATCTGCTGCATCGTTGCTTCTAGATCCACTGTGTACCTTGATCCATTGCAGTCACATTGTTGTGCTTACATACATCATTCAATCATTGATGGCACTTGTATATCAGTCCCGAGTTTGTCACATTGCAACTCAGAGCTTGTAGTACTGCCATACTGTCGGTCAGTATTCTGATGGAGAAGTCTTTCACCCTCCTAGCATCTATTGCTATGGCCGCTTGGATGATACCCATGCATTCAGCCTGGAAGACTTTGTTGTGGGTACCCAGCGGTGTGCATATGTGGATATTAAGGTCTTCAGAGAAAGCTCCAGACCCCACACCTTCATTTGTCTTAGAGCCATCCGTGAAAACTTTGAGCTCTCTTGGACCCAATCCTTCCAGATGGTCAGTTTTCTTCAATTTTATCCTGTACTTCTTATCGAATACAAGTTGTTTTGGGATCCTGTCATACTTGGCTTGTAAGATAGGAATTTTTGAGTAAATTCTATCGATTATATCTGTATGGGGGACTCTACTCTTACTTAAAAGATTTAGGGTCTTGAGTCTAATGGCAGCTAAAGTTGCTTCTTGTTGTATATGTAGATGAAGCGGTGTTAGCTCCAGCATAGCCTCCAAAGCTGCTGTTGGTGTAGTCCTTATGCAGCCCATGGCAGCCATACAAGCTAATCTCTGGTAAGGCTGAAGCTTTTGTAGAGTGGTGGCTTCATTGGTTTTTCTCCACCATACCAGAGAGCCGTATGTAATCATGGGCCGAATTACAGTTTTGTACAGCCACAGTACAATTTTTGGCGTTAAACCCCATTGTTTGCCAATCATGTTTCTGCACTGCCAGAAAGTTAAACTAGCTTTGCTGATTTTGTTTTCTATGTGTTTGTTCCAGTTAAGTTTACTGTACAAGGTAAGACCTAGGTATTTTACCTCGGAAGAAAGTTGGAGTTTTGTGCTGAAACGACTTGGAAGATGATAGTTATTCAGCAGTCGTTTTTGTGTGAACATTACTATAACCGTTTTATTTGGATTAACGGTTAGGTCATATTCCCTGCACCATCTCTCCACAATAAGGATATTCCCTGCACCATCTCTCCACAATAAGGAGAGCCATTATGGTCAGGTCGCACACAATGTTTGCTGTCTTACCAGAGACCAGTATTGTCAGATCATCTGCATAACCGACTGTGTAGAAATGGTTAGCGTTTAATTTGCTGATGAGTTCATTAATGACCATATTCCACAGAAGAGGTGAAAGAACCCCACCCTGCGGGTATCCTTTTCTGATCTGAATTGTCTGAGATTCACCAGCAATATTTATTGTTAGTGTACTGAGCATGTTTACTATCCAGTCAATCAGTGACGGTTCAACATTATGTCTACTTACGGCACCTTTTATGCTGGAGAAATTTGTTCTGTCAAAAGCACCTTCTACGTCTATGAAGGAGCCTAGACGTATTGCTTTGTTTTGGATGGCCTCTTCAATCTTTGTTATTACCTGGTGAAGTGCCGATTCTGTTGATTTACCTAAGCTTTAGGCGTGTTGTTTTTCGTTGTAGCGGTAAGTTAATTATCGCCGACCCTCTCAACTCCCGTTCACACATCCTCTCCATTGTCTTGAAGAAAGGATGTGAGGCTAATAGGTCTGTTCTGCGTTATTACCTGGTTTGGGTATGAACGTGACTTTCACTTCCCTCCATCCCCTAGGAAAATATTTAAGAGCCAGACATGCTCTCATTATGGCGACAAGTCTGACTATTAGGACTTTACCCCCCCCCCCCCACCACTGTAAAAGTGCCGGGAATAAGCCGTCAGGTCCTGCTGCCTTATAGGGTTGGAAACTATGAATGGCCCAATGGATTTTGTCCATCTCATAGCTGTACTAATATGTTGGAGCGTGAATAAAGCTAATAAACCGTTCTGAAAAGATTCCCATCATCAAAAGTTTCGTTAGTACTATCATCTGTTTTCGTTTTCGGGAGCGTTTCACAAGCACCTGGTACTTTTAAGTATGTTTTATCCACTCTTTGTGAATATTAGGTGTATATACAGCTACAGCCTACTAAGGTTCACTGCTAAACATAGGACTCCCCCATAGATTGCCTCATAAGGGGGATATGTGTAATGATTGCCACGCTTGCCAAGCGGGGTAGCAAACGCAGTTTTGTATTTTTCTCTGGTAATGCACAAAAGTCGAGAACCTGTATTATTCTTATCACAATTGTCATATTTAGTTTTAATATTATAGCTGAAATAATTCATGAAACTTATCATAATTTAATTCTTCATTACAGATTTAAGAAAGCAGGCACGACATCTAGAGAATGATATTGATATGAAATTAGTAGCATTTAGTAAATTAGGTGTTACTTCTGGTTCATCGAGTCTTTCATCTGAGACTGTACCACTTATAAACAGTGATGACATGTTTGATACCATGTCCATGGAGCTTCAACAACTGCTTAATAAGGTATTGTATTAGAAATTTTCAGTGTGATAATGGTTTTACGGATTGAAAATAGTAGTGGCCATTTGAAAATTTAATAATAAAATGCCAATTAAAATAGGTAAATTAAAAAAGTGGCTTTCAATCTATATTGAATAAAAAAAGTTTCTGTTTCAAAGGCAACCATAGGCCAATTGTAGAATTGGGCCAATCAGTCAGGGTATTTCATGATATACCACTATTTTATGATTTGGCCTATAATTTATAAATATGGCTTCTATTAACATTATTAAAATACGAAAGCATCTAGTAATATCAGTGACATTAGGTTCTGTTATAATATTGTTTCTAAGTTCAATAATGTACTTAGCCATTATAATTTTTTTTTAAATATTTTTGCAGTTGTCAGCTATTAACGACAAAATGGCAGATTTAGCACCAAATGGTGCTGCATCAATGCACACCATAAAACGACACAGAGAGATATTAATGGTAAGCATTTTAACAATTGTTTAGTTATATTGTCATTACCGTTAGAGACCATCACAAGTCGGCTGCTGAAAATAGGTCTTTGGCGTACTAGGTCAGTCGCAACACATCCAAAACGAAAAACCTATTTTTGAAAATTTTTAAATTTCTTAGCGGGGAGTTAAAAAGCATTTCGTTGTGTTACTCTTAGTGAAAATTTATAGTTATAAGATAAAAATGAGTGGCAGGAGATCCACTATTTGGGCTTATTTTATTAAGTGAAATATACTGATGCAATGTAATATGTCTTTGTTTGATTCCAAAAACATTTAATCAGGCTTTCTATTTGATATTGGAAATAAATCTATAGTGCTTTAAAACATAAAGCTATAAAAGTAGATTTAACCCATAAATAAAATATACTTTCAATAGTAAAATTATGAAAGACATGGCATTACTCAATTCGTATATTTCAATACAGTGGACACTTTGAGTACTACTTTAACAAATAGTCGGTAAAGCTGCCGAATACTGAATATGAAATGAATATTCGGTCTATTATATTGGCGACAAACTGGCTTACAGTTTGGCAAAATTTAAAATGTAAATAATGTACACTCTTTATAAGTATAAATTTAAAAAAAATTCTAATAATAAAATAAAAGCAAAATAATAAGTGCGTCTCCAGGTGTACCGACACTATCTTAGCGAACAGACTATAGAGTACTACTGTGGTGGAGATTGTTCAATCGACTATTACTATTAATTTTTACAAATAAATAATAATAAAATTGCTTTTTCCACCTTTTCGTTATTGTTATGTATTGATAACGTTGAGGGTAAAATTGTAATACCTGTGGAAGGTATATTTGATTAAATGAGTTTGTATTGCAACTTGATCTGGTGTGTATCTTTTACTTATGATAGGTGGCAACTGCAGCCTACGAACGTCTGTAACCAACTTCAAACAAAGAAGATAGTATGCCTCATAGCTTATAATTATACTGACTCTATATCCTTTACACTGGAATACAGCAGTGCATGTAGGAGTTTTGGCGGGAACTTAGCCGTAGACGGATTGTCGCTCCTGTTTTGTCGTTTAAAAGGTTTGAAATGGATTTTGATTCTTAAAAGTAATGCGATTTTGTGAATTAAGTGTCCGCGCGTGTGAACTATTAGATAAAACGACGAAACAAGCGCTTTGATGTTGATAATATAAACCTCAAGTTATTTCGACAGTGCTGGTGGGCAAGACCACGCTTTCACAGAATACCAGCGTAAAATAGCAGCTTAATGCTGCTGTGTTTCGTATGGTGAGTGTAGAGAACCAGAGACCCCTTTTACTGGAATCGAGGCATTCCATCTTAGTCCTCAGGGGTGACGAGGCATTTGCATTTTGATTCTTAATTGAGGATAAATCTGGATGTCTATGGGCAACAGCAGCCACTTACCATTAGGTGGACTGTGTGCTCGTTTGTTACCCATTGCTACAATAAAATTATTTACAGGACTATCAACAAGAGTTCTCAAAGACTTCAGCGCGAGTGAGTGCTCGACGGGAGCGTGAAGAGTTACTACGTGGCGGCAGTCCTCCCCCAGCAGCAGCGGCTGGACTCAGTAGACGAGACCAATATGCCAAGGAAGCTAACCATTTGCATAGGTAAAAAATGTTTAATATGCAATATACAACAGTAATTTAAAACTAAAATTAAATTCCTTCACTTATATTTCTTAATTGTTTGTAATTTATTTATAATAGCTTCTGAAGTCGATGTGTGGACATAATAGAACGCAACTTCAGAGAGTTAATAAATAATTAAAACTATACAACATGATGTAATAGAAACCCTGTGGTTACCGTTAACTGCGTTATCAGAATCAGTATAAATGTTTTTTCAAAAAACATTAAAAAAATTAATTTTAATGAAAAAAAAATTTCAAATTGTATGTAGTTTTATTATCTCTGCATTGGCCGAGAAGTAAGAGGATTGTCAAAGACATCGCATTACCGATACTCGTGTGAGTTAGAGGAAATAAAACTACATACAATTTGCAAAGTAATATTTTTTCATGAAAATAAATTTTTTGTAAATTGTTTTTTTGAAAAAAAAAAACATGATTTCTATACGCTTGGATACTGATTCTGATAACACACTTAACGGGAACCACACAGGGTTTTTGTTACATGTTGTATGTGTGGTATATAGGTGGACTTATGCCTAATACATTCTACAGTACCTTGGGCAGATGCAGATATAAAATGAAGTAGGTGTATTAAAAAGTTAACATGAAAATTCTAAAATAAAAAAAAACAAAAAATTTTGTAATACTGGAAGTAAAATTCAAATGTATTTATTTGTTTTTGATATATGGGTTACAGTAGGTCTTAAAAATTTAACAAAACCAGCCATATTCTACCTTCCGGTGTGCAAACTAATAATGATATACAAGATTTTTTTTTATAATTAAAATGAAAATTTCTCATAATTACATTAACATAAAATAATCTTATTTGTATAACTAACATCATAATGATTCACCATATAATAACATAATAAATATAATTATCAAAGTTATAATGTCTTAAAATTAAATTACATAGTTAGATAAAGTTTTGCAGTTCTATTTAATTAATTTTATAGTTGAAATAAAAAAAATCAAACAAATAATCCTTAATATTATAATATGTATTTTTTGTTAAAGATATGATAAGTTGATTCTTAAAAATGTGAAGGCTCTTTAGATTAAACAGGACTCTTAGACAGGCGAGACCATGCAGAGTAAATTATATTAATAAAATTGTTTTCTTAAACAAAACAGTCTTACTATTGGAATGCCTCAATTTATCTTTATGACATTTAGATTTTTGTAAAGACTTAAGTTTTGACGTACAAAAAAAGAGTACCTCATATATAATGATTTCTTATATTTACGCGAACACTACACATTGAAATAATACTAGTTTTTACGGAATTTATCGTGTATATTTAACTTTTTAAATACCCGACGTTTCGAACGCTTTACAGCACTCATGGTCAGTCCCGCCCGTGACCATGAGTGCTGTAAAGCGTTCGAAACGTCGGGTATTTAAAAAGTTAAATATACGCGATAAATTCCATAAAAACTAGTATTATTTCAGTACCTCATATATATATATATATATATATATTATATATATATATATATATATATATATATATATATATATATATATATATATATATATATATATATATATATATATACAGTGTGTCCGGTCACGGACTAGCGATATTTTAGGTACTTATAATACAGCTATTTTAATATAAAAATACACTACACACTGAGGTCTAATCCCCTCCCCCTCTATTTGGCAGCCATTTTGTTTTTCTCTTGAGATATTCTCTACGCGTTTACGAAAAAAGTGATATCTATGAAAGTTTTAGTCTTACTGAGATAAAAATTAACTCATTCGGAGGCCAATAATATTGTTTATCATTTACATTATCAAAATTTTTGTTGACATACTTAAAACTTTGAAGAAAAAAAATTTAACTTCAAATAAATATCAAAAAAATATGCTAATCGGCAAATTATTGTAAATTACTGCAAAAACAACCCCGTTCACCCGTTTTATTTTTATATTAGATCGACAGATTTTGAGTTAAGCTACATCCATAAAGTTTACAGCTGTATCTTTATTACTTTAAGAATTATTGTTGTTTGAACATAGCATATACGCAAACACAAAAGGCCTTTGTTAAATGACAACTGGCACTGCCTGCCTAGGAGTAATAGTAATCTGAGATTACTTATGATCTTCGATGAATTAGAAATGATGTATTAGAGATCAGAGAATCAGAATCATCATTTATAAGTAGTATAATTTGAGAGCAGGCAGCACAGAACACCATTACTCCTAGGCAGGCAGTGCCAGTTGTCACTTAACAAAGGCCTTTTGTGTTTGGGCATACGCCATGTTCAAACAATAATAATTCTTATATATATATAATAAAAAAGTTAGAAACAGTACAGAGATAAAAACACAAAGTCGTATACTTTAACAAATATATTACAAGAAAAAAACAGCAAACAAGCTTTGACAATGACTAGGAACACTTAGAAAAATCAACTTAAAAAGAACCTAACTACATCACACAATACTAAAATTGACAAAAATTATTACTGTAATGTCAACTGTCAAAATAGCGTCGATAAGGCGATAATTTATCAGTCAATAAAAAAGGTCGCTACCTTTTTTATTGACTGATAAAGAGCTATCGTATCACAGATCCATTTATGCAAACAAGGCAGTAGTTTTTGAGTTATAGAAAAGTGAACATATTAACCGGATGACCATATTACCCTCAAGTACTATATATTTATAGACATGGCATTGTTAATAATTTTAAGCTAATGAAGTATGGCTTACAACCCCACTCTGGTTAATTTGACAAATGGCTCGTAAGCATTTTTTCTGAGCTTTAAATGCTGTTCCTCTGTCCGCATATAATATATATAATCATAATTACCCTAGAATTATGATTATATATATTAGATACATACCATAAATCTAAGCGACGACATAACATAAGCGTGGTATGATGCCATTACAGCGGATGTGTTCACAACTTTTCCAAGCGTAATATATAATGCATATCAAAAACGATTTCACTTCGTATAGACACTGCTCACATGAGACTACCATTTCAAATTAGAAACTACATTTATACCCATAAATTTAATATTTTCTATGTTATTAATTTTTTGTCATATTCTTAATATTTAAATTATTTAATTTATTAGATTTTTGATAAAATGTCAGATACAAATTTACGAATACGAGGGCGGCACTGAAAATTTCGGGAGTCAAGGAAGTGACACAACATTACTATTTAAAAAGGTATTTATTGCTTTTCGAAGTATTCTCCGCGAAATTTGACACATTTCTCCATACGATGGAACCAATCATTGAAGCAACCATTCCATTCGGAAGTTGGGGTCTCCAAAATGGCAGTTTTGTAGGCGTCCACAGCTTCTTCAGGTGATGAAAATCTCTGTCCACGCAATTTATTCTTTATTTTAGGGAAAGTATAGAAACCATTAGGGCTTAGGTCGGGGCTGTACGGCGGATGGTCTAATAATTCTATGTTTTCTTGCTCTAAAAACTCTTTTGTTCTGTGTGCGGTGTGAGAACTCGCATTGCCGTGATGGAGGATGATGCGGCGGTTGCAGTTCTCTTTACGGATTTCAGAAACAACCTGTGGCAAACAAATGCTAGCATACCATTCTACATTAACCGTTCTTTGTCCCTCAAGAGAAATAGTCGTAACATGGCCGGTTTTGGAGACAAACGTGGCCACCATTTTTATTTTGCAACACTCGTGAACGAACAATTTTTGTTGGCTTTAACTCATTTTCGAACACAAACTCGTGACTGGCTTTTTTGTTTCGGGTTCGTACGCGTATATCCAGGATTCGTCACCTGATAAGATGTTGTATACAGCATTTGAGGATCCTGCGTGGAATCTTTCGAGAGTTCTGACGCACCAAGTAACGCGAGCCGCTTTTTGCTCTTCACATAGCGAATGCGGTATCCATCGGGAAAACAACTTTTTTACACCTAATTGTTCATGCAAGATTATTTGTATTTGACTCATGCCAATGTCTAAAGTTGCCTGAATTTTGCGTTATGTCATATGTCGATCTTCCTCAATCAGCTTACGCACAGCATCAACGTTTTCTTGGGGACAGTTTTTGGACGACCTTGACGGGGATCATCACTGAGCTTGACACGTCCACGTTGAAATTCAGCAAACCAGCGATAAATTGTGGTTTTGGATGGGGACCAAATGCAGAAATCATCCGGTCAACACACCATTTTTGTGTTAAACCACTTCGAAAGTCATAATAAATCATCGCTCTTAAATTTTCTCGAGTCAATTCCATTTTCTCAGCGACTAAACAAGTTTGACAAAATCTTGTGACAAGACCGAGAATCTTTTTTTTAAATAAATAAATGGTATTCGATTTTTAAAACCAAGGAGTTTTCAATTAAAAAGATTTTAATATGACAGGAACAGTGGAAATAGCCCTCGTAATAAGGAGAACGTAACGTTTTTCGTGATATGCTGTTTCTAATTGACAGCATTGTTTTCGTTATGGCTACATGTAAGTTAATTTTGGCGTTTTATTTTAACATGGAATTGTGCCGACGATTTAACCTCTTTTTTCAGTGCTCCAGAACTTTTGTTGATTTTGTTTGAAATACTGAATGTAGGTAATGTGCCTATATCTTTAAAATGAATGGAAATGTAATATTTCGTTTTTAATGATGTGATCAGTGATCTTAACATTTTGTCTATAAAACTGACTTGGCAAAGTTACCATACTAGTGATGCAATGATGTGACGGTAACAACCAAGGGTTGTCACTTTCAACCTATATTTTTAACGATTACGGCGATTCAAAGAAATGGTTCTGTACTTGACATTCTATGTATGTATGTTTGTATAGATGTTTCACCTTAGCAGTCATTTAGGCCAATTTCACAAAATAAGTTGTCAATCGATTCAACTTTATCAAAAGTTAAGGAAAAGAAAAGAGAAATCTATATTATTTTTAGTGCGTTATGGGGTATTAATAATATTACTACTAAGTACTTAATATTTTTCATATTTTCAGCTTATAGTGTGTTAATATTAATTTGCACCCAAAAACAGTGTGATTTTAAAAGTTTTTATTTAATTTCACTTGTATGTCTGTGCTGGAATTTTGCAATTAATATTCCAATCAAATTCAATTTAACAATGAAACTATCGGGATAAAATTTGGCAGACACGTTTGGTTCTCTAAACAATGCACACAATGATTACTTAGATGCCGGTATTTTAAATCTAATATGGCGAATGTCATAAAGTAGTCATTTATCATTTCTACAGCAAACCCTATGATATGAGTAACTAATGAAAGCTATATAAACGAAACAGAATGTGTAAAGTGAAATTATTCTAAATTCAACATGGCGGACGTCACAAATTAACGATATATAATTTCCATAATAACCCCTATGATATGGGTATCAAATGAAAGGATTTGATGAGCAAAACACTATAAGTAAAGTGACGATAAGTAAAGTAACTGCCAGCTCCTGAGGTACCTTGAGGATCACCAGCTGATTATTGACAGCCATTACGGTTTTCTTTGTAGTCAATCAGGTGGTGATCTTCTGGTCTACCTGACTCATAAATGGGCAGAGGCAGTAGAATTCAAGGGGGAGGCATTGGCCGTTAGCTTAGACATAGCGAAGGCCTTCGATCGGGTCTGGTACAAAGCTCTTCGTTCGAAGTTACCTTCCTATGGGCTTCCCGAGAAATTGTGCAATTGGATCACCAGTTTCCTTGTGGATCGGAGTATCAAGGTCGTTGTATTTATTTATTTATTTGCTACTTAGTATGTATGTTACATGATATACTATTAAATACTATGCATACACACTAAGTCTCTAATGGAGACATGCAAATTTATTTATTCTTAGAAATTATATTTATACAAAATTAACACATCAAAATCAATCATTATTAAATCATTAAATTAGCAACAACAAACAATCCATCCAATTATATTCTAAAGATATCAAAAGTACCAAAAAAAAAATTATAATTAACAAATAAAGTAAATTAAATTAAACAATATTATATACCTTGTCAGTTAATAACAAAAAAAATGTCAATTTTGAGTTATAGTCCTATAAAAGTTTTCATCAGTAATTTAAAAGCTCGTTTACGGAGTAAAATGTTTTTTGAAGAAGCCACTGGTATAATTTTTTTTGAAATGTTTTTATAGGAAGATCTTTTATTATGTTTGGTATTTTATTATATATTGTTTTACCCATCCAGTAACAATTTTTACTAAAGCGTTTACTTTTCGGTATTTCGCTAATTACTATCCGATCTGGGTATCTCGTGTTCATGGATACCACTTCTTTGTTAAGTTTATAAAAACTTTTCCCGTGTTGTTTTACAAATTTAGCAACTTCTAATATATATAAACAAGGCACGGGTAAGATTCCCAGTGTCTTAAATAGAGGTCGACATGAAACATCTGGGCCCACACCATGAATGGCACGAACACATTTTTTTTTGTGCAATAAAAACTTTATTAATCTCTGCACTGTTGCCCCAAATTATAATTCCGTAGCGGATAATCGACTCAATATATGCAAAATAAGTCATAATTGCAGTTTGTTTTGTTGCCACTTTTGTTAGTCTATAAAGCGCATATGTGAACCTGTTTATTTTATTACATATTTTACAAACTTGTTCTTTCCACTTTAATTCTTTGTCAATAATTATACCTAGGAATGTCATATTAGTTGCACTACAAAGAGTTTGTCCATTATAATTAATATTTATTAAATTATTATTTATATTATTGAAATTTATATATTGAGTTTTACTTAAGTTTATTGTTAAATTATTATTACTTAGCCATTTAGTTACGTCAAATATTGTTTGATTAATGTCAAAATTATGTTTTGTTAGTGACATATTTTTATTTGTTGTGACTATTACTGCGACGTCATCTGCGAATAAAATACTTCTATATTTAGTAATTTCAGGTAAGTCGTTTAAGTATATCAAAAATAAAAGTGGACCTAGTACACTACCCTGAGGTACCCCAAACGCATTTTTTCTAAATTTGGATCTATAACTTTGACTTACATGTCTATTGTCAAGTTTTAGCACCTCAACACATTGATGCCTGTTTTGTATGAATGACTTAATCCAGTGATATGCTTGGCCTCTAATTCCGTTTTGATCTAATTTGAACAAAAGCTGATCGTGTGATACGAAGTCAAAAGCTTTTGACATGTCAAAGAAGATGGCCGTAGTAAATAGTCCGTCATTAGTATTTTGTAAAATATTTTTTATTAAATTAAAAGCGGCCAGTGTCGTGGATTTTGATTTTTGAAATCCATACTGAGTTGGATTTATTCTATTAAACTTATTTAGGAAAGTCATGACCTTCTTGTGCATGACCTTTTCAAAAATTTTTGATAATATAGGTACCAATGTCACTGGACGGTAATTTTCCATTAGTGTTTTTTCTTCTTTTTTATATAATGGTTTTACAATAGACGTTTTTAATTTTTCTGGAAAGGTGCCAGATTCCATTGATAAATTAACTAAATAGGTTAATACTTTACTAATTTGATTTTTGCACGCTTTGATAACATTTGTACATATGCCATCATAACCTTCTGAATTTGTATTATTTAATGTCATTATAATTTTACTTATATCATATTCATCGACCGGTGTTAAATAAATTGAATTTTGAAGTCTATTTTGTGTATTACTGTATATAATTTTATTATTTATTTTATTTGTCAAATTAATATAGTAATTATTAAAGGCTTCAGCTATTTTCATAGGTTTAGTTATTATAAAGTTATTGTGTTTAATTAAGTCAATGTGTTTATCTGCTGCTATATGCCCTAGTTCATTCTTAATAATTTTCCAAGTTGATTTTACAATATTTTTACTATTGAGTATAAACTTATTATTACTATGTTTTTTTGCGTAATTGATGCATCTTCTTAGAAGCCTTGTGTAATTGTTATATGCAACTTTATTCTGATTTGTTTTATTAATGTAATATTTGTAACGTAATATTTTTTTCGTAGAACAACTTTTTTTAATACCTTTTGATATCCATTTTATATGTGGTCTAATGTTAGATTTAATTTTTATTACCGGAAAGCAAAGTTTATAAAACAGTTGAAACAGTTCATAAAATTTATTGAAAGCTAGATTTAGGTCAGTTTCCAAAAACACTTTAGAAAACGATAAACTTTCTAAATAAGACTGAAACTTATTAATGTTTTCTTGAAAATAACTTCTTTTGAAAGAGAAAACAATTTTTGGTAGGACCTTCTTTTTGCTTACGGTAAACCTTAACATTTGAGCAGTTTCGTGATCCGATAACGAAAGTGGAAGAATTTTCGCAGTGGCATTTGGTATGTTACTAATAACGTGATCAATACAGGACTGTCCTCTAGTAGGTCTTGTAATATGCAGATGAAAATTAAATGTTTTAGTAATATCTGTAAACGTAGTCGTAACATTATCATTTACTAGTGTATTAATGTTTATATCTCCGGCTATTACAATCTTTTTTTTTTTGAATATTTATAATTACATTTATACAACAACAATTCAAGTTTTTGAAAAAAACAATCACAATGTCGTTTTATTTTAGTCGGTGTTCGATATAAACATATAATTAATATATTGCTATGGGGAATTAACACAGAACAACATTCAAAATGGAACGAGACAGCCAAGTCATCAAAACAAGTTATCTTTTTAAAAGGCATTCCTCTTTTAACCATAATACAAGATCCACCTCGTTTTTTGTTCCGTGAAAAATACGACGCTATTTCATAGTTTTTAATTATCATATTCTTTTCTTCTCCAGATTTTACAAAAGTTTCTGTAAAACAAAGGACATCTGGATTTATTTGATCCTTAAGCTCTGAAAGTGTAATTTCGATTATTTCCTTTTTAGACAACAGACCTTGAATATTTTGATGCAATATATTAAAGCCGTTGGCAGTCTTAGGAACGAAAAAAAGTTGCATTATTTAGCGTGGGCGTCGATGTAGTTTGTAACATTTTATTCTTATTGGGAAAATAATAGGGTATAGTTCCTTTTTTAGCGGCCTTCATATTATTAGAGCATATTAAGCTCGATTGCAACGTATGTGTTGTCTTGTCAATATGTGTTACGTTTGCTGCCTTGAAATAATAAGGGATAGTGCCTTTTTTCTTAGGCAATTTACGTTGTGATATTTTCTGTGCATCATTAGCGTTTTTTTGTAATAGTTTTATGTGTCGCATTGTATTTTTAAATGTAAGAAACTGTAGATTATATTCATTTATATCTATATTAAAGTTGATTTTTTTGCAAATATAATTTAAATAGAATTTCATATTTACATTACAATATTTTATATTTATAAAAGTACAATTTTTAAATATTTAGACCATAAATAAAATTTATTATTTAATTTATATACATTAAGATATGGATTATAATTAACGGGCATAATATAAACAGTGACTTTCTTCAAAATGTTGAGAATGGAACAAAAATTAAAATGTAATAATTCAGGATTTTTATCATTACCCCCTACACCTAATACAACAATATCATTATCGGATAAATTATTAACCATATTAGTACAATAGTGTAGAATTTCACTACTAGTTGCATTGCTCATTATATATGCCGAGGGATTGTATTTATCATTCCATTTTCCAAGTCTTGTTTTAATTAAAGCTGCCGATAGGCCCAGCAATTGCTCATCACCTATTATGTGTATAGATTGACTTCGCTGCAAATTTTTAGTACCTTCTTTTTTTGTTTGTATCTGACGTATCACTACGAGAATTATTACACATTACTAATTCATTAAATCTTGGTAGTGAATTTTCTCTATAAAGATTGCTATTGTCTTTACTAGATGGCGTTGTTTGATATTTACATTGTTCTTGTTGTTTAGTAGGGCTTTTCGTTTCAATTAAAGAGAAATCCAATTTACTTTTATTTATATTCTTCTTTTTTTTACATGTGGAGCTCTTTGGAATTAAATTTTTTAGGTGAGGAGTGGGCTTGCATAATTGGTTTAGTTTATTAATTTTTAATTCATATTCCGAAATTTTATTTTTTTAGGGCAAAATTTTCTGATAAAATATTCTCAATTTCATTTTCTGCTATTTCTAATTTCTCTGTAAGATAACCTATTTTCTTCTCTAATTCTTCTATCTTTTCCGGGTTAACAGAACCTAGTTCTGGGCAACTTCTATTTAATTCACACGTTTCTAGTAGTGACGAATACTCGGGCTCTTGCTCGTCCGATGACAGAGAGTCGAAAGAATTCTTCACAGGTATATTAATCCGATATTTATTTCTGATTGTTATGTTATTTGATGGTGTACGTGTTGTTCTTTCTTCATAACATTCTTTACATTTCCACTTATTTTTAGTATCAACCGTCATTAAATAAAATCTTTTATTTGAAACATTTGTACAATCCAAATGGAAATGCTCCTTACAGCTAGAACAGGTTAAGTATTGTTTGTCAGATATAACAATTTTACATTTAAAACATACATTCATTTTGCGTATTTCTGGTTTTATCTTTCAAGATTAATATAATTTGTACATATTACTTTAATGCCACTCTATAAATAAGCGTCCTCTGTTGGCCAAACGTCTGATAACGTTTGTGATAATCGAATAAACATAAGCGTAGTTTTAACATTTGCCATAAGATGGAACTATTTTTTAATTTTTTTGTTTTTTATTTTCAATAATTATCATAATACTAAAATAAACACCCAAGTATCTTGAAATTTGAGTTAGTATAAAAGAATAATCGTTCTTTAGTTACAGTGATTGTTCGTTTTGTCCACTAAAGAAATAATAATTAAATATTTTTTGAATGAACTATGTATCGGTCTTTTATATTTTTGAAATTATAAGCTCAATTAATGGTTACTTTCCTGCAAATTCTTATATTATCCACTTAGTTTTTTGATAAAAAACAGTTTTCGTTCACTTTATCACACATTTTGATATTTCATTTGTTATTAAACACTTCAACGTTAGTTCCATACAAAATTTAAATTAACAATGTTCACACTTAACACTTCAACTGGATAAAATTTGTAGTCTTTAGTTACATGATTATGAACTCACTTATCTAAGAAATAACAAAAATTGTTTACCGGTGTAGACGATGCATGCTCTGATTACAAGCCTATTAACGCTGGTGTTCCACAAGGCTGCGTGCTATTAACAAAGCTGTTTCTTCTGCATATCAATTATATGTTGCAAACTGGTAACATTCATTGCTGTGCAGACGACAGCACTGGTGATGCCTTATCCTCTTCAGTCTGTAGGTACTCAAACGAGGACCCTAACATTTTTAGAATTGCAACAGGTAGCGACATCTTGTGACAACTGGCAATACTAATGAAAGTCTATAAAAGATATAGAGCTTCTATCAAAACCGATAGATGGCTTTTAAACAATAGTTTTACACGTAAAATTAAGTTATAAATTAAGTAATTGTTCGTTTGAAATTTTTCTGTGGGTCTATCACGTTCGAACTTTGAAAATCAATATAAAATTATTTTCTTTTGCTTCAAGTCGAAAGTATTGTTGTTTTATATAGATGAATAACTGAGATTATGTGTGATAGGATGACTTTTTGTTTCTGTTCCTTTATTTTTGTATCAAAATTCAAATTTTTTGGCTGTGCCATGTATGTGGACCTCAGGAATTAACGTTGGTTTTAACAGCATATTACTATTTTTCAATTTTATCGTGAATGACCGGGATATTTGGGATATTCTCAATAATAGTGACTGACTTCTCCGGCGATGAAGATGACGATGAGTATTTGCCTCCAGGCTCTTCATCAGTCCGACGAATCAGAAGAAGAGGAAGAAGAAAATGAACAATCCGATATTTGGCAGAAGCGGAACCTGGGAGGTCAGCACGGTGGTTTTGGCGTACATAAGAAATGCGTTGCTGTGGACCAGACTTTGCCGATGATGAGCTCGTAGCGCAGGGTATTTCGGAGATGAACATTATATATTGTTTTTTGAGTACTTGGGAACAGAATTCTGGGAAATTGTGGCTGAAAAAGTAACATTTATTTTACTCAAAAACGTAATTTAAAATCATTGAAAACATACTCCATCGACATTAATCATTTTGTGGATATACAATTATTGATGGGTACCCTTAAATACCCCCAAGGAAAGCTCTATTGGACTAGAGATTTATGTCTGCCTATTATCAGGGATACCATGCCTCGATACCGATTTTTTAAACTTCGCAATTATCTCCACTTCGTAGACCTGTCCATATACTAACAACCAACTATGGAAAATAAGGTCGATAAATATTTCAATTTTAAAGAAACGCTACAGTTTACCTCATTCTAAACACATGTTAATAGACGAGCAAATGATTTGAACCATTTGCAGGGCGATGTCAGTACGGTCAGTACGTTCCAACTAAACCTGATCCACTTGGGACTTAAAAAATTTGTACCAGCTGCCCGAGATGGACTATTGTTAGATTTCGAAATATATGTTTGCAGCACCACTGAAAGTCGTTGTGTTCTTTACACCGATAGGTTTTTTACTAATTTAAAACTGGCCGAGCATCTTATTGCAAATATTTATCAAATATTTCTAACTGGAACTGTTATGGCAAATAGAATTGGCCCTGTATTGCTACGACATTAAAGACAGACAAGGAGTTGCAGAGAGGGGCCTAAGATGAAAAAAGTCGAAATTATGAAAATATATGTATCGCAAAATGGAAAGACACAAAAGAGGTAACAATGCTACCAACATGTACAGGAGGTTAACCAGCAACTACCTGCCAGTGGTGGTGTAAGGTTAGAAAAGTAAAGATAGATGTGACTTAGCCAGCTGTTGTAAAAACCTACAACACTTGCAGGGGCGGAATATACGTGTCTGATCGGCTCATTGCATATTATCGGAGCTCAATGTGCACAAAAAAAATGGAGGTTGTCAAATGCTGGTTGATGTACATGCGTTATTGCATAGTTATAAATGTGGAAAGCAAGCATAAGCTGGGGTTGCTTTAATACCGCTTGAATTAGGCTAAAGCCGTGATGAATTATGACGGTAGTAGAGTGGACCCAAATTTTATGCGTCCTGGCTCTAGATCTCAAACCAGCCCTGGCTCCTCAGCAGTTTCCAATCCAAAATTCACAGACGTGAGCTGTGATGAGCCTCACGCAAAAAATCGAGCTGTTGGACTCCATCCGCTACTTGAAACAAGGCTGGATAATGTGGGCCACCTGCCACGATTCATTGACTTCAAGAACGCATCTAAATGTCGCCATCCGACATGTCCATCCAAATGCCACAATGTGTGTAAATTGTCAAGTTTTCTTATGTATATTATAAATAACTGTTTCGAGAGTTACCATTCTAATAAGAACTTTGGACCGAATTAAGACCCAAGGTCGACATATGTGGAAAAACTTTTTTAAATATTAATAATAATAAAAAATTTAAAAAAAAAATTGGTTTTTATTTGGACCCCAGTAAGTACAAAAAACGCAAAAAGTTACTTATACATGTACGTAAGTCCCCTCTAGTTCAGGTCTCAAGAGGTTATAAACCGGCCGTGCCAATATTTCTCGGGAAACGTCGCCGAGTACCAGGACAAACTTGTGTCTGAAGTCGAGTCTTTGCTGAACAAAGTCTCGGATTGGGGGCGACTAAATCTATTCCAGTTCAATCCTCAATAGACACAAGTTTGCACGTTTACCGCTTAAAAACCCCTTTGTCGTATCTCCTCAGTTTCAAGGTACTCCCAATGCTGCCTCAGCTATCCTTGGAATTATCGGCGTAGACATATTGAAGTAAAGCTTGGCGTGCTCAGCAGAGTGAGAAAGTATTTAATGCCATCGCTTGCAATTTTACAAAGCGCAGGTTCGGGCTCATAAGTAATACTGTTCTCATTTCTGGCCGGGGCACACCAGTGCAAACTTCTTCCACTTGACTTCAGTTCTTTCTGATCGACTTAATTCACTGGTGCTGCGTAGGGATTTTGCATCCCTTTGCATTCCAGCAGCCAAAATTCACGAACGCACATCGCGTCGAAATAAACGATACCATCCTCACCACCTGGACACTTGGCGGTCCACCACTGTGCATTTTACTAGGAGTTTTCTTCCTTTGTACAACAACTCAAATACACAACAAAAATACATAAAATTGGCACATTACAATTTTTTTTTATAAAATAAGAGTGACAAACGAGCACACCGTCTACCTCATAGTAAGTGGAAGCTGTGAGCCATAGACATCTACATTTGTTTTATCCTCGACTAAGAATCAAAATGCGGATTTGTCGTCACCCCTGAGGACTAAGATGAAATCCCTCGTTTCCAGTAAAAAAGGGTCTCCGGTTCTCTACACTCATTATACGAAACACAACAGCCTTTAGCTGCTATTTTACGCTGGTGTTCTGTGAGAGCGTGGTCCTTCTCTGGTCGAGCCGAATCATTCGAGAAAGAAAATATAAAGTAAGCTTAGTAAAAAGTATGCATATAACTAAAATCTTAATATATATAAATTACTTGTCACGTTGTTTTTCCGCGATGGACTCCTAAACTACTTAACCTATTTTAATCAAATTTGCACACCGTGTGCAGTGTGGTCCAACTTGAGAGATAGGATAGTTTTTTTGCCCACGAGTGACCCACAATCTTTTTTTTGCGAATTTAAGGATTTTTAATAGGACATGACAAAGGGTCGTCGAAAAGGGCAGAACAACGTCTGCCTGGCAAGCTAGTAATAAGTATTTATATTATACATATGTACATATTATATTATCAGATGTATATAAACTCGTAAAGATATACAAATATACATATAGTCTCACAATTTTCCTTTGCTTTTGTATTCGAAGTCAGTTTAAAATTTTTACTAAAGTTTTTTTTTAAGTTTAATTTAAAATTGTTTTGTTTCAGCTCACATATCCTAGTGGACGAGCAGATAAACATTGCGATGGAGGCGCGAGAGCATCTCTCCTCACAGCGTCAAACATTCAAACGGATGCAGACTAGGTTTAACGACATTGCTAACAGGTATATGGCAAAAAAAAACATAAAAGTTAATATAACAGTGTAGTGGCGGTGTAAGAATATCGACTACTTACCCCGTATCACTCCTTGAGTGTCGTCGCACGAGACGACATGATTTTTCATCTGATTGTTCTTGTCGCATATTTTATGATCTAGTATATTGATCTCTCGACTCCACAGAGTCAGTAATTCATTCTCGGGGCGATGTATACGCATTTACAACAAAATCCCGGAAAATATACAAAATTTGACATACACAAAGTTCAAAAACTATATTAAACTAGTTTGTATAAAAAGGGTTATTATAATATTAAGGAATTTAGGGATGATAATAACCCCTGGAAATGAGGTGATGCTACCAAGCTATTTCTAATTTGTTTTGTGTTGTTAATTGTAACGTACATGTTACATTTACATGTACATAGCTTACAAGCTATTACATACATAAATACATATACATAAACACTCACGCCTGTCACCCAGAGGGATAGGCAGAGACTACAGACTTCCATATGGCACGATCCTTACAAACCTCTCTCTCCTCCTTCACATCCATATACTTACGCATACATGCTCGTCGGTTAAGGGTACTCCTAATTTGGCCCGTTTTCAATAAAACGCCAATTTGGTCGATATTTTTTCGCCTAGGACGTCCCTTTCCGACTCTGCCATTCACTTCTGCAACATAAATTTTCTTTGTCACTCTTTCCTCATTCATTCTTTCCACATGACCAAACCACCGAAGCATTCCTTTCTTAATCCTGGTCACAACATCATCTTGCAAACCACACTCTTCTCTTATTACACAATTTCTTACCCTGTCGTTCAGATTCAGCCCTAACATACTCCTTAAGGACCGCATTTCTATTGCGTTGATTCTACTCTCATGCTTCTTCTGCCACACCCAACTTTCACTACCATACGTTAAAGTAGGGACCAACACAGCACTGTGAATTGCCATACGTGCCTTTTTTGACACATTTTGACTCTTCACAATTTCTCACCCTGTCATTCAGATTCAAGTAAGCTATTATTTGAAAAAAAAAAAATAGTCCCGCTGGGTTTCTCGCTGGTTCTTCCCAGGACAGAGGTGTTTTTTGCGAACCAGTGGTAAATGAAAAAAGTGACTTTCAATAAGTATTGTTTACAATCTATATTGAATTAAAAAAACTTGAGAGAAGTTAAGAAACGAAGTTCCTTATATTATATTTTTTTTTTTTTTTTTTATATATATATATATATATATATATATATATATATACTCTCGACTTCGTAAACACAACAGCGTATAGGTTACAACACGCACGGCTTGCTAAATACATACGCATTGATATTGTAATATTAAAATATAATTTGCTTTTAAATTTATTACGCGTACGTGTTTAAGTTATAACGCGTATGACTTGGTTAGCACTATAGTAAAGAGAGGTTATAATGCGTATTTGCTAAAAATAAGTAAGCATTTATTATTGTCTGTATAAAATCTCTACATACCTAACTCCATCAGCTATATCCGGAACGTGTGCAGAAACACTGTCAGGATTCATTATTGTTATTATTTTTAATTATTTATTATGTACAAAAAACCTGTATTCACTCAACAAAAATAATCCTCGCGACACCACACTGTTCAATGCGAGAAATAGAAAGACGAAACGAAAATAACTGGCTTGCTTTCTATGAGAGAGAAAGAGAGAGAGAGAGAGAGAGAGAGAGAGAAACACGCGCAATCCGCACGGCTTACAACTATAGCAAAATTGTCGTTACAACTTTTGGTCTTAATTTTTTCCGTCCAGCCCCCTTTCGCAACGCGCGATAAGGAACTTCGTTCCAAAAGTTTCTGTTTCTGATGTAAGTAATATTTGCTAGAAATTCGGTAAAATATTATTTTGTTTCCTAATAATAATATTTTTATGTGGTCTCATTATTGTCGTATATATTCACACATTATTTTTTGAGTTGTTGATCCAAATATGCCAAAGGAAACATATCAGTGTTTCGGGACATTTCAGTGATCGAGATGCAAATGTTCCAATCGCAAAAATGATAATTTGCCCACCTACATAATATAGCACTCTTTATTGAGTTGTGAATTTTATTTGAATATAGTATTTTATCTCATAATAGCGGTTTAGTAATTTGACATTTTTATGGAATACGGTTGACCAACAAGCATTACAGTCCACCTGATGGTAAGTGGATGCTGTGACCCATAGACATCTACATCAAGCCTCGATTATAATAAAGACAAGATACGTTGTCACCCTTGACCTTGAGGACTAAGATGGAATGCTCGTTTACAGTAAAAAGCACATAATACACCTTTCGAGACAGCAGTATGAAAGTGCTGTCATACGCTAGTATCCTGTGAGAGCGCGGTCCTTTCCCGTTCTAGCTGACCCATTTGTGATAAAACCACAATGTAAAGGGTTTTTCAATTGGTGCGGGTAGATTTTGGCGACCCGTGGCTTCCATTTTGTTTTGGTGACATATTGATAAACTTTTGTTTATTATTCAGTTACACCATGGCAAGTTACACTATTGAACAGCATGTTCAAATGATAAAATTTTATTATTAGAATGAGTGTTCGTTAGCGCAAAAGTTGCGCGCATTGCGCCCATTTTACGGTTAACGTGATGGCCCTTCACAGTCGTCTGTTCAACGTTTGTTAGCCAAATTTGAAACGACCAACCAGAACATCGTCGCGGTTCGTGAACAGCAGAACCCGAGGCAGTCGATTCCTCGCCGTGCACAAGAACTCGGCCTTTCGCAGACTGCAACTTGGAAAATTTTGCGTCGGGACTTAGGCCTACACCCGTACAAGATCCAATTGACCCAGGACCTCGAAGTTCATGACCATAGACAACGGCGTTTGTTCGCTGACTGGGCTTCGAATCGTTTGGAAGAGGATCCCAATTTTGGCCCAAAAATCATCTTTAACGACCAGGCGTATTTTTGGATGAATGGCCAAACCCACGCGAGATTCACCAGCCTATAATGCATCCTCAAAATGTTAACGTTTGGTGTGGATTTTAGGCCGGCGGCGTCATTAGTCCGTACTTATTCGAAAACGACGCTAGTGAGGCTGTCACCGTTAATGGCGAGCGCTACAGAACGATGATAATCAATTTCTTATGGCCCAAATTGAACCGTATGGACTTATACGACATGTGGCTTCAGCAGGACGACACCACACAGACGTCACGATTGACATTCTCCATGAGAGTTTTAAGGGTAAGCGTATCTCTTGCAGAGGCGATGTGAATTGGCCACCAAGGTCATGCGATTCGACCCCGGATTATTTCTTGTGGGGTTTCGTCAAGTTGCAGATCTATAAACCATAATCGACTGATGTCCTAAAGGTGAATATAACACAGGCCATCGCTCAAATTCATTTGGATATATGCGGAAGAGTCATTGAAGATTGGACCACTCGGATCCGTGCAACTGTAAGAAGCCGAGGCGGGTATTTGAACGATGTCATATTCCACACTTAATGGCACATGGGAGCCTTTCAATAAAAAGAATCTTGTTAGTACCTCACATGTAGCTTGTTTTATTTCATTTCAACGTCTTATTACCCGCCCTTATTGGAAAACCCTTTAGCTGTAGTGCGGCTCTATCACATATAAAGTGTTCTCAGTAATAGTTTTTGTTGTGTACAGTGAGTTGTCTTGTTCGCAGTGATGTTAGAAAATAATTATTGTGTCCTTTGCTAAGCAGCAGAGTAAGGCTTGCCCGCCATTGTTTTTTTTATAGTATGGGGTGACAAACGAGCACACTGGTAAGTGGTTGCTGTGGCCATAGACATCTACATCTATCCTCGATTACGAATCAAAATGCAGATGCGTTGTCACCCGTGAGGACTAAGATGGAGTGCCTCGTTTCCAGCAAAAAGGGTCTCCGGTTCTCTACACTCACCATACGAATCACAGCAGCGTTAAGGTACTATTTGACGCTGGTATTCTGTGAGAGCGTGGTCCTACCCCGGTCGAGCCGACCCATTGGTGCTACAACTATACTACTAATATAACTGCAGCATGGCTCTACCACGTAAAAAACTTCGTGAGATCAAACATCTATAACTTACACCAAATTATAAGAATTATTTTTTTTACAGGTTCCCAATGCTAAACAGTCTCATCTACAGAATAAATTCCAGAAAACGACGCGACTCCCTTATCCTAGGTCTGGTTGTTGCTGTATGTACATTCCTGTTACTCTTCTACGCCTTCCATTGATTCTTAATTGTGACATTAAATTAATTTGTTGACTCTTCCTAGAACTGAGGGACATGCAAAGCAATTTTTGTCTGTGTATGGGTAGTGTAAGTAGGTATAATATTAAGAAATTTAAGTTTTTTTTAAGTCTATATTCAAGTTGTATGTATAGCACTTAAGAGAATATCCGGAAGGCATTTTTGTGCCTGGATAATGACACTAGAGTAAATATTTTTTTACGATATAATCTCTACCTACCACTGCCATGTTCTTATGGTTTTCATGAAATAATTGCTTTAAAAACTAGGAACTTTGTAAAATTACAGAAACCGTCTTATTCAAATTCAAATAAAATCTTCAAAATCGGTTCACCAAGAACAAAGTTCTGAGGTAAAACCTTTTTTTGAAGTCGTTTGAAAAAGTTATACTGTCGTTATTAGCCATCCAGCGAATACATTTAAAAAACATAAACAAATAAATAAAATAAAAAACATGGATACCAAATCCTTATACTTTATATAATGTACCAATTTAAATTTTTCATAAAAGTAAAAATTAGAGCAGTTTTGGAGGAGGAGGTAACGTGAATACGAAATAATAATCCTGGACGGAATAAGTATTTATATGGCATACAAATAATTGCTTCGGGTCTGGATGTTTGTCCTTATGAAATTTATGTATGTAAAATAAATTTATGTATGTAATACGTTACAGGACAAAATACTAGTTGTGAGGGTAACTTTTTCAATTTTTAATAATTTCGTCAGTTTTTCCTTGGCATTAGCCTAAACTGAAGTTCTCTCTACGTTGTAAGAGTAGTTGAGTCGTTTGGGGCGCAGCGCGACAGTATACAATAGATCGTTAAATAATAATAGACAATTATTTCAAGCTTTTTTCACCCACAATTATTCAACGTTACAACCTTAAAATTCATTGCATCCCAAAATATCCTATTACATGGCAGTTTAAAAACTTTAATGGTGTTGCTATCAATGAATTTATCAAGAGGTATAGTTTTATTTCGAAATCGAGCAATTCAACATTTCAACAGTTACATCTGTTAAAAATTATCATTAAAATAGGTTTATAACATACGATAATTATTGGAGGTAAAGCGACCTTTATGAAAGGTGTTACTGAATTGACATTTTATATTAAGAGGATACCTTGAAAATGAATGGTAGTTTTGGGGGCTTGGCTTATTCCTTTGTCGGTGAAGCTTACGGACGACTGAGGTAGTGTCAAAATGAAAGTGATGCAATGACTTCATAATACGCAAATTATGAGATAGCTATACCGAGCACACGCTCGGAAAAAAACTAAGTAAAGGCCAATCAACATTTTTTTTTAACAAAACTACGTTATGGTCAGGTTAAACATCCCAATAAATTCATGAATCAGTAATTTGTTTTATATTTTTAAACAATTATACACATTTCAATATAAATTTCGTTAATTCTTCTGGTAGAACGAATCCACTGCGTTCTTGTTGGATCGGTTTGTGTTCTTCGTTTGGTGATCAGTTAACTTGTTAAGAGGATACCTTTAAAATGAATCGAAGTTTTGGGGGCGTGGCTTATTCCTTTGTCGGTGAAGCTAACGGACGACTGCGGGAGTGGCAAAATGAAAGTGATGCAATGACTTCATAGTACGCAAATTATGAGATAGCCATACTATAGAAAAAACTAAGTAAGCGCCAAACAACATTTTTATTTATTTTAACAAAACTTCGTTATGGATTAAAAAAACTGATTTATGAGAACTTAGATATGATTATTTACTATGACTTAAAAATAATTCCATGAACTTATTCGTAAAATGATTGTGGTGTCATGGAAAAATGTAACTAATTAGAGCCTACTTTGCAATTTTTTTCTATCGAGAAAGTTTCATAATATCGTGTTTTCCTTTTATGCAATCCAAGGTCATATAGTCAAAAATCATATACCAAAATTTTGGTTTGTAATATATAAAACATTAAAAAATATGTGAAATAGAAAAACCACCAAATTTTCGAGGTATCACCTTAATTCTGGGTCTTACGACTACTTCAGAATATTGTATTAAAAAAATGAAAGTATTGAATAGTCTATTGGAGGTCATGTCTCTTTGGCGTCTCCAATAGTCAACTCAGTTAGATTTTTGGCATAGTTTATGAAAATAGATATTTTGATTTTGGAGGTATTGAAATTGAGAATACATGAGTAGATTTTTTAATGTAAATTGTTTATTTTACCCTGTAGTATAGAAACTATTTATTTTTTTAAACCAATTTGTAATTAAACTAGGTAATGTAAATAAATAAGTACGTATTCAATGCGAAATAAAATAATATATATTTTGACTCAGGGTTTGATTTTTGGTCTAATCCTCATCATCTCTGTTCTAGTAAGTAAGTTTACCATAGTCACCACACATACAAAGCGTTTTTTTTTTAATTTTTAATAAAACCTGGCCTCTCGCATCTTTAACATGGTCCTCATCGTCGGTGTAGAATTTTATCAATGTTTTTAATTGTGACATATCGACGGTGAAGTGCAAATAACTTATAATTGCTGAAATTAGAATTTTACACAAATCGAAAAAAACGTTAATTTTTTTAACTGATTTAAAATTGATGAATATATTTATTTATTATGAATAAGAATAATTATTTCTTTGTTTCTATGACATTTCATTATATAAACCCATAGTGTTGTGGGTATTCGGTTAGTTAGGAGGTATTAATGTTACACACATTTCACTATATAAACCGATAGTGTTGTGGGTATTCGGTTAGTTACGAGGTATTAACGTTACATTTATTTATTTTTTGTAATAAATTAAGATACTTAAATGGTAATGGCTTTAACAAATATGTTAAATACTTTGAAACAAATTCTTTTATTTAGCTTATAAACAGAAAATTGTCATGACGTCTAAAACAATCTAATCTAATTAGTTTGAAGGGAACGAATACAACATAGGTAATTCAAAAGTGGGGTATGCAATGAAATGACAATAAAATAAAAAGTTGTTAAAGGTCACTCGTGAGGTGAAGTATCATAAAATAAGTGGCAATCTCTTGGTAATACTTCTTTTAACTGTTAGAGATCATTGAATTTAGAAGAAGCTATAGGAAATTGTGCGGCATGCATAGTTGTATTCTGTATTGAATTTTCTCGGTCTTACTGGTAGCTGTGGTAGCTGAAAATAGTGTCTTCTGGTTTATACTGGATGACTCGCAAATCAACCACAAGAGGGTCTCCAGCCTTCGACCCGGTCTTATGCTGCTGTACCCCCACGTCGATTTACTTCTTTAATCCTTAACAAAATAATTATTGATTATATTAAGGATTAAAGAAGTAAATCGACGTGGAAATCGATATACGGAGCAGGGTTTATTCGTGCCTCCGTCACAGTAATATAATCACTGGGAAGATGTAACTCCCTATTTTTTAACGTTCTTTAAATTGCAGCATGTACTGAGTCACACTCCATTTGAGCATGACCAGGCTCTAAGTACTTCTGTGTGATAGATACTTCGTGTTCAATACTCTTGTTAAACTAAGCATTTGCCATGATATTATTCCTATTTTGATACATGCATCCCTCTGAGTAAATGATTATGGGTAATTGTTTGGGCAAACAATATCTCTCGAGGTTATCGCATAGAAAAGATGTGAAAGTACTAAGCATGAGCACAGGCTCTTCGTTTTGAGTAATGTGTTCTTTATATTGTCTGTATAAATCATTCAGAGAACGCTAAATTGGTTCTAATTATAACATTGACGAGTCTTTTCTTGCATGGTGAGACAGTATCTTGGGAATGTAATATAAAAAGCTGCGTGCGGTTAGAAGTTTTCGCAGAGTTCCAGATCGTGGCGTTTTAACCTTGGACATATTTTGAACAAGCCTGGCCTGACAAGGAATTACTCTATTACGCGACTTTTTTACCCAAGATTGTACGGTGTACGAACCAAGACAATTTAATCAATCGCCTAATTGTCTTACTTTGTCCTGTTTGAGTTTTCTATTCTTTGACTTAGAGTATAAGCGCGATCCTTCCGGTCGAGTCGACCCATTTGTGCTACAACCATAATATAGCTGCAGCGAGGCTCTACCACATATAAAAAATACTGACACCCAGTTACTATTCTGTATTACTATTACGTGGGATGTGTGCTCGTTTTAGTGAAATGTTATGTGTTTCATGAAAAGGCAGAATTTCAATGTTCATATTCCCAAAGTAGCAACTGTGTCTATTTTATAATTACGTCATTGTACCAGCTATAAGCTTTATTAACTAGTTCTGTATTGGCAACATATCCGTTCACGATTGGGGCCAAGATACTACAGCATCTGACGTACTTTACATTATTTATTATATAACAAGACACACAAGCTTCTGGGCGATGACTTTCTTTTCCAGAGCACGGAAAAAAAATAACTTTTCAGACGACGCGCAGTAGCGTTCTGAACTAACTACTGTGCGTCGATTTTTTTAAATCCATTTAACGGGTTAGTGGTGGTGTAAGCATAAATACTACCCCATTGCACAAGACAAGAAATTAATTCATTCCTTTATGCTACCCATTACGAAAGACGAAGATAAGAGAGGCCGCACACTTACAATTATAAGTTGATTTCTTATATTTACGCGAACACTACACATTGAAATAATACTAATTTTTACGGAATTTATCGCGTATATTTAACTTTTTTACCCGACGTTTCGAGAGCTTTACAATAAAGGTGTTATCCAAAGGACTAAATTACGCTATAACTCCAAGCAGATTACCGTACGAAGAAATTATCTGTAGTGTCGAGGACTGTTTATTTAAAAACAATATGCGGAAAGAAGATTTGGAGGCGATACGTCAAGACATTTCGTCTATGTTACGTCGATGTTCAGTGCCTACACCGAATCTTCCCAGAGACGAATTTATAGCGTTAAAGAACCTACGCAATAAACCAGAACTTACGATTCTCCGCGCAGATAAGGGAAACGCCACGGTGGTCATGGATACGTCAGATTATAATTCTAAAATACAAGAACTTTTGTCGGATGTAAGTACTTATAAAAAAGGTTAAAAACGACCCAACAAACAGCACACTAAAAACAACTAGTGACCTCATAAAGAAACACTCCGAAAAATTAAATCTGGACGTAAAATGGATAATACCTACGTGCGCCAAATCACCAAAGTTGTATGGGTTACCAAAAATACACAAGCCCAATGCTCCATTACGCCCCATAGTGAGCCAAATCGATTCACCAACTTACAGATTGGCTCAACACTTAGCGAAAATACTCTCACCGCTCAGGGGACATACAAGAGCACACATAAAGGATTCCTACCATTTTGTCAGCGAGATTAAAGACCTACGTCTGGCAGACAATGAAACTATGGTCAGTTTTGATGTGCAGTCTGCATCTCAATTGTAACTAGAAGGCTGGAAGAAAACAACATGCCCGTAGAATATGCAGTATTACTCAGACACTGCCTTACATCTGGCTACCTATTGTGGAAGGAGGAGTTCTACAAGCAAGTAGATGGTGTGGCGATGGGCTCACCTGTATCTCCCATTGTCGCCGACATATTCATGGAAGACTTTGAGGAGAAAGCCCTGCTTACTTCTCCCATAAATCCAAGATTCTACAAGCGGTACGTAGATGACACTTTCACAATTCTACCTTTAGATAAAGTAACTGCATTTTTAGACCATCTTAACTCTATAAATACTAAAATTCAGTTCACAATGGAGTTAGAGGCAAACAATTCCTTAGCTTTTCTAGATGTGTTAGTAATTCGGAATCCTGATAACACCTTGAGCCATACTGTGTATAGAAAAAATACCCATACAGATAGATATTTAAACGGTGATTCTCACCACCATCTTTCACAGTTAGCTACCGTGGGTAAATCTTTGTTTCAGAGAGCACGAGGGATCTGTGACAGTAAACACCTGGCTGCCGAGCTCCAACATGTCAAGCAAGTTTTGCATGACAACAAGCTTCGGGTCCCGCGCCTACGTCACAGAGAACGAGTGAAGCCGGCCACAGTCGAGCGTGTACCTGCTGTACTGCCATATGTTAGAGGAGTCACTGACAAGGTTGGCTACGTCTTGAAGCGCGCTTCCATCAAAACATACTTCAAGCCGCCGAAGAAGATTGGTCAGTTTTTACCATCAGTCAAGTGTAACGTCCCTCTGCAAGATGCAGGAGTGTACAAGCTTGATTGTGAATGTGGTCTCTCCTACATAGGACAAACTAAAAGATCAATTAAAACCCGCGTCAAAGAACATATAGCTGATGTGAAGAATCGACGCTCCGGGAAGTCTGCAGTCTGTGAACATGTACAGGATCGCCCCCCGTCACTACATCAGATTTGATAGACCACAAATCCTCGCTAAAGAACACCGATTCCTTCCAAGGATGATTCGCGAGGCTATTGAAATCAAAAAACATCCTAATTTCAATAGAGAAGATGGCTGGGTGCTACCATCTGCTTGGGATCCTATAATAAATAAAATTAAATCCCAACCCAAGCATACAACTGCAAGACTCCATGATACCATAAGTTCATACTGTGTAGATCGGAACAAAAGTTAAATTTTAATCTATGGTAACCGCGGTTAACTATGACAGCTGGACGTTGAACATCTCAGTCCTTCCCGTGACCATGGGTGCTGTAAAGCTCTCGAAACGTCGGGTAAAAAAGTTAAATATACGCGATAAATTCCGTAAAAATTAGTATTATTTCAATTATAAGTTGGCCAACTAAATCGGAGAGCATATCAATAGGTATAGTGACATATGCTAGCCCACACATCTTGTCCAACTAAATAATTGGACACCGATCGTATCAGAATCAAGATTCCCTTCCGATTACGCACAATTAAAAAGTTGTCCAACTATCGGCCAACTGCTCGTTAGCACGGTACGCCATGCAAGCTCGCAGACTATCCAACTTTGTTGGTTAGTCGCACGGCAAGATGCAAGACGAACCGACGCGCGCGCGTGATTTCCCTACGCTCGGACTTCATTCGCCGACGGGTGCGACATCTCACACCCGATCACTTGTTGCGAACGAAAAAGTAGAAGAGCTAATAGATGAAGTGCAAAAAAAGGCCAGCGTTATACAAAAGACTTGAAGCAATACTCCGATGTAAATATTAAGAAAAAATTATGGGAGGAAGTCTGCAAAGTTTTAATAAGTAATTGGGCAGAACTCAGTGTGAATGAAAGAAAAGAACAAGGTTGGTCTAAGTTTTTTTTAATTGTATTTGTAATCTTTGTATATAATTTTATACTTTATCAAATTGAAAGGGAACAGATCCATGAGGTTGAAGAAAATAAGATGTCAGATACTGTCGAACATTTACACCATTTGTGATATTGCATCCCCTGTTATTTTTTGTGTGACGATATTCGTCCAAAGGAAATTCGTACAATGTATCCTTAAATGTTATGCCATCTTTTGAGCGAACGTAGTTGTGTAGAATACACGCTGCCTTTATAATCTTTACAGCAAACTTTATATGGACATTTATGGGGCGATGAAAAATACGCCACTTATTTGCTAAAATGCCAAACGTGCATTCTAATAATCGACGAGCTCGAGTATGTCTGTAGTTAAATATACGTTTTGCGTAGTTCAAATTTTTCTTTGAGTAAGGACGTAATATATGACTTGAAAGGCCAAATGCTTTATCACCGATAACGTAAAATGGCATTACAGGTCCGTTATCTTCATAAGACAAGTGTTGTCCAGTGGGAATATTAACCTTTTTGAGCGCCACGCCAAAAACTCACTACCGTGTCCTGTACGCCAAAGCGAAAAGTAAACAAAAATACCTACGAAAAAAACAGTGCTGCCAAGAGTTGATATATCGATAACACAAAATAACTTGTTTTTGTTGGTTTTTTATACAATAAATGAGTCTTTATAATCGGGTATGTTTTATTTAATCTTGTGCTGTCTTCCACTCTTTTTATATATGTACTTTGTACATAAATAAAAAACAAACAATAACAATAAAATAGTAGTTACCACAACACTACTCTCCGTCGTGATGACGTCACTGTCACGACTGGACGACAACGGCGTAGCTGACCTTTCTTTTTGAAACTTTCTTAGAGATGTAGCCGTGTCGCACGTTGTGTTTCAAAATCGATATAACCAAAATATACAGACATCTATTCAAAATATTTTATGGCAAGGCGTAGGCCAAGTGAATCACAGAAGAAAAGTCTTACGCTCTTATGATAAAGGGGGTTTCATATGATACTGATGTTGCTAAATGATTTTGAGATTGAGAAAGAAAATAGCACAACACAAAATGAAAATTGCTCTTCATACCTTAAGTAAAGAAAACACATTTATTATTTGTAATTTTATATTATTAAAATAGAAAAGGTACGTAATTATTCACTAATCAACAACTGTATATAGGTAATTATTCGCACTAGAAAAATCAGTCTTATAATATTAAAATCTTGGTCATGGAATAAAAAAATCAGTACTTATTACAGAAATCAACAAAGGGTACATAATTATTCAACAACTGTAAATAATTATTTGCACTAGGTCTAGTCATAAAATATTAAAATCTTGGTCTTTAACTCAATCAGTACTTAATATAGAAAACAACAATTAAAAATAATTAATAAATTATAGGTAATATTAGTCTTAAAATAATAAAAATCTTATGGAATAATAAAACATAAATGTTTAGCTGGCCAAACCAAATTTTCTAACGTGGTAGAGCCATGCTGCATTTATATTACGGGAGTTAGTAGTTGTAGCACGAATGGGTCGGCTCAACCGGGGAAGAACCACGCTCTCACGGAATATCGGCATCAAATAGTAGCTTAATGCTGCTGTATTTCGTATGGTAAGTGTAGAGAACCGGAGACCCTCTTTACTGGAAACGAGGCATTCCATCTAAATCCTCACGGGTGAGAGTGCATCTGCATTTTGATTCGTAATCGAGGATAGATGTAAATGTCTATGGGCCACAGCAACCACTTACCATCAGGTGGACTGTGTGCTCGTTTATTACCCTATGCTATAAAAAAAGAAATTAACCGTAAAAAGACTATAAAGTGATTTCCTACCTCATTGAGGTAGAGTTAATCGAAAACGAAAAACTTTGGTTTCACGATAATTTTAAATTTCCGAAAATTCATCATCGTCGACGCTTTCCAAAATCCGAATGAGTTCTGAGGAATCGTTCATGTTGCACTGCACTAATTTTCCCGCTAATCGCTTATGACGTCATCAGTGTGTCGTCTATACTTGACCACGGCGCCCAGTGAACTGATTTTCGATGTCGAGCTAAGGATGCGCCAGAGTTGAGATATTAGATTTATTATGCGAAGATAATTTGTTAATTTTTTTTTAATTCATGTAGCTAATTATAGTTTTATATTTCTAACCTTTTGTTTTATTTAAATATCAATAATAATAGAAAAAAATGACACGTTTAAGCTTAATTTTGAATAGTTTTCAATAAATTTATGGCTAACGCATTACAACACTAGCGGTCTAACATAGACGACTTTGGCGTGCTGGACATAGTATTTGCTTAGATAAAAATCCATTTTTTTTAGTTCAATGTTTCTTAGTACTTGTGGCTCTAGGAGACTTGTTTTTTATACTCACATGTTGCTGGGTTATTCTTTTTTTGAGGGGTGTAGAATTAAAATACCAGTAATAATTTTCCAATGTCTATATTTCATATTTTTTGTGGGCCGGGTTTTTTGTCATCTATAGACGTCGTTGGCGCTCAGGGCACGCGGGTGCTGGTCACGTATAGACGACTTTGGCGCTCAAAAGGTTAAGTCTGTTTTCAATTAATAGTTTGCCCATTTGTGATGACTTAAATATCTCTGAATCACTACTGCTTCCGTACGCACCCACATCAATATAGACAAACTTGTAGTCGGCATCAGTCCAAGCCATCAAAACACAAGAAAAAAACTTCTTGTAATTAAAAAAGGACGATCCAGACTTTTGCGGTTGTACGATTCGAATGTTTTTCCCATCTATCGCTCCTATAACATTTGGAAAATTTGTTCGTTCATAGAATTCATGAGCAGTTCTAATCCAATCTTCTTCAGTTTTTTCAGGCATATATTGTGAATGAAGGACATTCCGTATTTGCTCACAAGTAGATTTCACTATGCCTCTTATTGTAGATTCACCAATCAAATAATCTAACGAAAGTTGAGAAAAATATGCCCCCGTTGCCAAATACCTGCAAAAAAAAATCATTCATCATTAAATATAGTTTGTCGCATTGTACATTATGATTTTAGGATTTTTTTTGTGGAATTCACTTTGTATGGAAGGTACAATTTTTTTTCATTTGTCAACCTTTATAGGAGAAAATTGTTTAATTATTGTTCTTCAAAATTTGTCGTATGGTCTAAAGAGGGCGACATTCTTTTACACTATGTAAAGATATAAAATTAATTTGAATAACAAATTTTAATAAGTATTGTTTGTTTTAGGTCATGAAATCCAAAGAAAATGGAATAACTTGCGGACTTGCTTCGCTAGAGAACTGAAAGCTCAAAAGTCGGTAAAATCTGGACAAGCAGCTTCAAAACGGCGGCCATATGTTTACTTTGATCGCATGTTGTTTTTAATACCTTGTATGGAATCACGACCAACTGAAGGTAGTATTGAAAACAGTGAATCAAACCAGGACGACGCTAATTTATCAGACGATCCACAATCATACCCGCAACGGAAACGGAAAATTAAAAAACCCAACTTAGATGAACAAATAATAAAGGCACTTCAGTCTAATGAAGTCGACGATACTAATTATTGCTTATCTTTAGTTCCTTTTATGAAAGAGCTGACTTCTGACGAAAAATTAGAAGTGCGTATAAGAATTTTACAAACATTCCAAGACATCAAGAAAAAAAGATTATTACTGCCAAATACATCATTTAATATCATTCAACCTAGTACACTTCACAATTTTCAAGAGCTTCCAGGCACATTACTCCATCAACTTCCATACGTATTATTTCTGATCAAGTTATCAAGCCAAACCGTAGTCGTTCAGTCCATTCCACACGTCAAGCAAATTTATCACAGCATCTGATAAAATCTCATCAGCACTCTTAACACAAAGCCACAGGATACAATACCATCTTATATGCAACTTTCAAGTCCATCTCCAGACTCCAGAAACACCGCTCCCTCCACATGATCATGATGGTATTATTTCATACTGGTCAAACTTCTCCGAGTCTAAATCAGAACTAATTGATTTATAAAAAATATAACAGATTTTTTTACTAACCTGTCCTAAAAAACGTCAATAAACAAAATAAGAAATGAGTTGTATTTTTATTAACCTAGCATGTACTTACCGGAGAGTTAATCCAAGCCTCTCTTCAACGGAGATAGCAAGTCGGAAAGTTGTGTCCTGTTTGACTATCGCTGGCCCGATTAGATACACGAGCTCATCAAAAGACGAAATACTCATTCTATAGAATGAAAAAAACTTATCTGGGTAACATCTAAGTTTAGAGTGCAAAGTATGATGTTTCCCATATTCTAATCTGTCACTTAATATGGGATGCACCCAAAATGTCCTCTTTTCTTTTCGTCTTCTTTTTATTATTAAAGCAATTAGAGCGGTTTTTTTCCGCATTATCACGCACACGCACCGCGCTAGCAACACTGTCACGGACTAAAACGATTAAGTCTGCGGCTGGCAACCAATCAAATAAAGTTGTTCGATTTAATTATAAAAGTGCGCAATTTAGTCGTTCGATAGTTGGCCAACTTACAATTGTATGTCTGCGGGAGCTCTAACGGTTTCGTCGTAACACCCTTCCTTAATCGCTAATATAGAGCGGGAGCAAAAATGACATCATAATAAAATCTAACACTAATGAGAAACATGGTTGACTTTTTAAATAAATACAATTTTTGCATATAACAATATACGAATTTCGCATATACCACGGGCAGTGCTCGGAGGAATTGTTCGGATTAATCCCAGCTGCCACATTTCGTGAACGCACTACGCGGCAAACGTCCCGATACCATCCACACTATCTGGATGCTTTGCGGTCCACCACTACGTTTCACAGGGAGTTTTCTTCCACGTACTACCTACTACGTACTCTCTGTGGAATAGTTTACCATCGGCGATTTTTCCGGACCGATACGACCTTCAAGAAAAGAGCTTACTACTTTCTAAAGGGCCGACAACGCACCTGCAATTCCTCTGGTGTTGCAGTTGATCATGGGCGGCGGTAGTCACTTAGGCCCGCCGCTGATTGCAATTTTTTGTCACCGTGACTTATTATTACTGTCACCTGCTGTCACCCACGATGCGCTCACTGAATCTGTTCTTGGGTAACAGATCGCGTTCATTTTTGTAATGGACTTCAACGAGGTTGCCGTGATTTGTGCTCTTGAAATACGTAGAAGAAAAATGAAACGGAAAAAACGCTACTGGGTGCATCCTATATACACGGAAAGATTATTTAAAGGAAAATTCTACACTATACATTCTGAATTAAGTCAGTATCCACCAAAGTTTTTTAATTATCTTCGTATATCTATAAACTCTTTCGATGAGTTGCTGGCTTTGGTAGGTCCTGTGATTACATTTCAAGATACAACATTTCGCAAAGCTATTCCAGCAGAAGAAAGGTTAACGGTAACTTTGAGGTAAGTAACAAAAACTATATCAATTACTTATTTACACAAAAAAATCTTTATTAGTCAGAGGCATAAAAATTTCCAATATCACAATCATCTACAGAGTAATTTGACACATATGATCGTACAGTTTCGTTCGACCGCGGGGGGAGACATATTATCATAAAAAGATTGAGTAGATGTAGAGAGTGCAGAGGGATTGAAATATTGTTGTGAAAGTACACGAGGTGGTGGTGGTGGTGGTTGAGATTGTGGTTGGGTTGTAGACATTATTGGCTGAGGAAGTATACGAGCTGGTGCTGGTTGGGCTGGGGATATTATTTGTTGCGAAATTATACGAGGTTGTTGTGGTTGAGGAAGAATGTATGTTGCAGCAGTAGAATTATAATTATTATAGTTACATTATGTATAATATTTTAGGGTGTTCAAAATCGCAATCTGTGCATCAATTTTCTGATCTGGTGGAATTGACTTTAATAATGGAACCAATGATAACGCGAAATAATTGTCTGAGTCTGGTGGTGTCTTAATGTCTTGGTGGTTGGTTTTATCTCTTAATATTTCTAATAAAGATTCTTCGTAACTTTTATTCTTCTTCTTTTCTTTTGTTGGTCGTGTTATTGCTGGTGTAGAAGAATCGTTCTCACTTATTGCTTCTTCGTCAAGCGATGTCACGTTACTTGAGGTTTCTCTCCCTGGCTCCATAGAAGGTACCAAAAACAGTAACTTATCAAAGTACACGTATCGTTTTCGTTTAGGTGCAGCTTGCCCTGATTTTACGTCTTTTTGACAACGAAGCTCCCTCGAAAAACATGCTCTTAAATTTTTCCAACGACGTTGTATCACTTTAACTGTAAAAATAACATTCTTTTATTTACAGGTATTTAGCAACTGGTGCAAGTTTCAATGCATTATCTTTTGAATACCTAATTGGAGCCACAACACTTCGTAATATTGTAAATTCAACGTGCCAATCTATATGGGAAGCATTGCAACCTCTGTACATGGCAGAAAAAAATGAAGAAGACTGGTATAAAGTTGCTGATCAGTTTTACGAGCGTACTAACTTTCCTAATATTATCGGCGCCGTCGATGGTAAACATGTTAGAATAACGAATCCAAAGCACAGTGGATCTGATTATTTTAACTATAAAAAATATTTCTCTATGGTTTTGATGGCATGGGTAGACGCAGATTATAAATTCATCTACATTGATGTCGGATCACAAGGAAGCGCAAGCGACTCGACGATTTTTAAAAATTCGAATACTGGCAGAAGGCATCAAGAGAATTTATTAAATATTCCGATTGGACGAATTCTACCTAATGATGAAAATGGAAAAATAATGCCTTTTTGCATTGTAGGTGATGAAGCCTTTGGTCTGTCGAAAAATATCTTACGACCGTTTTCTAAGAGAGGACTTACAGTTGCCAAAAGAATCTTTAATTATAGACATACAAGAGCACGCCGAATGGTGGAATGCACATTTGGAATACTGTGTAATAAATGGAGAATTCTACACAGATCGATGTTAATATAGAATTTTGTGATAAGATTGTAATGGCTTGCTGTATATTACACAACTATGTACGCGTTAGAGATGGAATTAAATTCACGGATACCGCGTACGAATGTACGCTCAGCAATACGTCTACACATCAGTGGCATCGAAATATGTCCTGTGTCAATATAAGAAATTATTTTACTTCTTATTTTATTTCACCACAAGGATCCGTACCGTGGCAATATGAAAAAATATAACTAAACATGTATGTTTAGGTATATTTTTTCATATTGCCATAAGTTACAACTTATGATAATAATAGTCACAATTCACAAGTGCATACGCAATAAGTCATTTAAATTTCAATCTTATGTCAATGTGGGTAAATAATAATTCCGCAACGCTCTAGTGATACCTATACCTAACCTATGCAAGAACTGTAATTGCCTATCGCCCTAATTTAATCTAATAATTATAAATAAGTAACGTAGTAAAGTATAATAAACGCTAATACAATTACCTGCATTTTCTTTTTGTTCCTGTGATAAACTTCTTGTTGGAAACAAGTGTAATACTATTTCATCCCATAATCTTCTTTCTTTTTAAAAAATATCGGAATATTCCTTTAAATTTTTTGCATATAATGCAGGCCTCTTCTCTACCTCCTCTATTAATAATTCATTGTCAATGTCTTCCTCTTGCAAAGAAAACGACATCTTTAAAAACAAAACACAGCTACAAATATCATACGTCTACTCCGAACGCGCGGCGCCGGCCAAGTGACAAAAAGTCACCAGTGAGCGGACTCCCATAGTAATGCACAGGGCGAGTGACAGTCACGTCACTCCGGTGTTGCCTGCCGCTGCAACTATTTGTCACCGTATTATAAAGTCACCATAATGAGCGCACTCAACGTAGTTTTCATTGATATCATTGACAATTGACTAAGTGACAAAAAGTCACGGTGACAAAAAATTGCAATCAGCGGCGGGCCTTAACGTCAGATGAGCCGCATGCTCGTTTGCTCCCTCTTCTATAAAAAAAACGACGATCATTTATCTTCGTAGCCAATTTTCATCATCGAACGTTCAAAAATTGTCTGGAGCTGTAATCTAGGTAAAGATCTTCATAGGTATAATGCCACAAACATAGGAAGAGTGCGTAATGACGTCACGCGTCGTCAGAAGTGTTAGAACAGATAGAAACTTCTAGTTTACCATCAACGGATGTGAAAAGTGGGATTGTAGAAATTTTATTACGTGGTAGAGCCATGCTGCAACTATATTATGGTTGTAGCACGAATAAATCGGCTCGACCGGGGAAGGACAACGCTCTAACAGAATTGAACAGAATACCATCGTGAAACAGCAGCTAAATGCTGCTATATTTCCCTTTTAAGACCTTTTTTACTGGAAAGGAGACAGGGGTGACAACGCATCTGCATTTTAATCCTTAATCGAGGATAAATGTAGATGTCTGTCACTTACCATCAGGTGGACCGTGTGCTCGTTTGTCACCCTTATGCTATAAAAAACAGGAAATGAATTGAGAACTATAAACGTAAATGATTTCATTTATTTTTTGAGTTTCTTATTGTGCCAATAGCAAACCCCACTGAGCGGAAACGCGGGATGCGGTCGGCGGAAGTAGGACGGGCGATCGTCGGGAAACTTCTGCACGCGACTTGTGTTTAACAGAGAGGAACGTACCCGCACTCGATAGAACGTTTATGCAATAAAATCGATAGTAGAATGGAAAGTAATACATGGTGGCATTCGTAACGCACTATAGACAAATTCAACAAATTGTGCTATTGATAATATCACTGACTGAAACTGTTATATGTCAACTCGATCACGCAGTACTTGTAATAATTTAAGGATAAACAACAAGACATAATTTGTATTTGTAAGCAAGGTAATTTAAATAAGGTTTCCTCGACATGTATTATGGATGAGAGACTATGCTACCCGTGCACATAAAAAATGGAATTAGAAATGGCAGACCAAACAGAACTTGTACAGTGAGCACACATTTTAAACATAAGTATAACAAATTATAACTATAGTTTATTTGAAAATTAAACAAACTAACATTTGTTTTAGTTATTAATCTCTGAGATTATTAAATTAAACAAATTAATAGTTAAAATAAAATTATGCAAAACAGTACTGTTCTGCTAATCGTCCTAATTATAGGAGCACAAAAAACGCATATTATCACAACGCGTGAGTTAATTTTTTGTGGTCGTTATCGCCTGCTATGGCAACAGACAGCGACAAGAGGAAAGTAGAGGCAACGCCATTTACAATCCCATTTTTTATTTATGCGAGTACATAATACATGGGTTACTTTCAAAAAGACTTTTTAATATAGAGTATATTTAATTATAAATAATTTAAAAATATTCGGATACAATTGAAAAGAGGTTTGACAAGATTTGTTTGCATATTCAAGAGTATGCCTTAAAACTTTATACTTAAATTTAAAACTATAATAAAATAACAACACAAGAACAGATATATCTGATAAAAGTCATAAAAATATATATACAATGACTAACATGATAGTAATATAATACAAAAAATGTTCTTCAGCTCTTAATTCTATTTATAACGAAATTACTTATCTTACTTATGAAAGAAGCCGAAATTTTTAGGTTGTTTCTGATCACATGATAAAAATAAAGACTTAAAAAAGAGGAATGTCCGCAGAAGAACCAGAGTATTCGATATAGCCCAATAGATCAGCATATAGTTTTTGAGTGTCTGCTTCGTACTGATAAGCAAAATGTAGGATGGCTTTCCACTTATGGAATGACGACCTGGTGAAAGATGTAGTAAGTCGATGAATGCAGGTGGCTCAGGACCATGCTTTGTGTTTTTGCTCTCTTGTCTCAATTTAGCGCTATGGATTTTTCTTGTTCATACAAGGCAGATCAACTTGAGATCTCAATAAGCGCATATGCCCTGCACACTCGCATTACTCAACATTTTAATATTTGTATTAACACGCTTGTGTGTATTTTTTGTGTATTTATACATAGCTGTTTTCATTTTTGTTTTTAATTTTAATTTTATATAAACTTCCAAGGTTTTTCAAGGGTGTTCTAGGGCACTTCTATGGTCTACGATGACCCTAATCGGAATATGTAAAATAAGTTACATACCCAGTACCTGCATAGTACTTCCACTCTATGTATTAAAGGTTATGATCCTCCTGTGGGACTTACTGCACCGGTATGTACTGTTTCTCTGTGACTCTTTAATGACCCTCTTTGTGCGAAACTCCGGTCACAAAGGTTACATTGATACGGTTTTTCACCTGTATGAGTGCGTATATGCTTCTCCAAGTCGCCCTTGGTTGCAAACTTTTTATCACACGCGTCTAGTGGGCAGATAATATTTTTATTGTGTAGTCGCACATGTAAATATAACTTTTTCCAAGTATCATATTTCTTTGAGCATACCTGCAAGTGAGAAACAAGTTTACGTAAATAAATCACAAAGTCAACAAATTGGGACAACACAGTCTGATTTATTCATTCATTACAGCCTGCCAAATCACTGCTTACTGCTCATGACCATAGGCCCCCCATAGATCGCTCCATAGGGGGGATTAATGCCACAGTTGCCATGCTAGATGTCCTTCACGGAATAATCCATAGCACAGTGGCTTAGCAATAAGTTGAGGCCCTGAAGGCCGCGGGTTCCATCATCCCGCACGGAACGAGTATTTGAATGGCGAACAAATAATTGTTTTGGGTCTGCATGTTATCCTTGTGAAATTTATGTATGTAAAGTGAATTAAAAACAAGTATCACTTTAATTTAAGAGAATGCTGTGGGGTATAGACACCTACATTATTTCTCACATAGAATACTATAATAGATACATAATATAACGGGGAGTGGGCGGAGACCGTGTAGCCACAAACATGTTAATTCACACCTGTAAGTGTCAACCCATCTCTTGACGTTACAATCGTTTCCAATTTTTGTGTCAAGCGTAGCTGCATGCATAAATAATGCTAAATTGTACAATAATTACGTGTCGAAAGAATTTAAATAAAGGAGGCATATCCTACAACCAGTAAATCGAAATTATATATATTTTATGAATATTAGAAACAAAAATAAAGAAATATTGATGTGGTACAGATATTACAAGTACTAGATATAAGATGTAACAAAATTTTACCGATACCGATAAGCAGGAAAATATTGTCGCTTTTAAATTTGTACTTTTAAACAAATTCGATAAAATGAAAAACATTATTTTAATTACCTACGAATAAACTTAATTTTAAAATTTTTCATCAAATTGTAAATTTGTTCCCTCTATAGGATAACATTAAAATTTGCATTAAAGTTTTTAGATTCGATCTTTTGGTTAGGGATTATTACTATATATTCGCCTCACGCCTCATCACCCATTAAGTGTTGGTTAGACCAATTTTGTGTTAAAAGTAAAAAAAAATATATTTGTGTATACTTTTTCATCCGATTTCGCGCTTGCCTTGTGTTTACTTACCAATACTGTACTATTTACTACTATTGGTACTTTTTTGATATTTTTGATATCCATAAACCATTTATGCAGTTTTCCTGGAGATCCGGATTTAAAAAATACATAGTCGAGACATACACCCTCAATCGATTAATGATTACGGATGGGTTGAATTGTTACGGCCTAGTATGCTTTTAATAAATGTTACTGTTCCATAACTTTGAATAAATATTATAATTCCGCAAATACTGTTTTATTTATCAAAGGAAGTAAGTATCTTCTTATTAGACCAACATTTAGTTTTAGTTAGTTTTGTATTCCTAGCAACCTATTGCAATTTGTGGATGATAACTAACGTAGATAAACAGGCCAACACGTTTCAAAGATGAAAAATAATAAAGAAATACTATAGTCTTTGCGTTGTAGCATGGTGCGAATGACACTTCACGCCTATGAAGTTTCATATTTTTTTAGATAAAATGTCATACAGATGTTGTTGTACTTCATGGAAGGATACCGCCCACTTACCATAGTGACCTGCCACGTTAAACTATGCCATGTCATAACGATCAACCACAGACTATCAAAAATCGTTTTTAAAATAAATCGAATATATAAAAATCACGTAAATGTGAATTGCAATTGAAACTAATCGTTCAAAAAATTCTGATTTACGAAAACAAAACGCACATATACGCATATGCAGTGTTTCCGATGCATGGATTTTATTACATCTTTATACTAAATTCTCGATTATTTTTACCTTCCGTTCCGATATTTGGCTCACTGGATCTGGCAACATTATTACACATACGAGTATAGCGAAAAATACAGACGCTGGCAGGCATTTTATTTGTTTAAATGTCAATATAAATGATGCAATCAACATAAAATAGAAGATGATTTTAATTTACACATTAAAACATAGTATAATCTATACATTCAAGTGTCGGTTTGTAATATCAAAATAACAGCCATTTATTAAATTTATATGAAAGTATACATATACGGTATTTATAACAAAAAGACAGAAATAATTTTTAACATGTTTCTCTGTTCGTCTGTTTGTTCCGGATTTATAGCTGGCACTGGCAGATAGCTGATGTCATGAGGAGTAACAGAGGCTACATTTATTTTAGAAACAGAATCAGGAATCCGCGCAAAAAAATCCCATGAAAACCAATTGTAACAAAGTAATAAATACTACGCAGGCGAAGTCGCGGGAACAGCTGTTATGTAACTATTATGTCATAATTTTTATTAAACTTTAACTTAATTTTACATGCATTGTAGTTTATAAAGAAATATATGTTTCGGTTTTAATTTTTATATCGATAGTTAATCGATAATTTTTGCATTGTTTTGTGTATTATTCGCCTTTTTTAAATCAATTTAACGTTATTCCATATCTAGACACGCCAAACTGTAAGCTGTCACCCGCACCATGCTATAACGCAAAGATTTTAATTTAAAGAGGTATACGAATAGGTTTTCGTCCGCGTGGAATTCAATCACGTTATTTGTTTAAGGATAAAAGGTAACCTAGCCTTTTTAATCTTTCCAGCTATCTGAATACCAAATCTCGTCAAAATCGGTTGAATGATTTAGCATTTCCTATACAAATTTTATACCCATTTCAACTTTTTTACCCAAATTGGCGGCTTAACGGATAATAAGGAATGAACTAAAGTAGGTTTTACAGCCTACTTAGCCGTGATAACACTTTTTTGACTTAACCAGGCATTATCTATCTCAATTTTATCAAAATAGATTTAGCGGTTTAGCCATAAAAGCCTGAGACAGGCTTTCGCATTATAATATATAATCGTAAATTATGGATTTCTGATACACATGATTCTGAGTAACTCCATTTATCTATCTTTAATACATCTTGGCAGCAAATTATGTTTTTGTCTTATATTTCTTGAAGTAAAATTTTGGATTCTTTAATCGAAAAATTTGCAATGAATCATGTATTTGGAACATACAAAACATTTTTTTTCATTGCTCTTTTACAAAGTGAATACCTTAGTAAGGGGTGGGCCAGAAAGGAGTACGATTTTAAAAACACTCCTGCGTTTGAAGCTTTAGAGAGGGGACTGCGCGGGTGGTGGGGTTAAGTAGCTCGGTTCTCGGAAATTTAGTCGCGATGGATCACTTCACGGGAGCGCAACGTGCTTTCTGCGTTAAACATTATTATAAAAATCACGATTCGTGCGCTATTGTTCGGCGTTTATTTCGACGTGAGTTTGGATTACATGACCTAAATCAGTGTCCGAAGGAAAGCGTGATTCGATCGTGGGTCAGAAAGTTCGAAGCTACTGGTTCGACTTTCATACAGAAGCCTGCGGGACGCCCAAGGTCAACAAGAACGAAAGACACAATTGAACAAGTTAGAGCTTCAGTTCAACGTAATCCTGTTCTATCGACTCGAAAGCGTTCAGCCGAACTTATGGTGTCCAGAACATCTTTGCGTCGCATTTTGTTGAAAGATCTGAAATTGCATCCGTATAAAATTCAACTTGTGCAGGAATTACAGCCAAATGATCCAATTTTAAGGAGAGCTTTTGTTGAAACGATGCTGGAACGCTTTCGGAGTTTCAACAATATTCTGTTCTCCGACGAAGCCCATTTTCACATAAATGGGCAGGTGAATAAACAGAATTGCCGTTACTGGGCTGCAGAGAACCCACGTGCAAAACATCAAAAGCCTCTACATTCGCCGAAAGTAACCGTTTGGGCAGCCATGTCAGCGCACGGAATTATCGGACCCCACTTCTTCGAAAATCGACAAGGCCAATCTGTCACTGTAAATTCTGACCGATACATAGCCATGTTAAGGGATTTTTTCTTTCCACAACTGCAACAATTTGAAGCCTATAATCGTGCGACATGGTTTCAACAAGATGGCGCGACATGCCACACAGCTAATGCCTCGGTCGTAAACGAGATGTTTGGTGAGAAACTGATATCGCGCCGAGGTGACATTGAATGGCCTCCTAGAAGTCCGGATCTTACACCACTGGACTTTTTTTGTGGGGATACCTAAAAAGTAGAGTCTACTCTAATAACCCAGCCACAATTGACCAGTTGAAGACCAATATCCGGAAAGAAATGGCAGATATTCCCCGTGCAATGTGCCAGCGAGTTTTTACCAATTTGAGGTTCAGATTCGAAGAATGTTTGCAGCGCGATGGTGCACATCTGGATGATGTTATTTTTGATGAATGAATTTCCCAGATGTAAATTTTTGTAGAAATAAAAATTTGTATGTGAATTGTATTTAGTTTTTTTTTAATGATTTTTTCAAATTCGCAATTCTTTATGGCCCACCCTGTATTTATCTTTTAGTATAAAATTGTACAAAATTAATAACGAAAAATATTATTGAAATATTTCAAAATAAATACAGTCAAGCTTTACCGGTGTTTACTAGTTACCGGTAAGTCACTAGACAAAGCTACATCCCTATCGGTGATGCCATTATATGCTACAGTTTGCTTAAACGCTCAGACTAGTATGATGATACGCATTTCAAACGTTTTCAACAAATGTTTATTTACAACAAGAAAAAAATTACACTTACTGCGATTGTATTTACGATTAGCTTGCACACTATTTACAAATAAATATGTATTAAAAGTTTAAACGATTTATTTTTTTAATGTTGTACTTGAACATTAAACAAAAGTCGAAAATGTGTAAATCGCTCAGTCTGTCAACTGTCTCTAGTAGTGATAATACGACGTAATTGCTTGTATGTGTGCTCCCGGCGACGCCGATCCTCGTACAAAATAAGGCTGATAGCCATTCTATTGTGTATTATAGTATTTTATGATTTCTCAATTAGATTAAAATACTTGTAAGTTACTACTAAGAACAAGATGTAATTGACTCCTTAACAGTATTTTTTTATTATTACCTCATTCTATGATATGTAACGTACTGTATAACTCTTATATACAATTAATGTGGTAATGCAGTGTATTAATTGTCATTTCAGTCATGTCAGTCCTCGTAAAACTGCATATTGTGTGTTCATTTTCTTTCTTACCTACTTATATGTGTATCTGCAAGATATATCTCAGAACCTAATTTGTATTTTAGTTATTATTCTTTCCTCTATTTATTTCCACATCTGATGCAAATAAATCACTATCAGCATTATTGTTGTTATCATTCAAGTGTCCCTGGTTCTCATCACATGCCATAAGAAACAAGTATGTAGCATTATGTTGTTATTTTACGCTGGTATTCCGTGAAAGTGTGGTACTTCTCCAGATAAGCTGTCGCATTTATGCTGCAGTCATAAAATGTTATAGCATGGCTCTACCATTTATGAAAGGAGACAATTTATTTTTGTATGTAGAATGGGCCCAACACGAATTGTGGCGGAACTTAACGAAATGCATGTCGATTTATTCCTTATAGTATAGATTACGTAAATAATGTTAGTTTTAACTCATCTAACGGGAATACTGAGAAATTAACAATTATAATATGAATATCACAATAACCTAAAAGTAAACAAAAACCGATGCCTAGTAGTTTTCATCGGTATTAGACTTAAGTTAAAATAGTACACTGTTCAATAATTAATAGTATAAAACAAAGATAATAATATATGTAATAATAATAAGAAATTTATAATAGATATGAGTGTGGTGCGTGCTGCGATTGATGATTGGCCGTGTCGATTAAGAGCATGTATTCAAAATAGGGTAGGGCATTTTGATTAATGTAAATAAAATTGTATTCTAAATTAAATTACATTTCATTTCATATACAATTTCTATATAATTATCAAAAAGTGTATCATTAATTTTATAAAAGATTTTTGACAGAAATGACAACAACAAACAAAGAAATAATGAAACTTACCCCACATTTATACTCCAGAACTTCTGTTTTCTCACCTTTCATCCTTTTTATTCCATTGCTATCTTGCACACTATATGTGATGGAGTGCGAAACCTTAAATAAAGTAAAATTCAAATGTGGTTAGAAAGCACTACAAGGTGATATTCCTTCTAAGCACCAAAGTTTTAACTCTTTCTGCTGTCAAGCAACAGTACATCTACTGTTGTATTTTGGTAATAGGTAGATAAAACTCTGCCTGTACTTTTTGGTGCAACCGGTCCCATGCCCGGATAAAAGAGGGGTGGTTCCGCGGGAGAGAGTAGGTGAATTCGGTGGACTAACACACCCACCTGCGCTAGGATGTGCGCAGTCGAGCGCCGTATGCGGGGATGAAGGAGTCCTGGAGGGTTGAGCCGGTCGTCACTGGAGTATATAGTGTAAATTTAAGTTTTTCACCCTAGCCCACTGTAGTTCACGCTTCTCCCAATAACTTTCCGGTTGGCTGGTAGAAAATGCCGTATGGCATTAAGTCCGCCGTTTGTGCCTTTAGTACAATAAAGTGTATAAATAAATAAATAAAACATTGCTACACTCGACCTCAAACACAACACCTCGCTCATCATATAGAAACAGTCAGAAATGACAGAGAGTCAAGTGTGGTATCCTTATCCCTGATGCCCAAGGTGCCTGGAAAGACTCACGCGACATCGGTCGTCTGCTGGCGTACCAGAACCGCTGGGTAAAAATCAGCGACTGGCTGCTACACAAAGACTAAGCAGACGGACAGGTGGTTTCTCGCTGTTTCGGTACCGTAGGATTATATTCCGACCCTGATGAAAGCCTGTGTTGGAAGTAAAAAAGTATGTGGGGCGGTGTACGTAAAATTTCAGGGTCGTGGACGTAAATTCTTTGATAGTCCACCAAGCAAAGAGGCATATAAGAACCCGGAAATCATGGATACCGGGGTCATGGGTACCGGTACGGCAGAATCACTGGATGTCAAGCCTAGTGAAAAAACGGCCTGCAAAAATGAACCGAAGCTCCCAGCAGAGACTGGGCTCAGCGGCAGCTCACTGAGTGACGAAGAGGACTGCATTTTGCCATCCAATTTCGACTCGATGACTGACGATGAGACCAGAGATCTCTTCGAAAGATTAATTTTAGGTGGGGACGGGTAGGATGCGATCAATGAAGGTGTGCCCTTCGTCCAGATCTAGCCTAGTGCAGGCTAACCTCCACCACAACCAAACAGCGTCGGCTCAATTACGCAAGTGGTTAGAGGCTCAAAGGACGGCCATAGCCCTAATCCAGGAGCCGTGAGTTGGGGCTGGTAAAATCAAAGGTCTAAACAATCTAAAAGGTAAGTTATTCTACAACTCTGAGCACAACAATCATGGAGCGTGTATTTATACTACTAACGATATCTGTGCAAAACCATTAACAGATTTTTGTTCCACAGACATGTATGTATGTCTCATGACCTCGTCATGTTGGTGAATTTCTGCGAGAGGACCAGACTAGAGGTTGTGATCGGGACGGACTCTAACGCGCATCATCCCCTTTAGGGAATGGATGAACCAAACGAATAAGGTCAGGCGTTAGTTGAATATCTATTTAGCCCCAACCTAACCATTTTTAACACAGGTTCTGAACTAACTTTCATAAATAGACTTTGTCGCACAATAATCGACCTCATACCTGCAACAGAAAAAGCAGCTAATAACTAATAACGGGATGGCATGTGTCGAAAGAAGCCATGTTCAGACCATAGATGGATCTGCTGCGTATTACAGGTCGATATTCTCGCTATACTGCCACGGAGAAATTCCCGCAAGACGGGTAAAACAAAATACTTTAACAGGATGAGGTCTTCGCTCTCGTGTTTTGAGGGGATAAATGATATAGCAGGTTAGTCACTCCTAGAAGAACAGGTAGCAGCTGTTACTACAGCCATGATGGATAACTACCATTAATCATGTCCAGAAATCACTCCAGCAAGGCATGCTGAGGCAAACCACCCTTGGTGGGGTAAAGAACTAGACAGGAACCGTAAGAATGTAAGAATAGCCCTAAATGGATAAAGACTGGCTACTATACAAGAAAACTAAGTCTGAATACATAAAATGTATCAGGTATTGACGCTCGATAGGGTGGTGTAAATTCTGTGGTAACATAGAAACCTGTGTACAAGCGAATCGGATAAGGAAAATCCTAGCTAACACGCCGGGTTCCATCTCTCTAAAGAAAACCGACGGAAGTTAGTCAACATCGCCGGATGAAATGCAATGCATTCTAACTGAAACCTACTTCCCAGGTTTCTGCGTAGTTGAGAGGGTAAACCGGCATGAAGATATACTGACATCAACAGAAGACTGGAATTTAGCACAGAGAGTGGTAACGATGGATAAAATCCATTGGGCCATTTATAGTTTTCTATTTCCTCCCCTATAAGGCAGCAGGACCTGACGGCATATTCCCAGCACTCCTACAGTGGGGGGTAAAGCCCTAATAGTCAGATTTGTTGCCATAATGAGAGCATGTCTGGCTTTTAAATATGTTCCTAGGGGATGGAGGGAAGTGAAAGTCACGTTCATAGACCATGTAAGAGAGACTATACAGACCATAAATCCTACAGACTCCCTAGCCTCACATTCTTTCTCCTAAAGACGATAGATAGGATGTTGAAAGGGAATTAAAATAAAAAAAATATTATTAGGTGGTAAATTAACTTATCGCTACACGACCAAAACACGCCTACAGCTTAGGTAAATCGACAGAATCGGCACTTCACCACGTAATAACAAAGATTGAAAAGGCCATCGAAAACAAAGTAATATGTCTAGGTTCCTTCATAAACATAGAAGTTGCTTTTGACAGAACGAACTTCTTCAGCATAAAACGTGCACTAAGTAGACATAAAGTTGAACCGGTACTGATTGACTGGATAGCTACGCCTTTCACCTCTCCTGTGGAATATGGTCATTAACGAACACATCAGCAAATTAAATGCCAATCATTTCTACACAGAAGGTTATGCAGATGACCTGACAATACTGTTCTTTGGAAAGACAGCATGCATGGTGTGCGACCTGACCCAAGCGGCTCTCCGTATAGTGGAGAGATGATGCAGGGAATACAAGGGTGACATACATTTTTCTCGAAGTTTTTCTTTTATTTTGGTATATAAATAAAACCCAGTAATTCAACGTCTGACGTAGCCATGTAGTCGATTGTTTGCTTGGCGGTGTGCGACGAGGCGTTGTCGTGGTGAAGGGGGACCCTACTGCGAGGTCATTTCTCCCGAACTTTTTCCAAGACAAGTGGCAAACAAATGTTAGTGTGCCACTCTGCAGTAACTGTTTTTCGATCCTCTAAAAAAATTGTTGCGTAATGACCTGTCCTTCCGAAAAACGAGGCCACCATCTTTTTTCCCACGCTTCGACTTCTCTTCACTTTAGTTGGCAACTCCTCGGAAGGAAACACCCAGACTGCAGACTGTCTCTTAGTTTCAGGATCATAACAATAAATCCAGTTTTCGTCACCCGCAAGTATGTCGAGTTTTTGGGCCTCTGTCAAATTATGAGGTATCTACAGGGCACAAAGATTTCTGACCGCTAAATGTTCATGGAGGATTTTGTGCAATTGACTTATACCGATGATTAAGCTTGTCCGAATCTGCTGATAAGTCACTCTTTTGTCAGTCTCTATCATACGCCCCACAACACCAATGTTATCTTCAGTCGTCGCCGTAGAAGGCCATCCCTCACGAAGATCGTCGGTCAAATTAGTGCGACCACGTTTAAAATCATTAAACCTGTTGTAAACAGTGGCACGAGATGGGGCTTCATCGTGAAGGCGAATCGAAGTCTATCATAACTTTCTTGTTGTCTTAAATGACATCGAGTCATAAAAAAATTATCGTCCGAAAATTTTCTCGCGTTAAATTCATGGTGATGTGACATAGACAATTTTCAATTTGCCGTCAAGTCGTAAGCAGATGACAAATTAATAAAATATATACATAATAATATTGGCAAAGAATTCCACTTTCAAAATGTGAACTTATTTTTTTATTATATTGTTTACAGGCCGAAGGTTAAGTGGCCAGTTCTAAAAACATTCAGTGTCACCCTCATATGATTTAACCTTTAATCCAAATAAAATGGTCCTAGTAATGTTCACACACAAAAACGAATGCTGAATAACTATCATCTCCCAAGTCTTTTCAGCACAAAACTCAAGCTATCCTCTGAGGTAAAAATACTTAGGACTTAACTTTTACAGTAAATTTAACTGAAATAAACACATAGAAAACAAAATCAACAAAGCTAGTGTAACTTTTTGGCAATGCAGAAACATGATTGTGTCGAACATGATTGGGAAAAACGATGGGGTCTGATGCCAAAAATTATACTGTGTCTGTACAATCACATACGGCGCTTTGGTATAGTGGACCAAAACAAATGAAGCCACTACTATAAAGAATCTTCAGCGTTACCAGAGACTGGCATGTAAGGCTGCCACAGGCTGCATAAGAACTACAACCAGCAGCAGTTTAGAGGCTATGTTGGAGCTAACCCCACTTCATCTACACATACAACAAGAAGCTACTTTAGCTGCCATGACCCTAAATCTTTGGAGTAAGAGTTTAGTCCCTCATACAGGTATAATTGATAGAATTTACTCCAAAATTTCTATCTTACAAGCCATGTATGATGAGATCCGAAAACAATTTGTATTCGATAAGAAGTATAAGATAAAATTAAATGAAACTGGCCAGAGGGATTAAGCCCAGTTTTCACAAATGGTTCTAATGGTTCTGAATGAAGGTGTAGGATTTGGAACTCTCCGTGAAGACCTCAATATCCACATAAGTATGCCACTGGGTACCCATTACACAGTCTTTCAGGCGAAATGTATTGTTTATCATTCAATTGGCCATAGCAATAGATGTTAGGAAGGTAAAAGGCTTCTTCATCAGAATACTGAACGACAGTATGGCAGTACTACAAGCTCTGAGTTGCTTTGGTGAACTCGGGACTAATATATTAATGCCATCAACAAGTAAATGAGGTATGTAAGCACAACAATGTGACTGCAATGGATAAAGGGACACAGTGGATCCAGAGGCAACGATGCAGCAGACGAACTGGCCAGAAGAAGATCGGCTTTGGCCACTATAGGACCGGAACCAATAATACCAATCCCCTTTGGTAACATTGTTCACTAGTACATAGAAACTTCACTAATCTTCTCGCTCAGCTTTGTAAAAATCTAGTATGCTGCAGACAAGTTAGGGAGGTCCTGTCTGAAATAAACAGTTGTCTAACCAAGGTTCTAATGAGACTGAACAAGCCACAGATCATGATAGTAGTCAAGTGCTATCACAAGACATGGCTCCTTTAACAAACATTTATTTACAATAGGTCTTACAGATGGTTCCCCGTGCAGGGCATGTATGGGGGAGGAAGAAACGACGGCCCATGTGTTGCTGACATGTTCGGAGGTCACTTCACACAGGAATAAACATCTCGGCACGCCGGAATCACTCCCTGAAGTTGCTTGCAACATCAAAGGAATGTTGAACTTCTTTGGGGAGATTTCATGACTCCAATAATCACATTATTCCTGCCCACATGCAAAATATGCGTTTACATGTGGAATTTAGAAGAGTGTGGTTTGCAAGATGATGTTGTGACCAGGATTAAGAAAAGAATGCTTCGGTGGTTTGGTCATGTGGAAAGAATGGACGTCCTAGGCGAAAATTTATCGACCAAATTGGCGATTTATTAAAAACGGGCCAAATTTGGAGTACCCTTAACCGACGAAGTCTGTAGTCTCTGCCTACCCCTCTGGGTGACAGGCGTGAGTGTTTATGTTTATGTTTTATGTATGTGGAATTTCGGAAAAAAGCTCACCATAAACTAACTAACCTTACCTTGACCAAGCCACGGCTACTAATTAGTAGCCGTGGCTTGGTCTCCCACGGTGAACAAAGAGGAACCCACGTGGCTGGCCCGAGGTGAAGGGCCGGCCTGAGGTGGCCACTCCGAGTGGGCTTGGGGAGCCCACTTCGGAAGTGTGCTGGTGGACTCCGCACCCTCTACCGCTGCAGCCGAGGTGGAGTCGCGGAGGAAGAGGAGTGTTGGTATGGCGATGCGCCACTCGCCCTATCCTCCGCGACTCAAACGGGGCCGCACCGTAGATGCGGTGGTGATGGGGCTGCGGGGGGAGAGGATTGTCGGTATTGCGAGGCGCCGCTCTCCCTATCCTCCGCAGCCGAATCTTGGTTGGCGGCGGAGCCATAGACCAGATCCGCCGCTGGGGTCGGGAAGGCTAGTACTTTTAAGTGCTCGTTTTTCCTAGCCCCATGACCTTCGTGCATCGGACACGGAGGCATCCGTTGCGCAGATGCAATTGGAGGCCGTGGAGGAAGGCGTGCCATGTGTTCTGGTGCGCCTTACTTGGGAAGGAGAACGGGGAGGAATATTCCTCTCCCATGGAGGTGCTGCCATGGGGCGGCAGTCGCTGGTAGGGCCGCGGAAGTGTGCGAAAGCGTTCCCGTAGCCCTGCCAATATGCGACGAAGGTGGAACACCATGGGGTTTTAGTCGGTGCGAGTCCGACATAACCCGTCCTTGCTCCCCGCGAGGCGGGTATGAGTAGGCATTTCCTCATGTTAAAAAAAAAAAAGGGGTAGAAAAACAAATGTGTGTAGTTTGTGAGACATTTCATCTTAGTTTTCAGTCTTGTAACTTCAATCTTGTGTCTTCTGAGGATTAAAATTATACTTGTGCTTATAATGATTAAGCCATGGCTACCCATGTAGGGGTCCTAGGAAGACGAAAGTGGACTAGTTTGATAGCTAAAAATGTAGACAATAAATCAATGATAACAATTTCAATCAATGACAACAAAGGAGAAATTTTAAATTAAATTTTTTTTAACATTATTTTAAATTACTAGCTTTTTCATAAAATCTAAACTATCAAGCTATATGTTTTTTATTTATGAATGTTAGTACAGAATGTGTGCTTAAAAATAAGTCTTACATCTTAGCTAGGGAATGCAATCTCGTTCTCGCCAAGTCCATATTTTGCGAGACTGAGTCTCGTTCAATTTATATCGCGAGATTGCGGGATTGACTTCAGTATTGATATATTTGAGAGATTATGTCAAATATGAGGAAGATTTGGAAGAGTATGCGCGACACGAAACATTCAAATTGTCACAGAAAGTCAGTATTCGAAAAGAACTTAAAAAACTTATAGAGAGATTGCACTGCAAGACTGAGAAAGCTCATCTGTTACAGAGCCACTTCCTTCAACATCAGCAGCTGCTTGTAATGATGTTGTACTTGGCGAAAGCGAAGACACTAATGATGATTTTTGGAGTGAAAAAGTATTTCCCTTCAAGAGGAGCTACAAGAATCGTTGACAGCATTGAAAAAGCCCAATCGTTCAACAAATTCTGCAAATTCATTGGGAATCGAGATACTCATTAAAAAAGAGATGTATTTGTATGAAGCTGGAGGGGTTAAAGGTGCACTCCTTCACTTTGTACACCACTATTTGTCGACTGTGGTTCCGACTAGTGTAGAGGCAGAAAGAGCATTTTCGGCCGCGGGGTACTTGGCCTGTAAAATCGGGAGATTCGAATTCTATCAGATGTAACCCTTGATATGCTATTTTTTTTTGAGAATCCACTTTCAAAAATAACTTATCCTTTTAGTAACACTGTCTAATAATACTTACATATCCTTAAAAATTACAAATGCTGCAGAAGGCTGAATAAGTGTTACATTTCGAATTATTTCGAAGTGTTTATTTGTTTTATTTTAAGTTTTTTGTTCTTAATACTGCAGAAGGCTAATTTAGTGTTATATTTCGCAGTTTTTTTATTTTAATTTTAAAGTTTTTGTTCATAACACTGCAGAAGGCTGATTTAGTGTTATATTTTGAAGTTTTTTTTATTTTTATTTTAAGTTTTTTGTTCTTAATACTGCAGAAGGCTGATTTTTGTTATATTTTGAAGTGTTTTTATTTTATTTTGTGTTTTTGTTCTTAACACTGCAGAAGGCTGATCTTTGTTATATTTCAAAGTGTTCTTTTTGTTTTATTTTAAGTTTTTTGTACTTAATACTGCAGATGCAGAAGGCTGATTTTCAGTTTACATAATAAGAATAAGACTATTATATATGATGTATGAATAAGATATATTATAACGTAATATTGTGTTTTATTTTAAAATAAATGATTATAATATGCCAATTACAAGTATGTTTTATTTTTATCTTATATATTGAAAATCAATAAACGGAATTAATAGTATTAGCGAATGTTTTTAGTAAATATACCCAATTGGGCAAGATCTCGGAAATCTCGTAATCTCGCAAGACTAGCTTTACGGTCTCGCGAGATCTCAGCTAGGTCTAAAATCTAGCGAGTTTGCATTTCCTAATCTTAGCCCTAAGTAAAATAGTTTGGTAGTTATGATGATTTAAACATGGTAGTGTTACCAAGCCCTGGAGTAGAAAAACAAAATAAATCAATTACCATAATAGCTGTAGCTCTAATTGACACATGTTGTGTAGTGCATCAGATCATGTCTTTGTCTATCCTCAGTTCATTCCCAAGTTGTATAATTTTTTAATAAATTCCTCACATTTTGGGACAAGGATTTTCCATAAATTTCACAGCAAGATAGGGAACCTAAAGTTGATCTCTACCAGTACCAAAATTGCTAATTTAACATTTTAAATAATGTGCTCAAAAGTGAAGAAAAACATGTGCGTGTCTGATTTGGAGAATAAAATATTTGAGAAAATTTAGAATACGCTAAAATACCCTGGAGTAACAAGCACATTGGTCAAAAACTCCCCATAAACCTCTCTCTTCCATAATCTCTCATAAATGAGAGGTAGCTTGCGTCCAGCAGGTGGATGTATAGGTATAATAGGTGGCAACATTTATATTACTTTTAACATGAGTGTACATTAAAAATTATAATATTTTACCTTTCCTGGATGTGAAAATAAATCTTTTCTTATTGATATTTTACTTAATGATCTTGTTGAACCCTGAAATTATACAAAAATCATCAGTTAAGAAATCTATACATTAAGGTTTATAATTAAATAAAGAATTTGTTACATACAGTTTCAATTTCTGATCCATGTGATTTCACATCCTCATTTGCATTTTTTGGATTTTCACTCTGGATGCTTTTAACGGAATATTTGTTTTCGGTTTGTGAAGTTGCAACTTTTATGTCAGTTAAATCTTCACCAATCTAAAAGTATATTTATTAACTTTAAGCACACACTATTAGTGTATGTTCATTATACATTATTACAATAGTTTACCTCGTCGGTTTGAAAGTCAGCAAATAAAGATTTAAGATGTGTATCATTTTTGATTGATAGATCTCGAAAATCAATCGCCTTTTTTATAATATCGTAGCATTTGTTGCAAATTTTCTCTGGCAGATTATCTGTAATGGATACCTGTATCATTCGCATTAAAATATGCAATACAATAATTTTTTAATAAAATATATTTCATTAAAAAATAAAATACCTTTATACCAGTACAAATAAAAATATCTCTCGGTAAGTGAGTTCCTTCATACATATTGTACAGTCCTGATTGTTCAAGGCACAGTCTACATCGGTCATAAAATAGGCAAATATTTTTTTCCAAATCCATTTTAAAAAGGTTGAAAAAGATGACTTATTATTTGATACTATTATTACCATAAAATACTTTCATTTATTATTAGTTTGTGAATGACAAGGTCCATGCCATGTATACAAACTCTGTGATGACTGGCACAGAGTACTTTTTATAAACTGGAAGTGACAGGTGACTGGTGGTCAGTGTTGGAATCGGACAGGTAAAAAAATATAGTACGTTTCGTTCAAAAAGATAGTATTTATTAAAAAAGATCGTACATCTGAGAAATAAAATATAAAACGATAATATTTTTATTTATAACACTTGAAAAGAATAATAAATAAAGAAAATAAGAAAGTATACAATTTAATAATCAATTATACAACTTTAAATTATCAATTAACTTATATCTATTATGGAATATTTATATCAATTTCTGCAACTTGGTCAATACACTGCATTCCGTCATTACTTTTATTATTATATTTTCGTAACATTTCTTCTGTCGGTTCAAAATCGGTGCAATTGCCACTTTTGTTGCGTTTTATTGCATCGCATGACAGTAAGATTGCATCTACAGTTCCTGTTACTAGTCTGTTCCGAGTCCTTGACTTGGTAAGATTGATCTTACTAAATATTCGTTCACAATCTGCGTTTGCGTGTGGAAGCACGAGACAATCCAACGCGAATTGGGAAATATCGCTGAAAGGTTTGTTTTCTGTCAGATCACTCCATTTACTAACTTTAGCTCAAAATACATCTACTTTCTTTTCAGTTTTTATTTCCTCTGGTATTTTTGCATAGGGTAGCTTGCGCCATTGATCATCCAGGATTTGCAAAACGTTTATATCATCTACGTCGACGACCCTAGGAAATGCTAACGCAATGGGTAGGATTGAAGGGTTATCTTTTCTTATTTCTTCACTCATCGCATTCTTCGCACCCAACAAGGATATTTTTATCAGTGGTGCACTGTCGAAATCCCATCTTTTCTTTATTTGTAAGGCAGCTTCAACCAGAAAATTGTGTGCTTTGTTAAACAAGTCCTTGACAGCACTGTATATGAAACTGAAGCGTGGAGACAGACCAAGATTGGTATATTTTTATAAAACTGCTAAAAACAACAATCTATATTTTTATCAATTTATATCTTGGGCTTGCCCTAGCTTGGAGCTCTAGCTTCGCCACTGCATATTTGATCACCATTTACTATGGTCCACGCATGTCGCTGAGGTTAGTCTTAAGGTCCACTTTACCATGCATTCGCTTAAATGTCAACAAAACGTCTTACCCCTAAAGCCAAAATATCACTCGTGCTTACTCTTATCCTACGTCTCCTTGATTATGCAGATGCCCCTTATTTGGATGCTACAGAGGAGCTCCTTAATAAACTTGAGCGCTTACAAAATCAGTGTATCCGTTTCATATTTGGGCTCAAGAAATTTGACCAAAAATTGTATCTCAGTTTCGCAAGCAACTTAAGTGGCTCCCAATTCGACTTTGAAGGAACACACGATTTTTATGTCTCCTCTATAAAATCTTGCACAATCCTTCCACTCCCACATACCTCAGAAGCCGATTTGCCTTTACCCATCCTCCGGATAAACCATGCAGATCCCTTGATAAAAATCTTCCTAACTTTCCCGTCTATAATTCTGGTTTTTACCCCTACTCCTTTTCTGTTCACGCAGTACCTAAGATTATGGAACTATTCTACCCCTTTAGTTTGTTTTTTTAATAGTATTATTAAATATAATTTACGTAAAATTTTGTATATTATTTATTCATTGGTAGTAGTAATGTATGCACTAATTTGTAATAACTTTGCCATTTTAATGTATTTTCGTTTATGGGTGCCTACTGGCAGATATTTCAGCAAATTATAGAATAAGTTGAACCTTAAATTGTTTCGCAATGCTGTCATAACACTATACAATTAAGGTTTGTTTGTTTAAATACGGTCGTATTTTAAATCTTCTAACTGTTTTTATATAGTAGATAGACTTGGTTTTGGCGAGAATTTAATTAAAGCGTGTTAGTTATAATATGACGGATTATGATAGGATAAAAGTAAAATTAAAAGACATCATTTCTTTTACACTGAATGTGTAGAAGAAATTGAAAAATTTAAATTTTTTAGGAGGATGTTACAAACATTGCAGGACCTGAAAGTGATGATTTAGTGATGGAATAACCAAATACGGTGCATCTTTAATTTTCAGTGCCTTTCTAACTAAACACTACTATGAGTGACAAGAATCGGTATAGAAGTTATAGTTATCATGTAATGACATACTGTTTTTTATTGAATGCTAAATAATATTGAGATTAAGTGATACTTTTCCATGAAGAATTTAAAATGACCAAAAATGAGCATCATGCAAATGATGTAGTTATGGAACTACCAAGCACATTTTTACGGTAGGTCTTGAGTTTTAAAAGGTTATATTGTGCCGGTTACGAAAACTAGTCGGTAACCAGTTGTCATACAAGTGGCCTAAGGTCATCAATCAATCTCATCAAAAATCAATCAGGGACTGAACAGTAGCCTCTGGTATCTTTACCCATAAATATGTATATGTAAAAGAATCTGAACTACTTACTAACTAATTAGCTGACTTTAGCGCACCGCATTATTTGTCGTTGTTTTTGAGAGTCATTGGTTTCCTTGTTAACATTCTGTATTTTGCTTTGCTGAATATGGTAGAGGTGATATGTAACATTATGAACCCAATTGAAAATCTATTGTTTGCGATCAATAACAACCGCTAATAGGTTAAATGGATTAAAAAAATTTAATTTTCTTTTTCAGCCACTGATTACGCCAAGAAGTCTTACCAAGAGAATGAAACAGCAGCAAATTCTGTCACAGAAGAGGTTGAGAATGGTGCGCGCTCTTCGTCAGAAAACAAGGCTTATAAAGTAGCAAATCTGGAACAAATTCTTAAAGAGTCGTAGGCCAAAGCTCTTGTTAACGAAGAGGATAGCATCGATGTAATATATATATATATATATATATTTTCAGAATGGGTCCCACATGTATGCAATAAATGAAACCATATACTTGTTATCGCCTTTGCTGACGATATACAAAAAATTAACGTAATCGGTCCAGTAATTAGGTCAAAAAGTAGAGTTGGACACCAGTTATCGACGATTAGCTTCTTTCAAAGGGAGTAATAATCCATAAACAAAAAAAAATGTTTAGCTTTAAACACTTAGGGTATGGTTTTTTTAGAATAATCGTGTTGTTATGATAATTCTAAAAACACTACGACCTAAGTATTTAAAGCTAAACTTTAAAGCTTTATTGTTTAAGTGTGTTCTTGTAGATTTAGAGATAATAAATTATTTTAACATGCTAAAAAACCCATAAAAACAACCAATTAAAAAGTCATACATACTTACCCGTTTCCCAGGAAGTTACAAATCGGTAGTTTCGTAAGTTCAATTGTATAAAAATAAACTTTTTTTTAACAATCAATAACTTGTCGATTGTTATCAAATCAAAAATCAAAATTACTTGTATTCAAATGTAGTAGGTAAGTAAGTTCAAAAAGAAAAGTATCGATAAACGATAATTGCACCTTGTGGCCGCCCTATTTATTACTTTTATTATTTTCGCCATTTTGGAATTTGGAAATTCGGCTTCCAGTTCACGCGCAATTCTCCCAGAATACAGGTGTGTTTCGCTGCTTACACGCATCGCAATTATTTATCGTAAGATAATTATCGTATTATCTTAAGATAAATACAATTACTCGAACAATTCTTTTACGGTGAAATAGACACTTATTAGTTAATTGGCTTTGTGTGTGTAAATAGTGTTTTTAAGTACGTTTATTTTTATTATTTTTTCACTGTGATATTGACACTACTTGACTTTTATGTATATATGTCACTCTTCCAAGGGGTCAAGGTACGTTGTATAAACAGAGTGTTCACTTTTACTGAATTTATTTTAATATTTATTTTGTTTGAAAATTTCACTTTCTTATTTTACGGGTTTTAATTTAATATTTAATTTTTCTACACTTCTACGGACTAGTATTACTTGTGGTTTCATTTATTGCATATATGTGGGACCCCATTCTATATATATAGTCCTTGAGCATGTAAAAATGTGAGACAACACTTTGAAATATGTAAACATGTTGTTCACACACACATAACACTATGTTCTTGGTATAAATGTGTTAATGGCGATCCTGGACTCACGACAGAATCTTTGGCATATCTTAAGATTTTAGCAGAGCTGACCAAAAATTAAAATTTATGTTTTGCTTTAACCATAGATGAAATGGCTATCTAGAAACATATTCAATGGGACGGAGATAAATGTGTCGGCTTCATTAATTATAGAGCGTATCTTGATGGACATTAAGCAGCTATCGCTAAGAAGGCATTGGTTTCATGCTAACGGCAATTAATGGTACAGGGATTAAAAAGCTACCTTCGTAAAAAAAACTGTATAACACTAGTTGCGTCTTGTGAGGTAAATATTTTGTTGTCAACTTTCGATGGGTGACTCGCTTATTTTTCGACGGCTAAAAATTTAGGATTTAATTTAGATCTTCTTAGGATATATCCTGAATTTCAAGTGTACGATCAAAAAATTGTTATTTCTTCAGACCCTGCTGATATGCTAAAGTTAGTGAGAAATACTTTAGGTGAAAAAAATTCTTCAAAAATGCCGATAACGACGTGATTTCGTGGAATTTTAGAAAGAAAATTGACAAAAAGGATTACTTACTTGCATTATATGAAAATGATAAATACGACAGTCTTATTTAAAAAAAAGAAAAAGTAAAAGATAAGGGTGGTTTTATTTATGCCTCCGCTGACATAGTTAATTTATGAAAAATTTGTTAAAAAATATTCCATTCTAGGTGTGCAAGTGGGTTAGTTTTTTTTAAAAGAGAGACCTATTTTACCTAAATTAACTAACAGTTGTCTTGAAAACTGCTTGGAAACGACCATTTTTTCGAGTGATCGTTTTAATGAGTCGTCTTATATTGACAACCACAGAATGCTCCTGATTAAAGCTGTGGCTTTAAAATATTTTGAAATAAGAACATGTCATGAAACCAAAAAAATGTGCGATCTCCTTGAAAAAATTAGGAATATTCATACTAAATTAGTTTTATTTCAAGGACAATAATAATTAAATTGGAATCACCGTTTATTATTTTCTTAATAAAATAATATGTTTCAACATTTGTTAAAATGTTACATATTAGGGTAGGATAAAGCAAATAAATAACATGTGAATAAATTGGCTTAGAATTACTGACGTACGCTTTAAAAACAAAATGTCCCTATTTTTGGGTAACATTGCCAAAATGGCATCACTGTGATGCGAGAATGAAAGACAAAATAGCGGTTACGCGACCCCACCCTCTATTGGATTCTCTATCTATATCATGAAGGTTAGAGAACAGGAGGACGATCGATGTAGAAAATAGTGTCCTAGAAATATGGACAAAATAAGTAAGGCACTGCGATCACTAAGTTGTCTCAATAAAAGCGGGCTGTTGTTTGCTAGCTAGTTTGAAATGATTATAATATCATTTAAAGAAAAAAAAAGAAAATAACGAAATTATTATTATTTATTAATAAATAAATTATAAATTATGATTTTATAATTTTAATTGTTATAAATATTATAAATTATTACAAATATAAATTATTATTGATCTTTTTTAATAAAATTTCACCATTTTATAATGTTTCCTTCTGTCAATAATTAAAAAATTACTTCGCAGATACTAGGTACCTACCAACGGCAGCGCGGCTATAAATTCTACAAATTTTCAGGGACAGGCGGCCTATGCTTTAGCACGTAGTGATCGTTCTTCTGTTCACTAACCGCCATGATCTACATGTTCGAAACAGCTATGAAGGTTAGAAAACAAGAGACCGATCGCCGTAGAAAATAGTGTCCCAGAAATATGGACACCATAAGTAAGGCGCTGCGATCGCTAAGTTCGGTCAATAAAAGTCATTTTCAGTCTATTTTTCCGATCAGATGTTAAACTTTTCAGCTTCTATGGACTGGGGATCCCCAGTACCAGCTCCTTCCACTTGACCGCATCCAGCGCAGAGCGGCTTGAATCGTCGACGACCGAGTGCTTTCCGATCGGCTCGATTTACTGGCGCTGCGAAGAGATATTGCATATCTTTGCATTTTCTTGCGCATATACCATGGGGAGTGGTCTGAGGAATTGTTCGGATTAATCCCAGCCGCCAAATTTCGTGAACGCACTACGCGGCAAACGTCCCGATACCATCCACACCATCGGGATGCTTGGCGGTCCACCACTGTACGTTTCAAAAGGAGTTTTCTTCCGCGTACAACCTCTCTGTGGAATAGTTTACCACCGGCGATTTTTCCGGACCGATACGACCTGGGGACCTTCAAGAAAAGAGCTTACTCCTTTCTTAAGGGCCGGCAATGCACCTGCAATTCCCCTGGTGTTGCGGTTGATCATGGGCGGCAGTAGTCACTTAACATCAGGTGAGCCGCATGCTCGTTTGCCCTCTCTTCTATGAAAAAAAAAACATCCACGCACAATAAAATATTTCTCCATTTTTTTATGTTTCTTTTTGTCAAAAATTACGGAGCATGAAAATTTTCTCACCAATGTTGCGGAGAAAATTTGTACATTATTCATCTGCTTCTCTTTCTCTTCTATCTTCACCTACTTGTACTCATAAACAGCTAACTACGCAGTCACTACTCACCGACGAGAGCGCCGCTATAAATTCTACAATTGTCAAGGACATAAGTACTATGCTTTAGTACTTAGTACGCAGTGGTCGTTCTCCTGTTCTCTAACCTCCATGAAAACAGCTAACATATTGTTACGCGCTCAAGTCGACGGCACTAGCGCCATCTAGTCTCGAACCGAAGAACTAAACTTCTTGAAGTTGAAACACGAACTGTCGGTACCTTGCGCGTGTTTACTTGAATATTCTGGATATTTCGCTGCTAATCTATATAAATAGGCGCTGCAAGATGCGATCAAAAAAGGTATTGAATTGGGCGAGACAAGCGAAGCTTCGGAGCGGAATAAAGTGAATCAGTGTGATTAATTATTAGTGATTTTAACTTTAATTAGTGTAAAGTGAATTAAAGTGTTAATTTAGGTAATTCAATCGCAATTTTTATTGTCACGAACCTCAAGCTCGTAACAATTGGTGTCAGAAGTGAAATAAAATCATGCCGATTTTACCTAAGGAGGAAACGGAGGGTGTCCGTACCCGAAGTCAACGCCAACAGGAGACGGACCAGAGGAGATTTGGTGGTGCAACGCCGCAGATATCTGAGGGCCAGCCGCCGACCACGGAAGCCGGCCCGTTAGCAGCTCCTACGTCTGTGGCACCTGATTTAGGTGCTCTGATGGTGATGCTGCAGCAGCTGCAGCGCGGACAGGAGGAACAGGCCCGTCGATTGGAAGAGCAGCTGCGGGGCGGACAGGATGAACAGGCCCGCCGGTCGGAAGAGCAGATGCTCCTCATTAAGGACCTTCATGCTGCCTTTGGGAAAGAGATAAAGGAGGTGAAGGATTGGGTTGCGCAACGTGACAAGCGCCTGTCGGAAGCTGAAACCCAAATCAAGGAAGCTAAAACCCAAATCGACCAAGTGAAAAATCGGGTTGATTACGTGATGGCTGACGTGAAGAAAACGCTGGACGACCTCAAACTGGGGATGGAACTACAGCTCCCGTAGTAGCTACTACACCTTCGCTACGTGGGTTCAAAGTGCCACCGTTCGACGGGACTTCTTCCTGGTCAGCCTACAAAATCCAGTTCGAGGCTGTTATGAAGGTGAACGGCTGGAATAAAAGTCAGGCCATGACTGCTCTCACACTAGGCCTGCGCGACTAGGCCTTAACTGTTCTGGAAGCTCTCGGTGAGGAAATGACTTATGAGCAACTCCTTGAGGCATTGGAGGCGAGATATGGCGACGCTCACCTGGAACACGTCTTTCGTGCGCAGCTTAAAGATCGCGTGCAGCGCATCAACGAAAACCTGCAGCAGTGGGCTCTAGAGGTGGAGAAGCTGGTGCGAAAAGCATACCGGTCTGTACCTGCGCTCATTGAAGGGAACCTGGTGCAGACATTCATCGACGGCATCCGCGACCTGGAAGTCAGAGCTGCTGTGAGTCTCGGGCATCACGAGACGCTTAAGGACGCCTTGGCCCATGCACTGGAGGTGGAAGCCGTGCGGCAGGATCATCGTTCCCATCGCGTCAGGGAGGTTGCAGCAGCTACAGTTCACGACCGCAACAAAGGATACAGCCCTAGGTGCTATGGCTGTGGGGAAAAGGGCCACCTTCGATCCAGTTGCCCTAAGCGAACCCTAGAAAGGGAAGGTGAACGATCTCAGGAGGGTAGTGCGACCAATAGCACCGCCCAGCAGCAGCAGGGAAACGAGTAAAAGCCAGAACTGCGGGGCGGGTGCTGGCTGTTGTTAAAAGAGCCCCAAGGATCTCGATCTCACAAACCCACGATGGCAACAGTCTAATCATCAAGAGCGAGGTCAACGGAATGCCGTGTAAACTGACCATAGATACTGGAGCCTCTCGTACGGTTGTTAGTTCCCAACTAATAAGTCAGTTCCTTGGTGACTCCGCATACAACCGAGAACGCATTAATTTGGTAACAGCCACCGGTCAGCGTATACCCGTCCGTGGAGAGAAAGAGATGGAGTTGAAGGTAGGCAACATGATCTACCTGCATTATGTCATCGTGGCTGATATAACGGACGACTGCATCCTGGGCCTAGACTTCATGAGGAAGAATTGTTGTGCGATTGACGTTAAGCAAGGTGTCTTGAAATGTGGACAAGAGGAACTTTTTGTGGAAGGAGCGTTACCAGGGAACGTGTACAGCCTTGAGAAGATTGTTCTTCCGCCGAGATCGGAAACGATTGCGCCGGTTAGTCTTCCTCGGAATCCTGGGCAACCTCATCGTTGTTTACTCGTGGAAAGGTTAGTGACCTTGATGACCTTCCATGGAAAGTGGCTCGAACCTTGGTCAGAACCACTAACATCTCAGGAGTACGTGTGCTGAACCTTTGTGGCCAGGAACAGATTATAGAAAAAGGCACACTGGTTGCTACTTGTGAGGAAGTGAATTGGTTACGCCGGTGCCAATATCTATCGACTGGGACCCCCAGCAAGGATGCACAAACGAGAATGAGCACACTTTTAGAAGACTGTCGCAGTGTTCTCTCCCCGAATGAAGTGGTCAAAGCGAAGAAGTTGTTACTCAAGTATACCGATGTATTCTCATCAAACGATGCTGACATAGGTAAGACTGGCTTAGTTCAACACAAAATAAACACAGGTGAAGAATTGCCTATCCGTCAGCGGCCAAGAAGATTGCCGGTAGCACGTGAAAAGGAAGTGGAAACCATGATTGAGGGAATGGTGAAGGATGGTGTTATTGAACCTTCATCTAGTCCATGGTGTTCACCCGTGGTACTGGTAAAGAAGAAGGATGGCAGCATGCGGTTTTATGTTGATTACCGCCATCTGAATGACGTTACTAAGAAGTACAGCTATCCCTTGCCAAGAATTGACGACACCCTGGACATGCTTACAGGAGTAAAGTGGTTTAGCACGCTGGATCTAAAAAGTGGCTACTGGCAAGTTGAAATTGAACCTAAGGACAAGGAGAAAACTGCGTTCTCGACGGGAAAGGGTCTGTGGCAATTTAAAGTAATGCCGTTTGGGTTGTGCAATGCTCCAGCAACGTTTGAAAGGCTGATGGAACTTGAACTTACCGGGCTAATTGGCGATGCCTCTCTGGTCTACTTGGATGACATCATCATCGTGTGCCGTACGTTTGAGGAACACCTTAAAAACCTGGAACGCGTGCTCATGAAGATTCAGAGTGCCAACCTCAAGTTGAGTCCGAAGAAATGTTCACTATTCAAACGACAAGTCAACTTATTGGGTATGTAGTGTCGGAAGAAGGTATCCGCACGGATTCAGAGAAGATCGCAGCTGTAAAGAATTGGCCGGATCCAAAAGACAAGACGCAGGTTAGAGCATTTTGGGTTTGTGTTCCTATTACCGACGATTTGGAGAAGAACTTTGCAGATATAGCCAAACCTCTGCATAAGCTAACCGAGGAGAAGCGACATTTCTGCTGGGATGAAAGTAGCAATATCGCATTCCAGGAGCTCAAGGACCGTTTGTGCAAAACACCTATTTTAGGATACCCTGATGCAAGCAAAGAATGTATAGTTGACACAGACGCAAGTGATATAGGACTTGGCGGTGTGTTGTCTCAACGGAATGGTGACCAATAGGTCGTGATAGCGTACTTCAGCAAGTCGTTGTCAAAACCGGAAAGGAACTATTGTGTCACAAGACGCGAATTGCTAGCTGTGGTAAAGTCGTTGCAGCATTTTAGCAAATATCTTCTGGGATGAAAATTTCGCTTAAGAACTGACCATGCTGCACTAAAATGGCTATTGCAGTTTAAAAATCCAGAAGGACAAGTTGCGAGGTGGATTGAACTACTGCAAGAATACGACTTTGAGATCGAATATCGCAGCGGGAAATCTCATGGCAACGCAGATGCATTATCACGAAGACCTTGTCCTGAAGATTGCAAACATTGTACTAGGTAGGAGAGTAAGGAAGTGGTATCCGTGAGGCTGCTCGGGGCAGACCACCTCAGCAACGAGTGGAAGGACAGCTTACAACGTGCACAGCAGGAAGATCCGGACATCAAGCCGATCCTGGAATGGATGAAGGCTAGGGCTCTCAAGCCCAAGTGGAGCGACGTCTCAGCGATGAGTTCGACCACTAAAAGCTATTGGGCCCAGTGGGATAGCTTGCTGCTTCAGGATGGAGTTCTGTGCCGTAAATGGGAAAATGTTCGGGGAGACAGCTGTCATTTACAAATGGTTGTCCCTAAAGCTAAAGTACCGGATGTTCTACAGCTGTACCATAATGATTATTCAGGAGGCCACCTGGGAGTTAAACGAACTCTACTGAAGATCCGAGAACGGTTTTACTGGGTCCACTGTCGAAACGATGTCGAGGACTGGTGTCGCAAATGTACAAGTTGTGCGGCTGTAAAGGGACCTCAGACTCGTAGTAGAGGTGCATTGAAGTTGTACAATGTTGGTGCACCATGGGAGAGAATAGCCATTGACGTGGCGGGGCCGTTTCCGGAGAGTGAAAGCGGTAACAAGTATTTCATGGTGGTGATGGATTACTTCACTAAGTGGCCAGAAGTCTTCGCCATTCCAAATCAAGAAGCTTCAACAGTTGCAGATAAACTAGTTCATGAAGTCTTCTGTCGTTTTGGAGTACCTTTAGAGATTCACAGCGATCAAGGAAGGAATTTTGAATCTCAAATATTCCAGGAAACTTGCCGAGTTATGCGTACTCATAAAACAAGAACGACTTTTTTATCACCCGCAATCTGATGGAACAGTAGAACGATTTAATCAGACATTGGAGAGGTACCTAGCAAAAGTTGTAGACAATCGGCAACGAGATTGGGACAAGCACATACAACCGTTTTTGTTGTCATATCGAAGCGCTGTTCACGAAAGTACAGCAGTGACACCAGCTTTCGCAAACCTTGGAAGAGAATTACGGCTGCCTGCAGACCTGATCACCGGGATATCACCTGTAGTATAACCGATTATGCAAATGACTTGCGGAACAAAATGAATGACATTTATGAGCACGTCAGACAATCGGGCCAGCAAATGTCTGAGAAAATGAAAACCCGGTACGATCGCAAAATGAACAATAAAGGGTTCAACGAAGGTTCATTAGTGTGGTTGCACAATCCAGTCCGCAGCAAAGGGAAATCTCCTAAGCTTCAAGCTAAATGGGACGGCCCGTACCGGATTGTAACCAGGATCAACGATGTAACCTACCCGATACAGAAAGGCGCAAGAGGGACTCCTAAGATCGTCCATGTGGACCGCCTGGCGCGTTATTATGGGGCCGATAATGCTCGGGACTAGCATGTCTTAGGAGGGGGCAGTGTTACGCGCTCAAGTCGACGGCACTAGCGCCATCTAGTCTCGAACCGAAGAACTAAACTTCTTGAAGTTGAAACACGAACTCTCGGTACCTTGCGCGTGTTTACTTGAATATTCTGGATATTTCGCTGCTAATTTATATAAATAGGCGCTGCAAGATGCGATCAAAAAAGGTATTGAATTGGGCGAGACAAGCGAAGCTTCGGAGCGGAATAAAGTGAATCAGTGTGATTAATTATTAGTGTTTTTAACTTTAATTAGTGTAAAGTGAATTAAAGTGTTAATTTAGGTAATTCTATCGGCAATTTTTATTGTCACGAACCTCAAGCTCGTAACAATATTTTTATTAAGATTTTTGGATAGGATATCTTCTGCATTGCATATCTTCGTTTTATTCAGGATCTTCATTTTTATAGATTTTTTCCTCATAATATGCTGATGTGTTAGTGTTACATTGCAAAGTTTTTGGAAGATTTTGTCGACATCTCAACCTAGCGGACGGTCGACGACGACTGTAACGCAAGTTTTTAAGGCGCTTATGCGAACAAAATAACTTGAAGCCTATATCAATGGCGAAGTACTTGTTTCGTAGTTTCCACTAATAGTTCACAGGCGTAACCCCTTAAGGGGTATCTCTGACCAAAATGTTAGGAAAGTGCGTTTTTCAGACTCTATTATCTCATTAGTTATGAAAAATAAACTTCATTTAAAAGTACATTATTAATGTTCGATATCTTATCATCACATTCCACGTTCTAATTTATTTTTATGTGCTATAAATATGTTTAAAATCAACGTTTAAAAAATGACTAAAATTCTTGATTACATGCATCTGTTGCTAAACGCAACGCTCTAATCATTTGAGGATTACACTAATGGATAGATAATTAAAAATTCTATATTCTCCACGTTTTATTTAAATTTTTAAGTTTGTTTTTCTTTTTTAATTGAAATAATTCCGAAAATAGTGTGACTTCTATGATAAAGGGGCGTGCGCAGAATACGGGCGGCATTACGCTGTATGCGTCCGTATCCTCGTCGCCGTCGACGACGTTCCGTATTTCGCCGCAAACATAATATTGTTTGAGTACCTACCAACCGATGCGCTTACGTCACGGTAATATTATTCATACAGTATTGTAACTCGGCCGTATCTTTGAAATAAATCCTACAGCCGTGCGGTACGTAAACATGCGATAGGGCTGCCTGCCTTCAGCATTTTTGCATTTGCCCATTGATTTATGTGTATAACTCAATGCATTTGCCTACTTTGTGTTTCCATTTAGTTTTATGGTTGTACTTAAATATACATTTTATATAAACAAATATATAATAGGTACTTTGTGAATTGAATAGGAAGTGTTCAATAAAAATGCGTGTCGTTTTTTGATTAGTAGATTTAAAACCATGTTTATGTTTGAATAACAAATCGGTCTTATAAATTTGCGGCCGTAAAATATTTGCGCCTCCACTGAGACGTACGAAATGCTTTATTATTAAAATTTTAAGTATAAAAAATCCGCATTATAATATAAAGCTTAATTAAAAATTGTTTTGGGAAACATGGACAAATTGGAGTAAAGGAATAGCAGCTACTTTATAATTTATATGTTCGGTTTTAAATGAAGTTAAGATTTATTATTTTTTTATTTCTATTATATTTTCTGAAAGGGTCCTAGGAAAGGAAATGTCCACCGCGCTACCCCAATGCGTGTTGGCGAACTTCGCATGTCTTCGAAATATTTTTTTTCTTATTTCTCAGACATGCAGGTTTCCTCACAATGTTTTCCTTCACCACTGAGCACGTGGTAAATCAACACTTAAAATTGCAATTACAATTTCATTGGTGCCGGCGGGGATCGAACCCGGTTTGCTCGCGCACTGAAAATTTCAGCAAGCGCTAACCATCTGAGCTACCACGGCTCCTCTCCTCTCGAGCTAGAGACTTTATTTTATTTATGGCACGATTTTTGTCGCATGCCAGCGCTTACTTTTGGTTCTGGCAAAAAGTTGTGAATCGTGTGTGAACGTCAGAATTGTGCAAATGTTGGTCGCAGATATTTTACCTGCACTTCAAAATTTTATTGTGTGATTGTATTAAATAAAAAATAGTCTCCTATCTTTCTCCCTATGTTTTGATCTCCTAAAACGAGTTTGAGTTGGTAAAATCAAGGCAAACTTAGGGTAGGGTTGTCAATTATTATTTTGATAATAAAACTAGTGAAATTCCGCGGTTTTATATGCGCAAGCGTGAACGTAGTTAGAACATAATATAACCTTTATGTTTTACATAAATATCCTAAAAAAACTTATTATTTTAATATGTTACTACCTATAAAATTAACAAATTTATTGCCTTTTTATTTGAGTAATTTTTTTTATGCAATTTCTTTATCTACGTCTATTTTTAGGAACCTTTATTTAGTCTGAATCATACATAACACAATATTACTGATTTACTTACTTATACGTAGTTTTCTTTTTTGCAGTTACAAATATCTTGTGAGGTTGAAAAAGGCAATAATGAAAAAATAATAAGAAGAATAATAATTGATGTAAGCCACTTCTTTTCATAAAAATTTCAAATCATGGTCCATTAGGTTGCAGCTTCACCGAACCACATCTTATAATAATAATAATAACAATAATATAATCTCTGCGAATGGGCTAATCCCAGTTAGCCTCTCTGGTCATCTGAGGCGACTGGGACTCCGTGACGGACCGCTCCGGGCTCAAATGCAGAAGGCGGTGCTCCTTGATACTGCCCGCATCGTCCGCCGGTTTCTTTCCCTTTCTTCCTAACCCTTGGCCGTTTGGTCTCCCCCTGCCGAGGGCTTCCATCTGGTTGGGCTTTTATTTATTTATGTATTTTTGTTTTTATTTTATTGATATTTATGTATATTTATCCTTTCATTTTCGTTTATAATTATATATTTATACATCCCAACCAGATGAGAAAACTATATAGATACCCCATTACAATAATAAACTCGGCCGTTTGGTCTCCCTTGCCGAGGGCCTCCATCTGGTTGGGCTTTTATTTATATATGTATTTTAATATTTATTTTATGTTATTGATATTTATGTATATTTATCTTTTCATTTTCATTTATAATTATATATTTATAGAACCCAACCAGATGAGAAAACTACATTGATACCCCACAATAACAATAATAATATAATTATATTTTGTTATTATTTTATTTTATTGCTATTTATGTATATTTATCTTTTCATTTTAATTTATAATTTTTATATATTTAAATATTTATAGAACCGAACCAGATGAGAAAATTATATGGATACCCCAGGAATATATATATAACCACTTATATATATGGGCGTATGTATGCACATATGTGTTCATTTAATAGCTGCAGCTGTTTGTTTATAATTTAAGGAAGTTAAAAAATTTGTAATCAATTTCTTACATTCAAGATAATAAAATTGACTTTATATTTTATTTTGTTCTATTTATTAATACCCACCCAGTATTACTAATCACAAATAATCACAATATCTCATTAGTTATTGTAATTGGGTAAAAAAATATCTATTTAGTTACTAATGCTATATTTATTATTTTAATAATTACCTACCCAGTAGGTAAATATTAAAATAATAAATGTAGCATTATAAATAGTAAATCTCCCTCAAACTCAATTTACTAATATTGTTCCCAAATAAGGAATAGCAGATAAAAGATTAGTAGGTAAAACTATTGCTCCTCAAAATTAAAAATCAAGGTAAAACATATCCTAAAATTCAGTAGCTAAATAAAATAATAATACCTACTATTCAAGTATATTTTCAATATAAAAATAATCAAAATAGTCATTTTTATTATATATGAGAATACATAATTCTAATATAATGCAACTAATATACCGAATAAAGAAAATTAAAATACACATATCATTATCTATTCTGCCGTCTCTATTTCCATAAAATAGTTCATTGACATTGATAAATTAATACTACGTTCGTACCAGTAGGTGGCGTCTTGCAGATTTCTACGCGATATATTGTAGCGAGAGCGTCGGCAGGCCAAACGCTCAAGGCCGTTCGCTAGTGGTAAAGCCTTAATAACAAAATCTTATCACTTACATATCAACATCCATTTCAAATCATTATTTAAAGCGTAAAACAGAAGTAACAATTCGCCGACGGTCAAGTTCCCGCCAAAACGGCAATAACGCTATGCTATAGGGCAGTGATGCACAGGACTAGGGGCCACTCGGGCAAATTATGAACTGATGGCGGGCCGCCAGAAGTATAGGTAATTAAAGACAATAAAGAATTGATAATAATGTATTAAAATTGAAAAAGAATTTATTAATTTGAAGCGTGGCACTGCATAGTGCTTACAATCTTTTTTATATTTGGCTCAAATTTACTTGTAGCAACACGTAAAATTGCTTCCAAACTTTCATTTGCAAGGCGGTTTCGATTTTTTGTTTTATTATTATTTTGTATTGAAAAGGTTTGTTCACATATATAGGTAGAACTAAATAAGCTGGCACATTTCAGAGCGTTTATGCGCAACTCTTTGTACGTATTTTTATCAATGCAGCGGTAAAAGTTCAGCAAGTCTCCTTCATTGAATTTGTTGCGTAAATCTTGGTCGTTTTGAATGTCGATAATTTCTAACTGCATTGACTCTGGCGCATTTTCAACTGAAATCGTAAAAGGATTGCGAATATGTCGAACAGAGGTTTCACTTTTTTAAGCTCCGAAAATCTGTCTTGAAAAGATTGAATCAAAATATCTAGCTTTTCTACATAACTGAAATTAATCGCAGTTTTGTTGAATTTTTCAGCCATTTTCGTATAATTCGGAAAATGATTAAATTTCAGTAATTTTCAGAATTCAATTGCGATCTGAAAATTGTCAGCTTGCATTGAAAGGATAATACATGAGCGTAGAGCTGGGATATCAGTTGATTTTTGCCTTGAAGCCATGTGTTCAAGGCATTCAAATGATTTGTGATATCAACTAAAAAAGCCAAATCACACAACCAATCAGGATTTTTAAGTTCCGGGACATCTCTTGGCTTTTCCGCCAGAAATATTCCAATTTCTTCTATTAAATTTAGAAATCCTTCCAGTGTCAATCCACGACTTAGCCACCTTACTTCTGTATAATACAGTAAATCTCCATATTCGCTTTCGATTTCATCAAGGAATTGTTTGAATTGCCTGTGATTGAGTCCTCGTGATTTTATGAAATTTACAGTCGAAACTACCACTTTCATGACATTTTGAAATTCAATTTTTTTTAGAACAGAGGGCTTCTTGGTGTATAATGCAGTGAAACTGCGTGAGATCTTCAGCGTTTATGTTTTTTTCTTGCAGATGCTTTTTCAGCAAAGTAACTAGCCCAGAATTGACACCAATCATCGAAGGAGCACCGTCAGTCGCAACTCCCGATAATTTTGATAAGTCCAAATCAGTTTTTGAACACTCATCCAAAAGTACATTGAGTACCTATATCAACTCCTCTGGTTTGACCTTTAAATGAACACATTCCTAATAACTCTTCTAAGGCTTCAAAATCTTGAGTAACACCTCGTATGAATATCAGAAGTTGAGCTGTGGAACTAATATCAGTAGATTCGTCGAGTGCTAATGAAAAAATTCAATGATCTTAGTTTTTTCATTTAATTGTTCCGCAATATTACCTGACAAAGACATAATTCGTCTTTGGATAGTCATACGATTCAGTTGAATTTTCTCAAACTTTTTTGCTGCTTCTGGACACATTTTCTTAGCGGCAATTTCTATGCATTCTTTTACAAAATCCCCATCATTGAAGGGGCGACTTCGCTTTGCTATCATTCGAGAAATTTCATAACTAACTTCTGTAGCTGTTTCTGAATCTTGAATGGGTTTTGTAAACATAGCTTGCTGACCAATAAGCTTCCGTTTTAAAGACAACATTTTTTGCTTTCTTAATTCGCCTGTAAACTTGGTAAAAGTAGGATGCTGCGTTTCATAGTGCCTTTTTGCATTATATTCCTTTACAATCGCAACAGTCTTTTCTTGCATATTAAACAAACGACTTTGTTATGCGACCATACAAAAAAGTATTTCTCAGTCCAAATTTCTTGAAACTGCCGATTTTCATCTTCAACGTTTTTTACTAGGTCCTGGCTTGTCCATGTTGCGTTCTAATCCTGGCGAGGATTAACACAGCACCTAAAACAATTACAGTACCTACTTAAATTACCCATCCTTTTTTAAATTACCAAAAATAATTGATTGAATAGGTAGGGAAACACTTATTAATAACAGAGTTTTGCTTACGATTTCACAACACAATTATACACGGCACTTGACGGGAAATCTACGTTGAATGTGGATCAAAATATATGACATCGGCTAGTCGAGTTAAAATCTACACTAGAACTGTTGATACTTCACTCAAATTAAAACCGAACTGTCGGTCGCTCTCTATTATCTAGATGTTAGTGCTGTTAGTCTGCGACTCTTACAGCTTCATATTGTCTTGTATTAGCTCGCGGCCTTGTAGACCGCGAGCTAATTAAAAGGGGAAGGCAATGAGTTGAGGATGATGATGAGATGGTTTATGATTTGATATTGTTACCAATCATCATGTCGCCTTTTAGGCGTTTATCTTTAAGCTATCTAACCGCAGTCCGAAGGGGGGGGGGGGGTGTGCGGACCCCCGTCTCTGACTGCTCAGCTCGTGTCGGTCGATGGTCTGGGCAGTGAGAACCGTCCAGGAACGCGGGTGTACGGTGTGTACGCGGTGTGAGCTGGAACGCGTCGTGCCCGTCTGCGGGTGCGACGCGTCCCATTCGTTGTCCTATTGGTGTTTGTCCCATTTAGTGTGGGTGTAGTGTCGTTGTGTGATGTGCCTGCGACGCTTGGGTCGACTGGATCGAGCGGTAGAGGTGATTCTATTAAAACATTTCGCGGTCTACGGAGATAGGGCGCGACGTTTGTTATCGGAACGTAGTTAGCTGCGTTTGCCACTAGCGGGTTAGGGTGGGTTTCTACTCTATCAAAGTAGCGTTGAGACATCTCCTTAAACTATTCGGAGATAGATGGTAGTTCACAGTCATTGTGTAAATCGGAGTTCCGTTGATACCACCGTGCTCCGGTGGCTTTTCGGATGAAAAAGTTTTGTACTCTTTGGTGTTTTAAAATATGGGTCTTATATGTGTGGGCGAAAGCTACACTTGCATAGGACGTAATCGGTCTAATGCAGGTTTTGTACAGCCGGAGTTTGTGTCTTAGCGACAGCTTACTCTTGCTGTTAACGAGGGGGTGTAGATGGCCAATTATTGACTTGGCTCTGTTGCGTACTACACTTATGTGCGTCTTGAAACTCATGCGGGAGTCGAAAGTGACGCCTAGATATTTGGCCGATTTTTCCCAAGGGATTGGGCGGTCGTATAAAGAGATTGTTTTGGGTTTAGAACCTGCTGTTGAATTCCGTTGAAAGTATACTGCTACACTTTTTTCAGGGTTCACGTCAATTCTCCATAGGCGGAACCATTCACCAAGGCGATTGGTCGCTTTTTGGAGCTTTATGAAGAGTCTATTCTTGTTGGAGTCTGACACAAAGAGTGCCGTATCGTCGGCAAAAAGAGCGGTGTTTACCACTGGGTCTTTTGGGATATCACTCGTGAAGAGTGTGAAAAGTACAGAGCCCTGTGGGACCCCGGCCTTGAGGAAACGTTTCGAAGAACGTGTTCCCTCCACTCGATATCGAAAAGCGCGGTTCGCAAGGAAAGCTCGTATGATGTGCACGAGCCTATTATATCGGGCACGTTTAGTTTGTACAGCTTGTAAATCAAGCTGTCGTGCCAGACCTTGTCAAACACCTTCGCGACATCGAAGAAGAGGGCTCCCGTGTTTCGAGCCTTTTTCCTTGTCGGGTTATAGTTGAAGCCAGACAGAATGTATTCTGTTAGGCGATGAATTTAGTGGGTGCATGAGTGATTGGCTCTAAAGCCGAACTGTTCGTCTGGGAGGAGTCCGTTAGCTTCGGTGTAATGACGGAGACGCTTGTGAATAATGCGCTCGTATAGTTTGTCCAATGTGTTGAGCAGGCTAATGGGTATATATAATAATTAGAGGGACGATTACGCGGTTTACCCGGTTTTGGGATTCCTATTACGTCTGCTTCTTTCCAGATGTCCGGGAAGGAGCAGTTCGTGAGAAAGGTGTTAAATATTCCTACAAGGAGGCAAATAAGTGGCGCCGAAAGGGATTTGATAATCTTATTGCTGATGCCGTCTGGCCCAGGGGCTGATCTATTTTTAAGACTCTTTATGGTTTCGGTGACTTCATCTACTGTTACAGGATCGAGAGGTTCACCCGCTGGTGGCAGCGCAGACCTACGTTCTACTTCCGTTTCTACCTCTAATAGGTGAGCGGGATATATTGGTGCACTGTCGGTCGCGTTAGCGTGGCTTTTATACCGCGCGTATAGAGTCGAAAACTGTCTGGAGAAATCACGAAACCGACTCTGGAAGCTTCGTGTACCTACGCGAGCAATCGGGAATTCGGGACTATTGCTATCTCGCTTGCTCTAACAATATAACCCGTGGATAAGCCGCCACCGCGCTGCCGTCGTCGCCGCGCCGCCGGCTGCGGTGGTCCCTCAAGAAAACAAATTTAACCGAGATCAGCACGAACATTACGGCAGCCCGGCGCACCGATAAGCGCACTTAAGAGCGCGCGCGCGAGATTTAAATTACTTTTCGAACATATTTTTTTTGGTTTTATTCTGGAATATAATTCAATAGTTTTCAAATGTACAAGAGTATTACTTTTGCTGTCGGCGGGCCACCAGTATTCGACCGGCGGGCAGCATGCGGCCCGCGGGCCGCGGTCTGTGCATCTACGCTATAGGGGGCTATTTATAAGAAAGCGCGGGGACCATAGAATATTATAATACACAATAGAATGGCTGCCAACCTTATCTTTTACCAGAACCGGTGTCGCCGGGAGCACACATATATGCGGTTACGTCCCATTATCACCACTGGAAACCCAATTCGCCCATTTGTCATACAAATTTCAATAAATAAATGTTATAAACGCATTTTAAAATATAACTTTATTCCAAGAAAATAACAACGGATTCACAACGAATCTTTGCAGATCGTCTCTTCTTGAAAAGAAAGAGAAGGAATCGATCGATGTTGACAGTCATCATTGGTTTAAAATATTAAAATCGTTTAAAATTTATTACTTATTTATTTGTAAATATGTTCAGAGCTAGAAAGTGAGCTAGGACTTTCGCCACCTCAAAGGATATCGTTCGGTATCCTCGCACGAACCGTATGGCTATCCTCTGCCGTACACTATAGATTTTAGTTCTACAGCATGGGATGGCCAGCCTTTTCGCTTAAACAGGCGCCCCGTACAAGGCTACTGACCGTATCACTCCTGCATAGAGGCAACACACTTCTTCCCTTAGTCCCCCCCCGTTTGAGCATCAGCCTAAGCATAGCACCCGCTACCTTTTCAAACCGGGGGATTAGGCGCTCGAAGTGTTCTTCGAAGCCATCTCAGTGGAGACCTCAGTGGAGGCCTAGGTACTACATATACCGCCCCACTTTGACTACAGACCCACGCGTACGCACGAGTCGAAGCGAGTGGCAACTATTCGTTCCACGTTCCACAGGTATATGGGATGGTTCACAGAGGGAGAATCGGCGGCCCTACCTTCCTTCTTCAAGAAGACTAACCTTGCTTCTTTCCGTGATGCGAGGAATTTATCATTCCACAGACAGCCGATAAATAGTTGTATAAGCTTTTGCCGATGGCTTGACCTAGTGGACAGTGGATGATGAAAGTATCTTTCATAGAACGATAAAGGGTTTTTTTTTTCATTCACCTTTATAATAATTGTATGCCAATGACGCTTCACATACATGTTAACCACAAAATAATAACAACCTTGACATTAACTGGCAGGTTGATTAGCTTAGTCATTTGGACCGACACAAACATCAACACTCATACTGCGACGAGTGCAGCAGTCTTGTCACAAGGTCTTTAAAAGCAAACTCCGCTGCACATGTAGCGCCTTTTGTCTGAGTTTATTGTTAGAATGCCGCTAACAACAAAACAAGGCAAAAGGCGCTACATGTGACTGTGTCTGTGCCTACGGTGAACCTATGCCAGCATATAGGTTTTTGATATAGTATGATAAGTAGGTACAATTGTTGCAGAAGTATAGGTACTGAGAGCCGTGGTGGCGTCGTAGGCCGTTGAATCACATGCATTAACAATACCATATAAAATTATTTATTGTTAATGGTCAATTCAAAAAAATAGCTTACGTTAAAACTATCTTAATTTTAACCATAATAAAGTTCGAAATAAGTACTCCCTTTGCAAGATTTTTTTTCGTAAGGCTTTAAATCTATAATGATGTAATCATGGACATCGTTCAACTAGTGGCGGAGCTGTCGTTGCGCCACGATTGTGAATGAACCAAAGCCTTAAGTACGTCATCAAAATTTCCGAATTACGCCGGTACCTACATTTAACCTGTATATTACATGGTCACCTTCTTCTCTCGACGACCAAAGTGGTGGCGTGATATGAACACCCGACGACTACTACCCGGCGTGATATGAACACGCCACCTACAACTTTGTGATACCTCAACTTCAAGTTTTTGTCCTTGTCCTCAAGAACCCTTTCCATGCTCTTACGAGCAAATATCGTCTGCAGTCTTATGTTCCCGCAAGCTAGCCTAGCTTTACAAGGTTCATCGCAGCAATTTGAGTAATGGTTCCAGTTCATTCAAACTAATCTCTGCAGTACTGTGTACGGCCTGACTCTGAGCCGGCTGAATCTTCCCCAGGGAGCAGCTAAGAACTGAACTGTAATTATAATGCCTGAACGGAACGGGTATTATAACTAATATACTAATATACGCATAAAATCTGAAATAGGATTGGATGCAGTGTCGTGTCGGCCATTCGGAGATAATCACTATACAACCACAACCGAAAACCAGTTATATTCTATTTTTACAAAAATATTGCCTCTGCTAGGGCGATTCCATGTTTTCGAACCAAGAACTCACGATTCCCACTCATGACGTATTAATAATTATGTCCTTCAAAATTTTGAAAAATTCACGATTGACTTTAATGTCAAGGATATCATTACTTGTCAAAATGGCAACTTCAAAATACATAGAATCTCATCGAAACTATTGTAATATTGTAACTATTTGATGCATTTTTATATCAAACACAAATACTAGGTACTGAAGATAGAGTATGAAAAAGCCTTCAACGAAGTATAGCACAGTGAGTAATAATATGAACAACAATATAAATATAATAACACACAATCTATCTATATAAAATAGAAAAATGTTTCTACCTATGTCCGCAATAGACTTTGAAACCATCCAACCGTTGTGCACAAATCGGTTTCAGTAGAGAGGCAATAATGCGAAGATGGCTTTAGCCCACTAAAACGTGTTAAGTGGCGGTTAAGAATATCCACTACCCCATATCTTCCTGTGGGTGTCGTAAAAGGCGACAGAGGGAAACAGGCAGGAGATTGGCAGCAGCATCTTCCTGCCAACAGCAACTGTACAAAAAATAACTGCGGTTGCCAACCCGCTCGCCAAGCGTGGCAACTATGGCAATATACCCCCCATGAAACAATGGGGAAAAAAGGTTCTCGAGTGGCAGCCTCGTACCACTGTAGTGCGACTCCCCACTAGATGGAGTGGCGACCTGGTAAGATATGCAGGAAGTCGATGGATGCAGGTGGCTCAGGGCCGTGATTTGCGGTATTCCTTGGGGGAGGCCTATGTTCAACAGTGGACTCGTGAAGGGCTGTAATGATGTTGATGATTCTTAACACTCATAATGATGAGAGGATACCTGTGCCCGGCGGGGGACGCATTTAGGTTGCAGCCTAATATCAACAAATAGGACATTAAAGGCATAATTCTTAACACTATATACGAATAATGCTTGTGTGCTTGTATTTTATTCTACTCGTACATCTAAGTGTAAACCTATGTAATTATTTTCTCGCAAACGTAAAACTTCAAAACGAAACCATGCTTATAATGCTTATAACTTATAGTAATATTTTTAGACTTCTAATGGGATTAAATCGCTATTGTAGCGCTTCTGAAATGTACGTGAAAACCCGGGTTGACTCTTTTAATGCAATCCATCGAAAGAGGATAGCATCATTTATGTCCAGAGTTGACTTGTGTAGCAACTCTATTGTGCGTAGTTTGGCAGATAGGCAGATACAGGCTGCAATGTACAGATGCTGGGTGAAAGTTGCTGGGTGACGATAGACTTTCGGAGATATTGCAACATGTCTATTCTTGCTATATTATATTATTGATTTTTTCTTGTAAATTTTTGATTTGATTTGATTATTATTAATATATTGTGTAACTTGAAAAATGTAATAGGAGTCATCTCTGAAAAAATCGTACTTGCACCAAACAAACGTCGAGCGTAGCTTGATTACTCAGGTACGAAAAACTAAGTACCTTTCTATTAAAAACATAGACTTATTATACTACTGCTTATTAGAAATGTTTTTTTAAAGTTAATGTTTAAGATCCTGTACAGTTTTCGTAAGGTTTGATAAAGATTATATCTAAAATAAATAAAATGTCCTTAGTATAAGTCTCACTGCTGGGTACACTGTCCTTGTAGCGCGTCAATTGGAATACTTAGAGCTCCGCCTCGTAATTAAAAAAAAAACTAAACTTCTACGAGTGCGAGGGCGGGCAGGTGTGGGAAATTCTGCTATTGCCTCGACTTCTTCCGCTATAGTTTTCAAATGAATCAAAACAGGCGTTTATTTGAATTCGTTTGGGGGTTGCCCAAACTGTCTTTTTGAAAGTAGCTTATTCATGTGAGAGTTGTATTAAGTATGTAATGTAATGGAATCATGCAGGTAAGTAAAATAACACAAATGAGATTCTAAATTATAAGCGATAAAGGCTTCCGACGGAATTGCGATAATTGCGAATTGAAGACTATTGTTAAAAGCAGATATATCTCAAGTCACGGCAGGTAAATGCAGCCTTCAATGTTGGTGATAAAACGATGCCATTTGTAAAAAATGCGTTGTAGATTAATTTTACTTTATTTAAATTAGGAAATTCATAATTTGGAAAGAGAGGTTCTGTACGAACTTCATCAGCCTTTTACAAGTTCACTGCTGAACATAGGCCTCCTCCAAGAAATGCACGGTCCTGAGCCACCTTCATCCATCGATTTCCTGCATGTCTTACCGGGGCGTTAGTCCATCTAGTGAGGGACCGCCCTACACTTCACCTCCCGGTGCGAGGTAGCTACTCGAGAACCTTTCTTCCCAATGGTTGTCGGTTCTTCGGCTATATAGTCGGCCCATTGCCACTTCAGCTTACTAATTCATTGGGCTATGTCAGTTACTTTGGTTCTACTGCGGATATTCTCATTTATAAGTTTATCACGCAGAGAAACCCCGCCCACAGCCTTCTTCATAGCTCACTGAGCGACCTTCAGTATCCTCATACGGTCAGCAGTGAAGGAGCACGTCTCTGATCCATAAATCATCACTGGTAACACGCACTGGTTGTACAATTTTGTTTTCAAATTTTGAAGTATACCCGACTGTAACGTCAATAAAAGGCGGAGTTGAACAGCGAACTGAAAGCTTTATTGGTACCCACTACCTACATACACAATAACGAAAATAACTATCATATACCCTACACATTCCCCCTTTAAATGACTAAGTGACATATTATTTAATAAAAACATCTAACTATATCATCCAACAAAAGGATGTGATGTTATTGTACATTAACTCCGATTCTTTCCTATTACACAGAAAAAAGAAAATAATTACAATTCCTTTTTTTGGCTCGAATATAAGCACGCAGTGCTCGAGCCGATACACTCGGTGAAGGCGGTGACGAGGAGTTTCTCTCTGCATTATCTGTAATATTCGAACTGCCTTTTTCGTCCTGGTCATTGCCCTCTCCGGTTGCATCTTCAAATAAGTCATCGGTGCCACTATCAGGCCTCAGGTGTGGGGTCTCCTCGGTTTCTTTTAATTCGCTAATGCTAGGCCTTGAAAGGGAATAACGACTTTTACGATTGGTTGGTATCACTTGGTCGATATGTCTTTTCCACTCGATTCCATCCCCCATGCTGACCCTATAAGAAACGGGTCCCGTTTTTTGTATTATCTTTCCTTCACGCCACTTGCCCCCTTTTGGTGTATAATTTCTAGTCAACACCCGGTCTCCTATAGCTGTATTACGGTCCGAACCCCCGGAATTGGCAACCTGCTGATATTGAGCCCTTCGCACCACATCAGCCGTGTTGGGACGTAAAGCATCCAGGCGACTGCGTAAACGGCGACCTAACAATGCCACTGCAGGTGACACCGCGGTTGTGGCATGTTCGCAGTTGCGGTATTGAAATAAAAATCTGTTTATTGCCTGTAATATATCTTCCCCTTCAAAAACCGCCCGTTTTATAACTTTTTTTAATGGTTTTCACCGCATTTTCCGCAGCACCATTTGCCTGAGGTCTGTAGGGAGCCGATGACACATGCCTAATACAATTTTTTTTACAATAATTTTTAAAATCTATGGACATAAAAGGCGGTCTATCCGTGACCAATTGCGACGGCAAGCCAAATCTTGCGAACATACTTCTAAATGCGGCTATGGTCTCTTTGGCATCCGTCCGACCCATCGGTACTACCTCTATCCATTTCGAATGGGCGTCTATAACTATGAGATATTTCTTGCCCCCGTATTCGGCAAAATCTGCATGCAAACGTTGCCACGGATTTAGAGGGAATTCCCATGGATGCAGAACGGCTCGGGGAGGACTATCACGAACTGAGCAACACGCTTGGCAATTACGACATAAGTTTTCTATGTCCTGGTCTATACCAGGCCAATAGATGTAATTTCGAGCTAGATTTTTCATTTTATTCATTCCTAAATGACCCTCATGAATTTCCATTAAAACTCGTTCTCGTAGTGAGGGAGGGATTACGACGCGATATTTATAAATTAAGCAGCCTAGATCAAGCAACATTTCTTGCTTTCTATCAAAGTACGGCTTCTCGTCGTCGCATTTGGTCGAGAAGGGCCAACCGAACATTACATAGCCTGTAATTCGGCTCAATACCGTATCCTTTTTTGTTTCGATACTAATATCCTTGAAGTTTACCGGAATAGTATCTTCCAGTAAATTAATGTAAGACGTGACCGAGGACTGGTGACGTTCGGTTGGCAGAGGAAGGCGGGACAGCGCGTCGGCCGGGCCGTTAGCAGCCGAGCGAACAAACTCCACTGAAAAATCATAGGCGGCCAATCGGGCAGCCCACCGCTGTAAGCGACTGGCTGCCGTTTGTGGTATCCCGCCTCTTTTCCCAAAAATGTAACTTAACGGCTGATGATCCGTTCGTAAAACAAAGCGTCGACCGAATACATATTGGTGGTGTTTCGTTATTCCAAAAAATATGGCCAGAGCCTCTTTATCCAATTGACTATAATTTTTTTCTGAAGCATTAAGCGTACGCGATACACAGCTGACCGGTCGCTCGGTGCCGTCGGGGTATACGTGTGCTAGTACTGCGCCCAGCCCATACGCACTGCTGTCCACCGACAGAACCAGTGGCCGCCCTTCCTCATAGTGAGCCAAAACCTTTTCGCCCAACAAAGCTCTTTTAGCTTCTCGGAAGGCCTGCTCGCATTTTGAAGTCCATTTCCAATTAACTCCTTTGTTTAATAACAAATGTAAGGGATGTAAAATGGTACTGAGATTAGGAATAAACTTACCATAGTAATTAAGGAGACCAAGAAAACTTTTTAATTGGGTAACATTCAGTGGTGTTGGAGCATTAGAAATGGCTTCCATCTTTTTCTGATCGGGATGCAATCCCTGCTTGTCAATAATAAAACCTAGGTACTTTACACTTTTTTGTAAGAACTTACATTTTTCGGATTTAACGGTAAAGCCCATAGTCCGCAACCGTTCAAGTACAGCTCGTAAATTACTCAGATGTTTATTTCGCGTAGCTCCCGTGACACAAACGTCGTCCAAAAAAACTACCGTACCGGGTATACCGCTGAGTGTCTCTTCCATAATTTTCTGGAATTTTTCGGGAACCCACGACAACCCAAATGGGGTTCGACGATATACGAATGTGCCTAGATGTGTAGTAATTGCAGTGTAACGCCGAGAATCCTCCGTTAGCAGTAATTGTTGATAGGAATTTTTTAGATCAATTTTCGAAAATTCTTCACCACCACTTAATTTGGCAAAAAGTTCTTCAATTCGCGGTAACGGATAAAACTCCCGCTTGAGCTTTGGATTTATCGTAATTTTATAATCTCCACAAATTCGTATATCGCCGTTTTCTTTTATAACCGGTACTATAGGAGTACCATACTCGGAGTGGTCCACCTTAAAAATGGTACCCTCGGCCTCAAGCCTCCTCAGCTCCTGTTCGACCCGGGATCGAAGCGCCAATGGCACGGGCCGCGCGCGCACGTACACAGGTTGTTCGTCACTGAGCTGTAGTTGAACGCTTTCGGTACAAGTGCCTAACTTATCTGTAAACACTTCGGGGAATTCGCTAATGAGTCGGCTCACGAATGAATCATCTAGAATTTCATTAACACTAATATTAATTTGATTTATTTCAAGAGCTCGAATCCATTGTCTACCTATTAAAGGGCATCCTCCGTTACGAATTACATATAAAGAACAATTTTTTTTTCTGACCTCTCCCAATGCTACATTGACCAATATAAAACCCAAAGATTCGATTCGCGAACCGACATAACTATGTAATCTTACATTATCTTTGATAAGGGATTTATCCGGAAAATGACACAAATAAAACTGTTCACTTATTGTCGAAATGCGACTACCGGTATCGACTTCGAAAACTAACGGCTGTCCATCTACTTTCAAAGTTAATTTATAAGACTCGTTACCTTTAGCTTTCAGCTGGATATTAAAAAAATCCTCTCCTTCGGAACTCACATCACTCACATAATGCTGGGGGCCGCTCGACTGCCTCCCGTCGCGCACTTCTTTGCACATCACCTTAAGATGTCCGCGCCTACCACACTTATCACAATTGTATTGCGCAAATCGGCACTTATCAGCCCTATGTGGCTTTCCACAACGCCAACATGGCCCCGAGCTTCGCTGACTCCGTCGCGTCTCCATGGTGCCTCCTCTAGAGACCGAGCGTAGGTCTTGCCGCCCTCGGCGCTCCCCGGCCTGATGTAAACCTTCGCCTCTTTCTAGACTGCTGCTCCGAACACCTGAGGTCGAAGCTGGTGCCGTGGCACCACTCACCTCCGCGTGTCTCTCCGCAGCCTCCAGCGCAAAAGCCAACTCCACCGCCTCCTTGTACCGAATGTTTCTTTCGGCAAAAATACGGGACCGCATCGCCTCGCTCGCAAGACCTGATACAAATTGGTCCCGCAAATTCTCTTCAAGTGTCACTCCAAAATTGCAGGTCGAAGCCAAATGTTTCAGATTTTGCAAATATTCGGCAAGTGATTCACCTCCGAGTTGCCTGCGCAAGCGGAACACGTGGCGCTCTGCAATCTCGGAACGCTGTGGTTCTAAGTGACTCGACACTAAACTCACTAATTCTTCGAAAGTTTTGTCTTCCGGGTGTGCAGGAGAACATAGATCGCACATCAACGAATATGTCGCCTCGCCGACCACGGTTATTAACATAGGAACTCGTAATTCAGACTTGATTTCGTTTAGCAATATAAATTGTTGAACTCGACGAATATACGCGGGCCACTGTTTACTGGCTAAATCGAACGGCTCTAATTTACCAATAGGCATAATTACGACCACTTTATAACGTTTTGAATAATACGAAACAACGCGTGGTTACGGACTCGTCGCCAATGTAACGTCAATAAAAGGCGGAGTTGAACAGCGAACTGAAAGCTTTATTGGTACCCACTACCTACATACACAATAACGAAAATAACTATCATATACCCTACAGAGAAGATGTGTCGTGGTCTCCCGAATGCTGTTCAGCCGAGTTGAATCCGTCGACGTAACTTGATTCGACTCGGACTCGGAAAATGAACATGAAGACATTTCTCTACGAGTAAAAGCTAGTGAACTAACTATAATTTTAACAAAGAACGCAGAAATTAACCAATTATGCACACATATACTCCCACGCCCGGCACCCAGACGGGTGGGCAGGGACTTCAAGTTGGTACGATCCTGACACATATCTCTCTCTTCTTTCACATTCATATATCTACTCATACATTATTACGTGGTAGAGCCATGCTTTAGTGATTTTATGGTGTAGCACAAACGGGTCGGTTCGACCGGTGTACGACCACGCTCTCATAGAAAAGCAGCGTAAAATAGCAGCTTAATGCTGATGTGTTTCGTATGATGTATGGTGAGAACCAGAGACCCTATTTTCTGAAAATCATTCCATTAGTCATTCCATCTTAGTCCTCAGGGCTGACAACATTTGCATTTTGATCCTTAATCAAAGATAAATATGTACCGCTACAACAGCCACTAAAAACCGAGACAAAGGGAACAAACGAGCACACAGTCCACCATCAGGTACCATCGGGACTGTGTGCTCGTTTGTTCCGTTATTCTATAAAAAAGACCGATATTTGCCGTAGATACCACGTCTGGCAACGCAAAGGCGGGTTGATTACCGCAGATTTTTTCCATCTCCTGTTTGAAGTTTTTCGCTGTCGCCTCTTACGACACCCATGGACCGATATGGGATAGTGGATATTGTTCCACCGACACTACGCGGTGTAAATTATTACTCGTTAAGTATCATAATATTATTTAAAAAAAGGCCTTTGTTATACTTGTTAAGAACAAACTAACAAAACGCCGCTATTATATCAAAAAGGTAAAGTGAAAGGTTATCAGTGATGACTTACGGATCTGAGACGTGGTCCTTCAGTGCTGGCCGTATGAGGACGGTCAAGATCGCACAGCGAGCTATGGAGAGGGCTATGCTCGGGGTTTCTCCGCGTGATAAACTCAGAAATGAGGATATCCGCAGTCGAACCAGAGTGACCGACATAGCCCAACGGATTAGTAAGCTGAAGTGGCAATGGGCCGACTAAATAGCTCGAAGAACCGACAACTTTTGGAAAGAAAGGTTCTCGAGTGGCAGCCTCTCACTAGATCTGTCTTTCCATCTGATTACAATGTGGGTGTCTTCAAGGAAAGAGTGAATAGGTTTTTGTCAAGTCAGTGCGCTTTACCACCTTAAGCTACATCACCACTTACCATCAGGTGGGATTGTAGCTAAGTGCTGGCTTAGAAAAGTTAAAAAAAATAGATGGAGTGACGACCTGGTAAGACATGCAGGAAGTCGATGGATGCAGGTGGCTCAGGATCGTGCTTTGTGGCATTCCTTGAGGGAGGCCTATGTTCAGTTCATCATCATATGATGATGATATCAAAAAGGTAATAAATTATGAGTATGCGTGAATTCTATAGACTGCGAATAGGAACATATCTAAACCATAATGTCATAACTCTGCCTTTGTTAGTGTTTTAATCTTATTGCCTTGGCAACCGGTGAAATAGACAACAAACTCACGATCGATTCAAGGTACTTTAATACGATTTGTTTTTATTTTATCACATGGGTGAGGCTTTAACACGACTTAAAATTATGACACCCCATTTTAAGAGCTGATTTAGGATACTAACTAATAGGTTAATCACTTTTGTATCGATTACCTTAGTAACGATTTCATAAAGCATCAAAATATCTTTTTGTAGCACTAAATTAACACTCAGCTACATATATAGGTACATGCAATTGCACATGGGTGACGGTGATCAGTGATCACTTACCATCAGGTGAAACGTATGCTCATATGCTACTCTCCAATAATTAATTGTTGCATTTTTACTGTTACTTTAAATAATATTTATCGTAATAGATTTCTTATTTTTACGATAAAAATGCTAGCCTAATGTAAACTCAGCATTGTGTCGGTTTTTAGCCCACTTAAAAAACGTGTTTTACAATTCGACCCTATGATGATAACGTATGACAAAAGATAATAAAAAATTGGTGGACCCAGCAGGCCATCCCTGGAACTTGCCGCTAATTTCAAATGCAAAACGTTCCAAATTGCACCAAATTATGTTTTAAAATCTCGAAGTTATATTAAAAAAAAAACTTCTTTTTTAAAATCTTTTCTCTTTCGATATCTCACGAACGAATGAACCGATTTTTATTTTCCAAACGGCATTTGACGTCATTTTGAGGTTAAGAGCTGATTAGTTTTTGAAATCGATCGGTAAAGCCGGTATATAGGTTATTCCAAAAAACAGTTTATCAAAAATTTTATTTTTGAGATTTCTCAAAATCTACTCGTCCGAATCAGTTCATATTATCACCAAATCTATTCCACATTGACATCTTTAGAACGCCGTATCTCAATCTATCAAGACGTTCAAAAGTTATGAAAGGTTTACATTTTTTTTACTTTTTTGGCACTTTGTCAATTTTTTTTTGGTTTGGAAAAAAAGACATTTATGTCTCTGTTTCTCCAAATGAGTGATATTAGGTCTTTGCCTGCTACGGCTTTTTTCTGTCTAGGAATACGTTTGAGTTAATCGAGGATAAATGTATTTATGGGCCACATTCACTTACCATTAAGTGGACTGTGCGCTCGTTGATCACCTATATACTACTATGAAAAAAATCTAAAATCGTTTTATTAAATCTACTCACGTAGTTCGATATCGTGAAATTATACTTCGATTTGCCACTCGAGTTGTTGACAGGATATTGGAATGAAAAGGGCAATCAGATAATACTGTATTCAAGGTTCCTTGTTACTAGAGAATAGATAATGAAACTATTAACTACTATATGTTTATACTGGCACCCGCCCCGGCATCCCTTGAGTGGGATCTATTAATGTAGCGTTATTTAAATTTAAGATAGTCATCAAAGTTAATCATGCAAAGGACCGCAAAAACTCAATAAAAGGCACTTATTTCGACATTTTTTAAATAGGATAAGGGTGACACACGAGCACAGAGTCCACCATGGTAAGTGGTTGCTGTGGCCCCTGGACATCTACATCTATCCTCGTTTGCGAATCAAAATGCAGATGCGTTGTCAGCCGTGACAATGATGGAATGTCTCTTTTCCAGTTAAAAGGATCTCCGGTTCTCTACACTCACCATACGAAACACGGCAGCATTGAGCCAAATCAATCGACGGATCCAACTCGTCTGGGCAGCGTTCGGGAGATTACGACACATATTCTAGTCAGGTATACGTCAAACCACACACACACACATATATATATTCTATATGTATATATATATATATATATATATATATATATATATATATATATATATATATATATATATATTTTAGAATAGGAAAATGGGGGGATAAGCCGCTCGCGTCCGTAGGCTTCGACGACCTAATCCTAGGCCCACCCTACACGTGTGGATATATAATGTAATATATAATCATAAAGTCCCGTGGGTACCGTAAAAGGTTACGGAAAGTGCCAGAAATTCTTATCGATTCCGACCGATAGATGGCGGTAATTAATGTCCTTTGTCTCATATGTAAATTAGCCCAGACGTCTGGTACTGCGAATATCAATCCGCCACTGAAATAATACTAGTTTTTACGGAATTTATCGCGTATATTTTAACTTTTTAAATACCCGACGTTTCGAACGCTTTACAGCACTCATGGTCACGGGCAGGACTGAGATGTTCAACGTCCATATGTCATAGTTAACCGCGGTTACCATAGATTAAAATTTAACTTTTGTTCCGATCTATGCAGTATGAACTTATGGTATCTTGAAGTCTTGCAGTTGTATGCTTGGGTTGGGATTTAATTTAATTTATTATAGGATCCCAAGCAGATGGTAGCACCCAGCCATCTTCTCTATTGAAATTAGGATGTTTTTTGATTTCAATAGCCTCGCGAATCATCCTTGGAAGGAATCGGTGTTCTTTAGCGAGGATCTGCGGTCTATCAAATCTGATGTAGTGACGGGGGCGATCCTGTACGTGTTCACAGACTGCAGACTTCCCGGAGCGTCGATTCTTCACATCAGCTATATGTTCTTTAACGCGGGTTTTTATTGATCTTTTAGTTTGTCCTATGTAGGAGAGACCACATTCACAATCAAGCTTGTACATTCCTGCATCTTGCAGAGGGACATTACACTTGACCGATGGTAAAAACTGACCAATCTTCTTCAGCGACTTGAAGTATGTTTTGATGGAAGCGCGCTTCAAGATGTAGCCAATCTTGTCAGTGACTCCTCTAACATATGGCAGTACAGCAGGTACACGCTCGACTGTGGCCGGCTTCACTCGTTCTCTGTGACGTAGGCGCGGGACTCGAAGCTTGTTGTCATGCAAAACTTGCTTGATATGGTGGAGCTCTGCAGCCAGGTGTTTACTGTCACAGATCCCTCGTGCTCTCTGAAACAAAGATTTACCCACGGTAGCTAACTGTGAAGGATGGTGGTGAGAATCACCGTTTAAATATCTATCTGTATGGGTCTTTTTTCTATACACAGTATGGCTCAAGGTATTATTTAAAAAAAGGTGGTAAAGGTGGTATTTAAAAAGTTAAAATATACGCGATAAATTCCGTAAAAACTAGTATTATTTCAATGTGTAGTATTCGCGTAAATATAAGAAATCATTATCAATCCGCCACGTTTAAGGCAAATCTTTTCTACAACGGGGGAAGAGCAGTCCAGCATTGGATTTTTACAGGTTGAAGATGATGATGATGATGATGTTATTGGTGATGTTGGACCTCTCTGTTGCTCCCTATTTAGTAGATTATGCCGATATTGCCTATCCAGATATAACTGAGGAGCTGCTTAGCAAACTCGACCGTCTGCTCAATCTGTGCATACACTATATTTTTGGCCTGCACAAGTTTGATCATATATCACAATTTCGTTCAAGACTTAAGTGGCTTGACATCCGTTTTCGCCGGAACACACATCTTCTAAACACTTTGTGTGGTATTCTTCGAAATCTTTGTTCCCCAGCTTATCTGAAATAGCGTTTGTCATATTCCGTTCGATGACCAACAAAACTAATTATCCCGATGCATAAATCTACATACTACACGGATTCCTTCACGGTATATCATCAATTACACTTTGGAATTACCTTCCACGAGAGTTAAAAGATGCTACTTCAGTAATTATATCTAAACGTAAGCTTGAGGCATATTATTTAAAATTACTTGATTAATTTTATTGCTTAATATGTATATTATAATTTCCTATACTATATTGTATGTTTTTTATTGGTTTAGTATGTATTTTTATTTAAATATGTAGTACCCGGATGACCTTTTTTTTGAAATTACGTTTAAAATTACATACTGATGAAACTTAAATAATATTTTTTGATCTTATTGACAGAATAGAAAAATCATGAGTGCAATTAGTTTTATTAAAAGTTTCGTATTTTTAAAAAATACTAAAAAAAAGGGCTTGAAATAATAGATTTTCTCAGAAAAGAAGGGAACTTGAAAAAAAAAAGGAAAAAGCCGGACCAGAGACAGGACGCGAACCACGGAACCCGACCGACATCCCACTTGAGCTATTACATCGTTAATAATTTGTCAAAATTTTCCTTGTTATACTGTAGTAGTTTTTTATTGCCTGAAAACACGGACAAAAGGTCATTTTTTAATAAATAGAATCCTAGCTAGATCGATTTATTGCCTTTGCCCCCGAAACTCCCTGGACACTAAATTTTATCAAAATCGTTGGAGCCGTTTCCGAGATTCCGATTACATATATACAAGAATTGCTCGTTTAAGGTATAGGATATATATATATATATATATATATATATATATATATATATATATATATATATCGCTACGCGAACCGATTGAACATGGTCGAAGTTACGAATCGGCGGCGGTACATGGAATACTTTTGTAAAGTTTATTTGTATTTACTTTTGTCAACTTACATAATGATTTACATACATGGTGTGACAAAATAGCATATTTTTAACTATATTTGTACCACAAGATATTGCTTTTTTAACTATATGTGTACCACAGCATATCTATGTATCTATATGTTAACAGATTTGTGTTTATGTATATTATGTGTGTTAGTAGATATATTTTTTTAGTATAAATTATTAGTATGTGTCGTTATCAATTTGTCTATAAAATACTAATACTAAATATTAAATATTTTTTATAGTTAGTTAATTTTTTATTGCTTTTGGAATTTGGTTCAAAAGAGCGGGAACTTGATATTGTAACCTAAATTTTCCATACATATTTTTATATTTTGGTATAGTCATATATGGATTAAGGGCTTGTCGTGTAAGCTTTGTATAGATACGGCTAATTTTTTATTATTCCTTGCTATAATTTTCAAGCAGTAGTTGGTATTTTACATAGTCGTGTATTGGTAGTATATTGCAATGATGAAAAATACCATAAGGATTTTTTTTAATTTATCTTTGATTTTGAGAGAGGTGATACATTTACGAATGCGTAATTGTAGCTCGTATATTTTTCAAGGTGGGTTTTATACGTGCGTCCATAACTGCTTAGCCCATACGAAACTATTGATTCGCCGAGTGCTTTATATAGTAACATTAGCATGTGGTAAGGTACTTTACTCTTGATGAGGTAAAATTTTGCTAAGATTGCTCGTAGCTTATCACATACAGATTCAATGTGATAAGTCCATTTCATACGGTCATCGATTATCTACCTACAAATCTGGGGACATTCACAGTTGATATTTTGGGTTGAACTTTGGATATTATGAAGACATGTATGGTTATGAGCTATAAGATTAATGTTATGTTTTAATCTATTTTGACTCGAGCTAACGTACATTATTTTAGTTTTATTCGAATTAAGTGCAAGACCTGCGTCACCAGACCACTGCATGAGCCTCGTAAAATCCTCTTGTAATAGTTTTACTGCCTTATCGATATTGTGGTGGGCTACTACCAGACAGGTATCGTCGGCAAATTGGAAGATAAAACATACACACACACACATATATATATATATATATGTGTGTATGCATATGTGTGTATAAGTGTATATATGTATAACCTAACATACACGTAATATTATATAATACGTTTTGAATAGTATGAATAAATACGTTTTTTTTTCTCTCGCGGCCCTACCCATAGCTCTCACCACACTACAAAAGGTTAGCTGGCAGAGAATGCCTTTTCGGCATTAAGTTCGCCTTTGTACCAAATTGTTTTGTTTGAGTGCAGTAAAGAATTTTCTATCTATCTATCATGATGATGCCGAAAACGCATCAGCTATTTGTTGAATGTTTGATATCTCCTTAGATTAAATCTGTGATCTGGTACTAAAAAAGCCAAAGTACGTTTTTATTAATTAGTACAGTACTGTACAGAAGCACATATTTTATTTTATTAAATAGTATGAAACTACACATTACAATGGCCTTTTTTACATAGTATCTTTTAAAAGACTATCAATAAACGTACGCCCTTTTAGCACAAACAAATATCATACTTTTTCAATAATATGGCTTTAAAATCACATTTCTTAAAAGACGTACTTTGGTCCTTTTAGCACCAGGTCACAGAAATATAGGATTAAAATGGAAAAATGAATAAGTTTAAAGAGTAGAATAGAACGAAACCTAATAGAATATATTTATATCACCTGCACCTACATTTAATCTGGAATAAGTCTCATGAGGACTAATGGAATGCCTAGTTTACAGTAAAATTTCCGGTTCTCTTCCCTCAACAAATAGCAACATTGTGCTGGAATTATTTGCTTTCAAATTATGTAGATAAAAAAGCAGCTTGGTAGTGCAGCCTCGTTCTTACATTGACTTATATATTACGTAACGTACGTAATATATAGCGTAAGGACCAGGCCGACCGAACAACTAAAACGGACCAGTGCGCTGGCCCTAAAATTACAGTTTAGGGCCAACGTGAATTGGTCGACAGTGGTGCGCGCGCAGGATAGATTTGCCTGTCATAAACATGTCTAGTTGCGTGGTAAAATAATGCAAAAATAACGATACAAAGATTTAAAAAAAACATAGGATATCGTATCATCGGTAAACAACCTTATATTAATTTTGTTACAATTAAATGATTATATAAACGCATTTTTAAAGTTTTATTTTACAGTTAGTTTAGTTACGTTACCAAGATTAGACCAGGTTTGTATTCAGACCCTTGTCTAATCTTGGTAACGGTTGATAAAATTATAGTATTTTAGAAAAACTATGTCATGTTTGACGTTTCATGTTTCTTTTTTCCATGTGCCGGGATTTTGGCATCACGTGTCTAGTTTATCTATACGTTTCATTTTTTAACGGTTTTATTTTTATTTCTGTTTAATTTTGTCTAAAGAACTTAGTGTAGGTAAAATTTTGAATATTGGTACCTAATATATTTCATAGTCAATAAGGGTAAAACGAAAAGAGTACAAAAGAAACCATATCTGCTTAATTGAATCTGAAAATCTGATTTTACGGTTGTAAAATATTTTGAAATTCTGTTTTCAAATCGATTGCTTTTGGAGTTTATATCGTTGTAGCCCCTCATTATAGTTGTATCAAGGATGCAACATAAATGCATCGATCGAGCATCGATTGACCAGAAAGGGAGGGGCCAGAGGGGCTAATTCTAATTTTATTAAAAAAACGCGGTACTCATGTAACAATACAGAAATTCTCGATATCGTAGGGTTAATATTAAAATGTAAAAGGACCGAATAATAATACAAGTCGACCTTTAGGTAAAATTATGGTATTTTCGCTTAGTATTATTACGATAATATATAATACAAACTATAAAATAATGGTACAATTAGGATAATTATACTATGAAATCCGACCCTGGTTACGTCGTGTTATGATATGACGTTTGCATTATGATTTATGACAGATGCGCTACTTTTTCTTGTATGAAAAAGTTATGAGTAAAATATTTAGATGGGCCTATCCTTCCATTTGAAATTATTGCGTTCTTAGGGGTTAATATCAATCGTGTATTATTTTCCGTTGGTGATAGTCAAACCTTGTATATTGTGTTTGTTTTAGATATAGTTCCTTTTTATTTTGTGTCTTAACGTGGTACGGCTATCGTTACAGCTTAAGAACTGAAGTTTGCAATCATATTAAATAATATGCAATTTTCATATAGAACAGGAGGGTAAACGAGCATGCGGATCACCTAATGGTAAGTGACTACCGCCGTTCATTAACAATCGCAACACCAGGGGAATTGGGGCAGGGGCAGGTGCGTTGCCGGCTTTTTAGAAAGGAGTAAGTAAGTAATCTTGTCTTGAAGGTCTCTATTTCGTATCGGTCCGTAAAAATCGCCGGTGGTAAACAATTTTACAGAGAATTTGTACGAGGAAGAAAACTCCTAGTAAAATGCAAAATGGTTGACCGTCAAGCATTAAGATGGTGTGGATGGAATCGTGAATTTTGACGTGATGTGCGTTATTGACATTTGGCGGTTGGAATTAGTCCGAACAATTCCTTTGAGCATTTATTATGGTAGATGTGTAGAAAATTCAAAGGGATGCAACATACCTACGCAGCGCCCGAGAATCGAGCTGATAAGAAAGAACTCGGTCTTCGACGATTCGGACCGCTCTGTTTTAAAACACTAAGATCTTAGTAAATAAGTAGTTTTGTAAAACACTAAGTACTTATTTATGAAATGTTAATCCTTTATTTGAAAATTTGCAAGTTGTGGAAGAAATTCCGCAGTTTGATATGCTTCAAGACACCATGTTTACGACTCTGCGTCCGAAACAACACTGGTGACCGAAACAAACACTCCTCACGCGTTTGTGACCTACGAGTCACATGTGCGGCGACAAGGTCACGCGCTTTTACGACATCTATTACCTTATTATTTAGATTTCTGTGATATAGAACGACAAGTGTAAATGAGACTCTTCACTCTATTGTCAGAAGTCAGAATTTGTCAAAAAAGGCACATATAGTTGTCTTTCACAATGCTGTGTTAGTCCCTACTTAAGATTTAGAATATGATAGTCAAAATTGGATGTGGCAGAAGAAGCATGAGAGTAGAATAAATGCTGTTGAAATGCTGACCGCATTAAGGAATATGTTACGGTTGAATATGAATAAAGGGTGAGATGTGAGGAAGAGTGTGGTTTCCAAGATTATGCTGTGACCAGGATTTTTTTTAAGAGAATTAATAATGAGTGAGGAAAGAGTAACAAAGCCAATTCATGTTTCAGAAGTGAACGGCAGTGTTGGTAAGGCATACCCCAGATGGAAGTTCATCGACCAAATTGGCGATATATTGACATTAAGAGTACTCGCCGAGCATGTATAAATAGGTGCATGTAACATATACCTAAGGATGTAAAAGAAACGAGATAGGAGTGTCACGATCATGCCAAATGGAATTTCAGTACATGCCTAATTGAAACAGTTTTAGTGCGAGTATGATAGTGATATCACGCACACTATCAGGGCGGTTATCGCCCGTTTTTAAAACATGGAATCTAGACATGTAGGTGTATGTTATAATCAAAGTTCGAAATTCGAGGATATAATATTATGATTAATGAATGTCGTTGCCTACTGTTCAATTAATTTTTCATTTTGTATCTATTATTCATCATGTATCATGTATTGGTTTGTAAAAGTCGCCAGTCTCATTGACCCGTAAAATATAGGTTATTACTAAAGTGACCATTTATTTTTTCCTCAGAGCAGGACACCTTTTAAATTATTATAGTTTTAACACTTTTGACTGTCTTCTTGGTCTAACGGTTGTAAACGTAATTGCTGATCATGTGGTCCCGGGTTCAAAACCCGAGTCGGGCCAAGAATCATTTATTGGGTTTTTCTGTCACAAAATTCTCAGTAGCAACCCGGAATATTGATTTCGAACTTATTGAAGTTGGCGGGGTTTCACTACCGTGCCTCCGGAAGCCGTTACCAATATTTAATTTGAAACCCTTTATTATAGTTTTAAAAATAAAACACATAGTTGTTTATTAATATTTAAAATAAATATTTAGTGAGGGTAGGTCAATTGAGTAGACATCTTAGATTTAAATACATTTTAAAAATAGTTACAGTTTGAATTTCATGTTTATTATTTATATGTAATAAATTACTACCTACCAGCTCTTATTTCCAAGTATTTTCTCTAACATCACTGCACTTTACAACTACTTTCACCATGGAAGCACTGAAAGGTTCACTTATGGAGATGTCAAAGTCATTCCAAAGTCAAATGGATAACTTTCAGCGGGAACTGCAACAATCTAGTTCTGCTGCCACAACTTCATCTTCTCTACCAGGTGATTTTAATGCTTTTAGAAAATTCATCTTGGCTGCTTTAACATCTTTGCATAACCAAGTAGATCTTTTGGGAAGAGAACTGGATCGTAGTGAAATGCGTCGCCGCAGAAAGATGATCCTACTCCATGGAGTTGCTGAAGAAAAATCTGAGGATACTACCGCCGTCATAAGTACACTTATCAGCACTAAACTCCTAGTCCCAGGTTTCAGTAAAACATCCATAAGCCGTTGTCATCGTCTGGGACGCCCTTCTGATAAATCTTCCAGGCCTGTAGTTGTAAAATTCAGCGATACTGTGATGCGAGACAAGGTTTGGTACTCCAAAACCAAACTTAAGGGCACAGGTATAACCCAGTCTGAGTTTCTAACAAGGAGGCGCCACAGTGTTTTTCTAGAAGCTAGGCGAAGGTATGGCATCACCAAATGTTGGACCAGGGATGGAGTTATCAATATCTTTACTCCAGATGGCACAAGGCACCAACTTGAGACCTTGTCTGAGCTTGACGCATTATGCAACGAGTCAACTTCTGCTTCACCCGTTTATCCTATTGTGGTTGAGGCAAATAAGGCCCCCGAAGATAAAGGTGCACCACAGCGTACTAAGAGGGCCGGTAAAAAATGAACTTTTTCGTAAATAATTTTATTTTATATTTTATTAATTTTGTAATTCTGTTATAACTTTTCTCTGGACTTCATATTTTAGTTTTCTTTTTTATCATTATATCTTCATTACCTTTCCTTGTTAATTGTAGATTAGATAGTAAAATGTAATGATTAATAATCTCTCTTTGGAATGTTTATTATTTAGTGTTATAATTTTTCTTGTATGTTGGTAATTGTTATTGTAATCTTTCTTTGGAATGTTTAGTATTAGTGATAAAAGTATATTGTAAGGTAGATAATTGCTAGTTAACGTACTGTAACTTTGACACTTTGACTTAATATATTCTTATTATATTCCTGTATATACTTATTATACTCTTTGCTTATCTGACATTAACACCTCTCACTTTTGTGTCTATGGTATGTTAACGTTCCGTTTCTTCACTTATTGTTAAGTGAATTAAACATTTCTTTCCATAATGCTGGCAGGTAGTTTACTGATGACTTATTTATTTTTGAATTATTTATTTTATAATTATATATATTATAATACATACATATAATAATACATATTTACTTAGTTTTACATATATTTAGTAATCAGATATAATTTAATATGATTTCTTCAGATGATAGTGTTCGGAGTTCCAATTCCTTCGCCTTTGATTCTGCCTCTGATGGATTAAGCAGTATTGACAGCTTTGAAAGCATTGAACCCTTAAATATTATGTTAGATTCAACTTTTTCTGAATCTAACAAAAACTTTAACGCTATTCACATAAATGCTCAAAGTATTCCTGCTCATTACCCCGACATGTTGTCAAGTTTTAATAGCAAAAACATACACGCTATCCTTGTTTCGGAGTCGTGGTTAAAACCATGTCTTCCATCAACTTCCTACTCGCTTCCAGGTTTTCATTTGATTCGTAACGACCGTACCGATCGGGGCGGTGGTGGTGTTGCTATTTATCTGCGCTCTTATATACCTTTTTCAGTAATTCAAGTTTGAAATGGTTCGCAGACTGGAAACGAAGCTGAATTTCTCTTTATCGAAGTTCTTCTTGGTCATACAAAATTACTTCTTGGAGTTTTTTTACAGTCCCTCTCTCACTGTCGACTACTTCACCACGTTAGAAAATATTCTTGACAATCTTACACCTATCTATTGTCACAGTATTATTATGTCTGATTTTAATACCCGTCTTTTAAAATACAACGCTAGATCAATAAAACTTTAATCTATTATTGAAGCAGCAAATTTAAAAGTTCTTCCTACTTCTGCCACACACTTTTTCCCGAACTGTGCCCCTTCTCTTCTCGACATAATGTTTGTGTCTTTACCTGACCATGTTCTTAAATTTGGGCAACATGCTGCTGATTCTTTTTCCTATCACGACCTTTTATACTTGTCATACAAAATCCGTCCCCCTAAAGCTAAGTCAAGGATACTACTTCAGCGTAACTTTAGTGACTTGGATTTGGAGCAGCTTTTAAATGACGCTGTAAAGATTGATTGGAGTGCAATCGTCAATGCGTCTACTGTTGATGAACAGGTTGCTTTGTTCAACTCTCTGTTAATTCAACTTTACGACGTTCATGCTCCTGTTCGTCCAGTGCGTGTAAAGCATCCTCCCTCTCCTTGGCTGACCGATGATATAAAAAAAATCATCCACATTAAAAATTGTGCCAAAGCTAAATACAAGTCAGTCCCTAGCGATTTGAATAGAGAGAAGTATAGATTAGTACGGAATCGTTGCAACAATCTGTGTAGAAAAGCACAACGACGCCTTATCCATGAATCAGTACAAGATCCTGATCCTGCTAAGGTCTGGAAATTTCTTAAGTCCTTAGGAGTTGGGAAATTACGACAAAATCTCACACACCATAACCTTGATCTCAATCAACTTAATTTGCATTTCTCATCTTCGTCTTGCATTAACGATAAAGCAAAACATAATACTTTAGATTCTCTTTCAAAAGCTCCCACTCCGGACACCCCTGCTTTTAATTTTAGCCAATTTAACAGTTGTGATGTTAAGAGAGCCATAATGTCCATCCATTCAAATTCGATTGGTAGTGACTGCATTAGTCGGAAAATGGTCATCCCTCTCATTGATCTCCTTTTACCTATAATCACGTCTATCCTGAATAAATCACTGAATTCTGCTTTTTTCCCTTCAGCTTGGAAAGACGCATTTGTAGTTCCTCTTCCGAAAAAGTCAAATCCCTCTAGTTTTTCCGATTATAGACCTATCTCTATTTTGCCTTTCTTTTCCAAAGTTCTAGAACGTCTTGTGCACAATCAATTAAGCACCTATCTTTTAAAACACAATCTTTTAAATCCCTTGCAATCCGGTTTCCGTCCTGGCCATAGTACGACTACTGCACTTTTACAAATCACTGATGATATTCGGTATGGTATGGAGAAACAAAAGCTTACTATTCTCACGTTGCTTGATTTTAGTAACGCATTTAATACTGTAGATTTTGATATCTTGTTAAGCATCCTACGCTCTCTCAACATATCTCCAACTGTAGTTGACTGGTTTCGAAGTTACTTGTTTGGTCGCCGACAGCGAATTCAGGTGCAAGAGGTTTTTTCCACCTGGATTACTACAGCTGCTGGTGTACCACAAGGTGGCGTGTTGTCTCCTCTCCTTTTTGCAATTTTCATTAACTCTATAAGTCATAATTTGTCCTCTTCCTACCACTTGTATGCTGATGATCTCCAAATCTATACTCAGTCCTCTCTTGAAGATCTATCTAAAGCAGTTGACACTATTAACGCTGATCTGACTTGTATTTCGAATTGGAGTAAATGTTATGGTTTAACGATTAATCCTAAGAAAACTCAGGTCATTGTCATCGGTAGTTCTAGATTAATTGGTAAAATTGACTGGTCTCCCCTACCCCCTATTATACTAGACTGCACTCTAATCCCTTACAGTAACAAGGCTAAAAACCTGGGGTTGTATCTTGACTCCTGTATGTCTTGGACCTCACAGGTTAATGAGGTCAGTAGAAAAATGTTTGCTGCGTTAAGCTCTTTACGTAGATTACGTAATTTCCTTCCCACAGCAACTAAAGTTACGCTCGCCCAGTCTCTTCTTCTGCCTATCCTTGACTATGCTGATATTTGCTATCTTGACATTACCGAGGAGCAGCTTAATAAGCTTGAGCGCATTCAAAATTTATGTATTAGATTTGTATTTGGGCTTCGCAAATATGATCATATCTCCGAATTTCGCAAACAGCTCAAATGGCTCCCGATCCGCCTTCGCAAGAATACTCACATTCTCTCCGTGTGTATAGTGTGCTGTTTAATCCTTCTACTCCTCTTTATTTAAAAAACCGTTTCCAGTATCTTTCTCTTACCCATAATCGGTTCCTTCGATCCTCCATCAATCTTTCTCTCTCTACACCTTTGCACTCTTCTTCCTTTTTTCAAGAAATCCTTCACCGTAACCGCTGTGCGATTGTGGAACTCCTTACCTCTCCATATTCGTCGTGCTAAATCTCTTCACTCTTTCAAAAATCTTGTTAAATCGTATTATTTAGAACGCTATTAGATAAATTACTTTACCTTTCTCTTACTCTTTTCATTTTTTTTTTATTTTTTTTTATTTTTATTATTCACAAAATCCACAGCTTGTAACAATCTATTTACACACAAATCTTATAAAATAGGTCTTGAAGCCAATTACGGATTTACAATATACGTATTTAGCTTAAAAGAACGTCACAGAGTATTCACCACCTTACTTAAAAATAGATGTATGAAAAATAAACATATTTAAAGGTAAACAAAGCGCACGAAATTTATTTAAATGCAGAATATTGTGTATGTTTGCACACGTATGTGAAAGTGAGTCAAAAGTGTGCGTGTGTGTGTGTGTGTGTGTGTGTGTGTGTGTGTGTGTGTGTGTCTGTGTGTGGGCGTGTGTGTGTGTGATCGATACAAATTTTAATGAAATAACGATATTTTAACATAAATAAATATACGTTATAAATATAGACATGATGTATGTAAAATATAGCGTATATATATGTATCCAATTAATACCTGCTACAAAAACTTTCTTGTATTTATAATGTTATTGCTATTTGCTATTTAAATTTATAGATTAGTTTATAATTTGACATATTTTTGCAAATCACCTTGGCAACTTCACGTTTGAATGAAGGTTTACTAGAGTGAAAGATATCAATTGTATTAAATGTTTTATTATAAATTCTGTGAAGCCTATTGACAATCGAATTTTGAGCATAGTTATTCATTTAATCTATTATATGATATTTTATATATAACTTTCACTTACTTTTATTTGTATGTATTATTGTGTTTTTTTGTTATTATTTTGTATGCCCCCCTCTTTTTGTAACTTTTGTTTGCATCATTCCTCTACGCAAAGGTTGTCTGGAAGAAATCACTTTCAGTGATAAGACCGCCTATTGTACATACTTTAATTAGTTTTAACTGTATTGATGTTTCTGTATTGTGGTGTACAAAAAAGAATAAATAAATAAATAAATAAATAGTTGTTGGAATCTGTTAATGATCATATAAAATCTGGCTGCTGGCTTTTTAATTTTTTCTAACAACAAATAAATACTAATTGGAAATAACTTATGTTGTTTTATAATTTATTGTAAATTAATTAAAAATTGTCACTTCGTAACTTTAAGCTCAAAAGTATAGGTTTTCAGAATAATCACGTAACTAGTCAGGCCATGCTGGCAAACCTTGTATGCGCGGTGTCATAATGATAGCACGTAGCATCATGCAAACTCTGTCAGAGTTTGCATGATGCTATGCTTTTATTTGTCAAAGCGGGACATTTTTACGTATTTTAGGGACAGCGGGACACAAACCTTTAAATCGGGACCGTCCCGCCTAAAGTGTGACGTATGGTCACGTTAGATATTACGTAATTTAGGGGACTGGAATTCACGTCTTGATTATCTTTGTACAATCTCTAGTTGCACTTTTGATAATGTTTTTGTCAAATAGAGCATTAATATTATTATATGAGATTCGTTCACAGTTAGGGGTCCAAACACCTTTTAGAAACGGTGGGACCTTTTGCCCCACAGTGGAACGTACGTAATCTGTACCTAACTTAACTTTTAATTGGAAAATATTTTAAAATTTTTACTTTATAGTCTAAATAAAATATATTTGACTTCCGTTTTATCATCCTTTTAAATAATAAAAGAAATTTGTCCGTTAATGAAATATTTATAGATTGCTATTCTTTGTTATTCTACTTCTCCCTTTGACAATGATGAAATAAAAAAAATGAAAATGGTTCTAATAATAAAATACTGCTTTAAAACTTTTTTTAAAGTTTTGGCCGGATTTTCGGATGGATTATAGCTCCTGTTTCATTGTTTGCAGTGTATTTTAATACATAAAAGTGATACGATTTTCTATATAAGTGTCTGCGACGAAAAAAGTTCTATATAAATGTCAAGTTATTTAGCTCGTTTAGACACCTTGAGGTTTTGAGATATTTTCGCCCCAAACTGTTGTCAAAATCTCTCAAAAAACTCGTAATGTACCGCATCAGCATATTGTGTTTTTCTAACAAAATATTTTATGGATAATTTCTTATTACTTAACACTGGTAAAATTATAACCTTACGAATCCATGACTTAAGAAAACAAAGTAACTTATTTTAGAGAGCCATGGTAATTTACAGTCCAGGCCCAGTAGTGGTTGGTATGTTTAAAGGCCGTAACTTTACTTTCAAACTACACACTTTACTTTAAAATTATGTAAGTTGTTAGTTTCCGAGTTTCAAACCAGAAACTGTATTTTTAACAGTCTTATATCTTTCATTTCAAAATTATTCTATAATTTTTATATCGGTTCATGTCATTGATTACTTAATAATATTATCAGCGAAAACAGGATGTCATTGATTACACGAGAAGATCAGCGATAAACGAACAATATACGGTTGTTCACCGTTATATCATCATCATCAGTTCATCAGAATTATTGTAAGGCACAAGTTTATTACTGAAACATTGAGGTAAGCAGTGTGCGATAAACGGAAACAAGTTTTTCCAAGTTTTTATTAACTCGCTTTCGTGTATATCTGTTCAGGTCGAATTAAGTAATTGATTTTAAACTAATTTCCCAACGAGCTAGACAAGAGACGTGTAATTTTGATCAAAGCTGAGAATCGGATGACAATGTAAGAATATGAAAAAAAAACAGTATACTTTTTCCGTCTTAAAACGTCGTTCGTCGTTCAAAAAGAATATGCATGATCTTGTTACTTTACGTTCTATTTTAATACTGTACTTATGTGTATACCCGTATGTATGTAGATCCATATAAGTAAGAATAAATGTTTATATACTTAAGTATGCTGAATCTGGAAATTTCTTATTTTTTTATTTGCAGATCGAAAATCTATATTTTATTGAGCCATGGTAACTCAGATGGTTAGGGGTCGCTATAAATTACACAGTACGCGAGCAACCCCTGTTCGATCCCCGCCAGGCACCATTGAAATTGTTAGTTGCAATTTTAAGTGCTGATTTACCACGTGCTCGGCGGTGAAGGAAAACATCGTGAGGAAACCTACATGTCAAAGAAATAAGTAAAAAAAATTTTCGAAGACATGTGAAGTTCGCCAACACGCATTGGGGCAGCGCGGCGGACATTTCCTTGCCCGACAACCTTCTCAGAAATGAGGGAGGCCTGTGCCCACCAGTGGGATGTATATAGGCTGTAACTTTAACTTTAAACCTGTATTCTGTTTGTTAAAGATAAATACTTATTAATTTTTAAACATTTTGATTTTAATGTGCATGATGTCCCCAACTGCAAAACCTTTGTTTTCTAATAAGAATTAAAAATTCGTTTGTAAAATTTCATATTTTAGTATATTACTATTTTAAATGAGGTTCTCTGACCGAAAAAGAAAGGATAAAATAAACTCTGTAGGTCCTCTTTTTGTCATTTGAAAGATTACATACAATATAGGCGTTTTTTTTAAAGAAATTACAAGAAATTTGTAAAAATGACAGACATTGGCAACTGAAGCTTTGTAGTTGAACTATGAAAGCTAGGAAGTTTTTGAAGATCCTTTTTAAGATCCATAATTTCAGACCAGATCCCACAAGTTACTTATTACTTTAATCCCCTTGCTACGCGACTACGTATACCGTACTACGCTACGAATGTTCATAAACAGTTAGGCTTGTGATTCGTAGCGCGCCGCCCGCCCTTTAGGCTTAGGCGAAACAAACTATTTTAGTATTTTGCGTGTTATATTTTTTTATCTTCATGACACACAATACGCGTTCTAATTGTTGAATAATTTTTTGGTAAGAGGTGTTTATTTATTATATACCTACGTAGATTGAATGTAAATTTAGTGTAGATAGTTCCGGGATATGCGTTGAAAATAATGCTAATATAACTTTAACTCAAATACTCTCAGAAACGAAAGGACAGCATTGGGACATTACTAAGACTTTTATTATTTTAAATGACTAAAATTTTAACATTAATTTCTATATGAGTTGAAGGCAAGAATTTCTAAATAAGATACCCATGTCAATGTCCAGAGAAACAAATAGTTAAGTAATTATTTATTTATTTCATCATATTTGGAGTGGTTAACATAAATAATAGTAATATAACGAAGTACTCCCCGTATATTTTTATTTATACTAAGTCCAAACTTTCAAGAGGTTTTGCATTTTTAGTTTCGTTTAGTTTCGGATCGTGTTAGAATATTGGTTTAGTATAACATTTTACTAATAAACGAGGTAATAATTACCTGGATGGTAAGTTGATAACACAGTCTACGGTTATCTAACAACATAAAACAAAAAGTCTTCCGAAGACTTACATGGACTGACTCACAGTTTGTAATAAGTAATAACACTGACATTCAACATATAAAACAATATATGGCAATAGAAGTTACGGCCGGACTTAAAAAAGGCATATTGTGCATGCTACCTATTCATTTAAATAAGAGGTCATCATGTTTCTCGACACTCATTATTAGGGTTTAATTTTCGTTTCGTATTGTTTTATAAAAACTGGTTAGGGCATATATATTTATAATACGCCGTTTGTATATATTAATGTATCTATGTATTTTGTACGTGAATATATAGTTATAATATGTGTTTCGTGTATACAACATGTAACATAATTAACGCACTTTGAGAAAGTAGTTTGTTCAGAATCGTTTACTGAATCGATTCCTATCATTTTTAATATAGGTAATTTTTTATCCCAAAAATAATTAAAACTACGTAAATTACAGTCACACTACATCTGTACAGTCAAAACATACTGAAATGGACCGTAACTTAAGGCAATAAGACTTTTAAGAGTGCAGTTTTATTTGTATTATTACTAATTCTGTCATTTAATAAAAATAAAGAAAAATGAACTTTACTTCAAGCACGTTAAAGTCTTTGCGTTCGTGGATTTGTACACCACAACATTCTTCCGGAATTAGTATAACTAATTTGATAAATAATCAATGCATAAAAATGTTTAACCAAAAATTCAGTGCATGTATTATGATTATAACATAATATACTAATTGGGGTGTCTGAGGGTGTGCGTTAATTATGTTACGTATTGTATATTATATATATTGGGTGAAGTTTTTACCGTCTAAAAAAAATAGGGTGTAGCAAGTGAACGGAGTAGAAGCCTATGGCACTGATATTTTACAATTAATACATTAACATATTATGAAATCGATCTACCAATTTCATATTATGTTAATACTAATAATTTGAAATAAACTTTCGGTAGTACTAAAAAAATAACAACAAAATTTTCGAACTAAATAAAGAAGTCAATTAAAAACTATCGAAATTAAAATAATACGTACCCAATTAGTAGTATTTAATGATAGATCAATACCATAATAAGTTAATATAAAATTAAAAAAAATTGTAAAATATTATTGCCACAGGCTTCTATTCCGTTCATCTGTTATGGCGGCTCCACATTATCGCCGTGAATTCACGGCACAAGTCGTGCCCTCCACATTCACGGGATGCTCACAATCGTTCGTGAAACCCGCCGCGAAACGGACGTAGAAGCTGCTGCTGCAATAACTTTATTTATTTATTATATTTTTATTATATATTTTATACGTGTTAGAGCAATGCTGCAGTTATATTAGTAGTATAGTTGTAGCACGAATGGGTCGGTTCGACCGGGGAAGGACCACGCTCTCACAGAATACCAGCGTAAAATAGTAGCTTAATGCTACTACTACTACTTCGTACGGTGAGTGTAGAGAACCGCAGACCATTTTTACTGGAAACGAGACATTTCATTTTAGTCCTCAGTGGTGACAACGCATCTGCATTTTGATTTGTAATCGAGGATAGATGTAGATGTCTACGGGCCGCAGCAACAACTTACCATCAGGTTGACTGTGTGCTAGTTTGTTACCCTGTCCAATAAAAAAAATTTGCTGTGGCAACATACTCGTTACTCACTATTTAGACGTCCAAAACAAAAAATTATTAGAAAGCGTTGAGAAAAAAAGAAGATGGTGTATGACTAAATTAAATCGTCCGTACGCCTTTGTAGTCCAAAACGAACTGGCACAGTGACGTGAATGTGGATGTGTACGCGTGAACGCCGCGCGAAGGGTGCCTGAATCCTTTGTCGCGGGACCAAATTACCGACACTGATCGGGGAACAGGCGTGAAACGCGCGTGAATCCCGCGAAAACCACCCACATTCACGTTCACGCCTGTTGACGGAGGTCCACGACGATAATGTGGAGCCGCGGTTACACCCTATTTATTTCTAGACGGTAAGAAAATCGTTTAGTATATATATAAAAATGCGATACATGTATATTATATATGTATAGGTATAAGTGTGTTTGAATGTGTATATACAATAAATGTATATTAAGTTATTCAGTTTATTATGTATTTACAAACTGAATTTATTCTGTTGATCTTTAAACTTCTTTTATAAATCTTACCGCACCTCCAAAAATACTGTTCCCTTTTTACTTGTAGGTTGAGTGGTAGAGAACGCTTTAAGTCGCCAAGCCCCCCTTTGTACTTTATGTGTAAAAATTACCTTACTTCTGGCTCCGTCACAGTCGGATAAACACAAAAGAAATAGTAACAAAAATCACATACTTCTTACCGTAGTACGTTCTTTTCTCTAGCCACTGAAAAAATATATGGACAAGTGTTAATGAATGATGTTTATTTGTTATAGCTTTGGCAATGGCCGATAGAGGTTTGAGACGTGGTGCGGGCACTCCTTTCTACGCTCCGCCACGACGAAAGACCTCCGCTGAGATAATCAGTGAAGCTCGAGCTGCTATATTTGATGGTATGTGTAATTAAAATATTTAATATTAGGGCGGCTACAAAGCACTCGACAAGTACAATGCGCATTAGTCTTAGTGTGCCGAAGTATCCTGGAACCTCATAATTCTGCATTTAGGGTGACCACCGTGAGGATTTAGGCGATAAGATAACTATGTGGGCAGTATATAAGAGAAGCTATAGGGGCACATAAACGGGCTATAAGACAGCTACTGTTAAAAAGATCCTGGAAACACAATGATTTCATTCATTTAGTGACAGATTTGCCACGCAATCAGCTTTTTTGCAGGCTAAAAAACCATTAACACGCTAAAAACCATGTAGACGAAAAGGAATAAACAAGATTGATTGCTCTACCGCTCCGGTGTCGCATCGCACAGTTTTATTGTTTTGTAAAATATAAGTGAGTGAGTTGGTAAGTGTATACTGTGGCCCATAAACACTTATGTCATACTTAAGGAATAAAATAGAATGCCTCGTTACCAGTAAAAATGGTAACCGGTTCTTTACACTCAACATACAAACACAAAGAAAGCTGCTATTTTACGCTGGTTTTCTGTGAGAGTGACAGCCTTCCCCGATCTAGCCATACTGCAACCATAATAATTGTTGCAGCGTGAGAATACGAAAAATTTTAGAGGGAAATCCGACATAGCTGGAGAGAGGTCAGGCCTTACCAACCGCTTTACTTGCTTTCTGGTGTACGGGGGTGAAACGCCGCCAACTTCCGGACTCCGGGCTGCTACTGCAAGTTTCTTGGCAATAAAACCCAATAACTGATTCGCCTGACCTGGGATTCGAACCCAGGACCACATGATCAGTAGTCGTACTTGCTACCACTAGACTACTGAGGCGGTCAAACAAAGAAGAAACGCTTTCAGATTCACAGTTACTGCAGAATAAGTGTCAGCATGCGTATTAAAAACAATAGTCTTAAATACAAACTAATTTTTTTTATCTAAGATAAAAATTAATCAATTTTATATTATGTAGGATACCGGAACGTTATCGTTTAGGCGTCCCACAAAAACGCAACGTGACATCACTTACAATCGGCACTTACCATAGAATATTATAATATATTGTGTATTATAGTATTTTAAGGCACTTACTTATGGGTTAGCGTTATCGAGATTTACCATAAAATTAACTTTCACCATGCCAATGTCGTGTGGGGTAAACGAACGGCATCGTATCACGAAAAATGAAACATGTTTGTAGCAATTGACGTCATAATAACGTATTTTCAGGAGTTTTTATGCCTTATATTACAAAGAAGTGTGTTAGAGGCGTCAAAGGAAAACTGAACGAATTATGTAGCAGCATATTCCTGATACTAACTGACAAAATGCGGTTGCAAGCTATAGAAAATATAATTATAAAGCAATATTCGTATGTCTATGGGGAAGGTTTACGTTCAACAGAGGGCTTTGATAGACTGTAATGATGATAATGATGATGATATGTAAAATAATACGCCATACATCTTGCTTTACATTCTTGCTATAGTTCGTCCCAAATTTATTGAGAAAAACGGACGTCAGATATGAGCCGAGTGTCAAAAGGCGTAACTTAGAAAATCTCAATTTAGATGTGATAACAATATTTAAATATTGATATTATTCACACTTCTAGGACAGCACATATGTTTTTTTTGTTTCTTAAATAATATTGTCTGTGGTTCCTATAAACATCGTAAAATCTTACGGTACATCGCGAAAAATGTGTTATATTTTGTATTTCAATTTATGGTAAGTAACGCAGCAATTCATTTAATAACATTCTCATATTAAAAAAAATATTTGAAGCAATATAATCACCATATTGAGTTTTTGCAAATTCATGCCTTTAAAATAAATAAAACGCGCGTTACGTCAGTTCATTCTAAACCAGAGATGTGTCACTTTTTTGGACCAGTCAGCATGCACCGAATAAAAATAAAGTTCTTATATAATATTGAAAATAAAGTTTTATCTTTTGAATAAGAACGTACTTATTCGGTTTCGTTATCACTCGAACCTTTATATGTGTTAGAAATTAATGCTTTTTGTTGTTAAATGGATAAAGTACTTTATAACAATAGATGATTTTTTTTCTATAGCGATCTTTTACATAATTTTTTAATAATAGTTAATAAATATATATTATATCAATCATTATAAAAAAATCATTATAAATAAAGAAAATACTACATATAAAAAGTGCCTATATATTGAAGGTTTGTAATCCCTGGGTAAACGACCGAAAGGTCTATTTCCGTTTTCTCAATCGATTTGGCACGAACTATAGATATTATCTGGCGTGGCATGGGTGTGATTCAAACACTTTTCTACTATGCTTACACAAAATATACATGTATGCCGAAAACCATCCTCAGGAAATACTTTGAATGATGTAAAATTATTTTAAAAAAAAAACCATGACTGCGACGTGTGAAGGAATGTTATGTATATAGTAATGACTTATAATTTAAATTAGGTCATTGTATTTTCATTTAATGTTTTAGATTTTCTTTATAATAGTTTTCTTTATACATGTATATCAATTTATCAATGTCAAATTGTCACAGCGTTCGCTTTTCTATGATTGATGGCTACAAAGTAATTTAGCCAATCGCACGAAACGGTAATTTGAGGAAAGATTTACGTTTGCCTTCAAGGTGGTTGAACTGAAAGGTTGCGATCGTTAGAATGCTGTTGCTTACGCAGTTGCTAGGGGAAATAACAAATATATTTAGACGCTATATAGTTCTCATATTAAAACTCTTTTTGTAGCTTTAATACTAGGCAAATGTTTATTTTACAAACTATCGGCGTTTGACAAAAAATTGTTATACAACTAGCTGTCCGATAAGTTACTAAAAAAGGAAAACAACTGTAACCTCATGCCCCCCCCCCTCCACCCCCAATCTGGATCGTAGTTGTCGCAGCAATCTTTGAGGGTGGTCTACCATTTGTAGCGGACTTGTAATGGGCTGTAGTGAGAGTGATAGTGGACTGTAGATAGTAGTGTAGTGAACCTTCGTGACTTTACGTTTTAAGTCTTCTTTGACTACTAAAGTATCGTAAATCTGCTGAAGGATTTAATGATGTTGAACTTGCAACCTAAGGTGAAGGGTCCGAAGAAGGCTTCGAATAATTTTACAAGCTTTTCATTAACTTGCTTTCATAGTTTCTTTTTACATTTCCAGTCAAAAGTTTAAATTAATAGAATCAGGCATTACTTTACAGGAATCTATTATATTAAAGTTGTTAAGAATTAATTCGCATACATCTGCTCAATAAAACAAAATGTGTATTACCTAGTTTGAAGAGTAAGACACATGATTTTATTTGGGCTTAAATATAATGACCAGCATAAAATGCTTTGATACGCTTAGTTCTTTTACCAAAAATATATACTTGACGCCAATTGTATTCGAACACCAAATGTAGTAAATGATCACCAAATCTGCGCGATCAAATTAATGCGCTATTTCTGCCTAAATAAACCACTGTGATTGCCATAAAATGTAAGCTTATTACCAAATAAAGTATTATGATGCCATATTAATTTACTAATGGGCAAAACTGTCGCAGCAGGTGCCATTAAATAATAGCACTGAGCTAGTTTGCTCATACAGAATTCCAGCTGGGTCGGATTTAAGTTGCAAAAAGAGAGACCTTTGACGAATATAAAGAGCAACATTTTAGATAGTGGGAAGTTATACTGCCCCGAGAAAAGGAAAATTGATTACACGGCACATACAATTGCCCAAAGATTACATTTGCAAGCATCTCGTTGGATTGGCGATTCGGCTTAAGCACGTCCAGCCACCTTCAGAGGCGAGAGCTATTCCGATTGACATGAAGCGCAAAAGACGACGACCAGCCAAAGCTAAGAAAGCATTGATTGTGCAGTAAATTATTACAGAAGACTGATTCCTCTTAAGATTTTTAAATGTTTATTATTAGTTTGGTTTTAAGATCTTTAAACTTTTTATTATTAGGTTTTGAAGGACTAACTTTTTTATGATTGTTTAAACAATTAAAAAAAGGATTATTGAAATTGTAAGAGTTTTATTTTTTATCTTAGGCATAGCATTTGATTGAATAAACGAAACACTTAAAAGGTTAAGAGCTTATTTACCTATTATGTTTGGCAAAATATTTTTTTGCCGAGGGTAGTTTAATCGGATAACGAGATGTTATTTTTTGCATGTCATTTTATATTGAAATGTCGTTAATAATTTGGTGTTCATTAACTATTTTTGGGTTAATAATGATTTTTTGAGTCAGTTTGCTTAAATAGGATATCAAGATGTAAAAACTTTGGTCATAATTTTATATTAAAATGCGGGTTTAATTTTGTCGATCATTTACTATTTTTGTATGTTATATGTTACTATATCTAGTGGTAAGTTAAACATAAGCCATTTTATTTTATTGAGCTAAAGGGTGCGTTTGGCAGAAAAAAGCGCTAGCAAGCGCTTACTAGCGCTAAAATAGTTTTCGGCCAGGACACGATTGCTACTGCGGTAGCGCTGACACAATCCGCCATTTTGCTTATTTATTTTGTTTGTTTTGAAATAGAATTTATAAGTTGTTTTGTGCAATATTAGTTTTAAGTAATATAATGACATGAATAAACATATTGTACATGTTATTAAAAATTCATAATTGGTAAGTTTTTAATATGAATACTTTACAAACATATATTTAAATTAGGTTAAGCTCCCCGGTTAAAACTAATTTCGTGTCCTAGAGGAAAATAGCTACTTACGATTTGACAGCGCTTATCGCTTACGATCGCCATTTTGCTTACAAGCGCTTGCTAGCGCTTTTTTCTGCCTAACGCACCCAATGTGTGCGAAGTAATTCTTCACAACTTTAGTCAGATATTTGTAATCAGTTTTCGAAGAACTTGTTTACATACGATGAACTAAAATTTGGCATTTTTATTTAATTTTAACGACAATGCAATGAATATGGTGGAACTGATCTGATGATGGACGCGGACGTTGGCTCTAGCAATGCCTATAAAAGTTTGACTTCATATACATTTTATGAATTCCTAGCTTTATTAAATCTAAATGTCATAGGTATTATTTAAACTACGCAGTGGCAATCACCATGGGATGGAATGTGATATCGTTGGTCAACATGCTTGCTTAGGGTAGGCCCACGCTCACACAGAAAGTCAGCTCGAAAGTGATGTGAATCATACACGTAACGAGGTTTCAGGTTTAGAGGTAACGATAAATTTTCTCTCAGTCCTTGGGATATTGAGAACTACACGTCTGCGTTTTCATACATAATTGAAGACTGTTTAATACTTTGTTGTCTAAGGCCATAGCATATACACGTACATAAAGGTGGACTTTATGTTTGTCAAATTAATTCTTTAAAATATTTATTGTTACAGAAATGAACAACAGCTCCGGTGGGTCCAGTGTAGGTGCCTTGCGTCCATTACGTACGCGTCGCCCGTTCACACCGCGCGAGCCTCAACGAACTCTGTTTACAGACAGAGCACGCAAGCGTGAACAAAGGCCACCTAGTGCTTTTGAGTAAGGAGCACATGAAACTATGGGTATGTTCCAAAATAGAACCCAGTGTACTGTCCAATGCAAATGACGTCATGAATCGACGCTATACTGGTGATTCGTTCCAAAAGATAGGACAGTATATGACGTCATACATTTACGTCATATTGGAAAAGTGTTGGCGATTATTTTGTCATTTTGTGCTCCATAAATCATTATATCTTCCTAATGGAGATACCAGCAATTATTCAATAATTTTTTGTATTTGAATAAATAAAAACAAATTCTGGCAAGCTTCATTATGGCCGGATATCCGACGCAATATGGCGGCGGCACGTCAGTACAATATAGTGTCTATTGATGACGTCATTTGCATTTGCCAGTGTACTGGGTTGTATTTCGGAACATTCCCTATATTTGATCAGATTCTTTAATCATCTTTGTTTGTGTGTATGTGACGCAGCCAGCCAGCTTAATTAGCTGTTCAGTTAACAACGTAGACTTTTTACTATGCGGCGCTGTTCAACGACCGTCCTGAATGATACTCAGCTGATGCGTCTAATACAAAATTGCACACATATATTAATATGAGCGACAGTAGGTTATGGTGCGGTTGGGCCGCGTACATTTATATAATATGGCACATAGCGCTAATTAGGCACAGACAAGCGATATATAATTATGATTACTTAGGTCAGCTTTACCATACTCTGAACAGAGTGGTTCCCAAAGAACAGGTACCCTGGGTAAGGTTTTGTTACCTTAACTTATAAGAACTGCGCTTTCATTTAATGTTTTAGTTTTTCTTTATTATAGTTTTCTTTATACATGTATATCTATTTATCTATGACAAATTGTCACAGCGTTCGCTTTTCTATGATTTATGACTACAAAGTAATTTAGCCAATCGAACGAAACGAACATATTATTAAACATATAAGAAGTGCCAATGTTCTAAAATAAAACTCTTTTCTGTTTCCTTGACCTTGCCTTGTCCCATAGTACTTAGATGATTCACGTAGCCTCCTACTAGTTTTAAGGTCAGTAATTTCGGACTTAGTGCTAGTAGTGCTGCTAGACTGACGTAGTTTATGTAATCGTATACTATAACGTGATTGATGTAGTTTTATGCAGATGTTTTTCTGCGCATTGTAATAGTGCGTAAATCTCCGTCTGGATTTTCTTTAATCGTAAAACAGAAAGTCGCTATTTAAAACGTAGAATACTGTAATAAATACTTAATAGAACGGGGGAATGGGCGGAGCCCGTGTAGCCACTAAAATGTCACTAACATGTCAATTCACACGTATAAATGTCAACACGAGTGCGTTTTGACGTTACAATCGTTTCCAAATTTCGCATGCAAATTATTTAGAAAATGCCAAATTGCACACTATTTACAAATAAATATGTATCAAATTTTAAACGATTGTAATGATGATCTTGAACATTTATTAAAAGTCTAAAATGTGTCAATTTACTCAGTCCGTCAACACAGGGAATCGGGTTTGTAGCAGTGATAATACGACGTAATTGCTTGTATATGTGCTACCGGTGACACCGATCCTCGTACAAAATAAGGTTGACAGCCATTCTATTGTGTATTATAGTATTCTATGATTTAAAATTGCGTTTAACAATTTCAATGCTACGAGTGGAAACCAATATTAGTATAGACGAAAGATTATCTTTTTCTAGTCTTCATCACCCCTTAAAAGCCCACTGCCGGACGTGAATATCTCGCATCGTAGCGAGGGTTTGCCCTCATCATCATGGCTTTTTATTGAAATAAATAGTAAAAAATAAAATTAGTGCAACTGTCTGGACTTTTCGTTTAAAGTTAAAATAAATAGTTAGCTATGTATATATTTTATATTGTATTGTGTGTATTATATATCATTTACAAAATTATGACTCCCATATTATTCAGTTTATGCATTTGCAACTAATAAACGCTTCTGAACAGCCTCAAGTATTTAAGCCTCTCAGAAGACAGTGAGGATGTTCCGGATAAGGCTTCAGAGATCCGCATTGTAACTTATCAAACAGATTTAAACGGAGGGCAGACAGTAGAATTGAAACACGGAACAAAGAATGATAATTCGGTGAGTTCTTCGTTCTTCGTTGTCTGATGGCAAGTGGATGCTGTGGCGTAGAAACTATCATTATCAACATCATTACAGCCAGTGACAAGTCAAAAAATGAACATGGGCTTCCCCCAGTGAATTAACCACGGCTTTAATATACCTATATTCATCGAAATCCGGCTTCCATCACCAGGTTGTCACTCCATCTAGTAGGAGAAGTTTCCAAGTATTACGATGAAATGCTTCTATACCAGTAACAATGATCTTCGGTCCTAGTGACCCACCAATACAAAACACACCAGAATTATGCTGCTATTTTACATTGGTACTATGCGAGCGTGATCCTTCTCCGGTCGATCTATTCGTGTTGCAAAGTGTTTTGACCATGTATAAAATATAAATAAGTACAATCGATGAAATAATACTAGATTTTACGGAATTTATCCGTATATTTAAGAAAGTTAAATATACGGATAAATAATGTATTTTTCAATGTTAGTTTCGCGTAAATATTTTAACGATGCTTTTACATTTGCTCGCCTATTCAAATGTATATTTTAGTCAATTTATAAACAAAGCTACAAATTTCTAGTTGGCCTAATCATTTACTACTAGCTGGGCCGGCTGACGTTGATCTGGTCTTTCCGGTAAGTGACGCAATCAGCACTTCAAACTCACTTCCTGCACGTGAGCTTCCATCGAGTGAGAGGCCGCCCTACATTTTGCTTACCGGTACAAGGATTCCACTCAATAACTTTCCTTCCTCTTCGTTTGCCGATATGGCCAGCCCATTGCTAACTCAGCTACTGATCCATTGGGCTATGTTGCTTTATCTCAATCTACTGCGGTTATAATTCTTACGGATTCTATCACGCAGAGAAACCTCGAGCATAGCCCTCTCCAAAGTCTTTTGAGCGAATCAAAACTTCCTCATACGGCCAGCAGTATAGCATCATGTCTTCATATTATCTTCATTTATTTATTACAGCCATTCAAAAGTCCACTGCAGAACATAGGCCTCACCCATAGATTGCGTCATGGTAGGGATCTACATCCCATATCATTCCATGGGTTTCGTAAGAGACAGCGTTGATATGAACTTAAAAAAAGGCTTCCTTTGCCCAACCGCCTGCCAAGCAACTATGGCGTAGAAAGTAGAATATTTTATTGGGTTCCTCTTCTTTTGGACAATCGAACACCCGGCGGGACAAACTCTTTGTTGTTTAATCGAAAAAAAGTCATCAAATTAAAAAAAAGAACTGGCTACTAAGCCGCAATAACTCGCTTTGAAAGCCAAAACAAATTGTCAACTTTCAAGTCTGACTTTCTTGTATCATAATGTATAATCCCAATATTATCGCAAAAGTACATCGAATACACATGTTGCTCAGGACAAATGTGTTAAATATAATAGAGTAATAATTAGTTTTGTTTTGAAAACTCATTAGAGTTAATATTATTTTATGCTATACCTATGTGCTTTTTATGTTTCCTAGTGCGTTTATTATAATATGTAATGTGTAGTTGATTGTTTCTGATATTCGGAACTTGTTCCCTATAAGGAGAAAATACAGGGTTATGCATTAGAAGTGGGCTATATAAAACGTATATATATTTTAGTATTGGTAAAATATCTTAAGCTGGATATCGGTCCGACCCAAAAATATATATTGGGCAAAACACTATATACTATATTCCTCGGTGTCGCGTATTTGAACTTTATTCTACTGTTTTTTTTGTGTAGATAATAATTTACATTGACATGACATATTATGTTACGAATATTATGATAACAATGGATTATGGCGTTATTTGTTGCGTTTTGGAACTTTTGTTAAGAAAATCGTACTGCGATAACAAATGTAGCATACATAGGTTTTTGCTCACAATATATTGTACGAAAATATAGCATCACGGATCGTTCATGGGCTGCGGTCGACACTTACCATCAGTTGCCCCAATTGCTCGTTTGACCTCTCTTCGAAAATAAAGAAATGTATCAATTGTATATTAGTTTATAAAAATAAAAGTTCATTAAATATAGTGTTTTGAATTCCGATATCAAATATCGATACATAGTTCCAATACGATATTTAGAAAAATCGATATTACCTACTCCTTGTGTACATTAAGCCGTTGGTCAATACGCAGTAGAGCCACGCTGCAGCTATATAATTGTGATAGCATGAATGAGTCGGTTTGACCGCGGAACACAGATCACCCCTTTAGGGTTAATCTGTGCCGCGGAATACCCCCAATATTACAGAATAACAGCTCAAAGTCAGTGTGTTGCATACGGTTACACTCATGTAGGGCAATAGATACCCTTTTCACTAGAAATGAGGTATTCCATCTTAGCCTTCGAGGATGGAAACGCATCTACATTTTGATTCTTAATCGAGGATAGATGTAGGTGTCTATGGGCCACAGCATCCACTTACTATCAGGTGGACCGTGTGCTCGTTTGTCACCCCTATTTTATAAAAAATAACCTATAAATAATTTAATGCCTTTGATTTTTGTTCTTTCAGTTCCGTAGTCAAGCGCAATCGGAGCGTAGTGGGGACGGAGTCACCTGGAGCGGATCCACTAAATTACCACGTCTCAGTGGTAAAAGCAAACCACTACACCGACGTAACACAACCGGCCTATTGTCGGTGGACGGTACGTTATATAGTATTCCAAGTACATTTGTGCAGTCTCTTGTGCGTCGCCACCAAAGGTGTGGTGGTGTCGCCACAAAACTCTGTGGTTGCCACTGCGCGGCGAGTCGCCGAGTCGCCCGGGCAACCGGTAACTAAGTGCGTAAACACCTATTTAAAGTATAGAAAGGCAGACCAGTCGACAGTGCGTAAAGAGCCTTAAAAGGCGCCCGGGATTCGTGCTTTACTTGCCCAAACCTAGGTATGCCTTTGCAATATCTATTTACTATAGCCTTTGCGCTTCTGCTTACCGTCAGTTGAAATAGTGGTCAAGCTAGACCTATACTTTTAAATCGTCATGAATATACTTTTTCTAGAAAGTCAATTAATATTATATAATTAATATTTTATTTCAGGGTCTCCTACAACGTCGAACTTATCGAAAACTATATCAGTGACCAGACCGTTAGATACAAATAGTTGCGATCTCAACACCAGTGGCGTCTCTAATGATCATCATGGAACTAAATGTAAAAAAAAATTCTCATCTTTAAACCTTCAACCCCTAAGCGGTCGAATTCGACCTCGGCGCTATTCCGTCAAAATTCAAGCGGTCGAATTCGACCTCGGCGCTATTCCGTCAAAATTCAAGCAGTCGAATTCGACTGCGCATACCCACAGCATTTTAAACCATTAAAACTAATATTTAGAGACTACTTTTCTGTGAAAAAGTTTGGCATTATAGAAACAATATGAAATTTTCTATCCTCTAGTGCAATAAAAATAGTTATGCTATGGATATTTATTGATAATCTACGTTCATTTCGTACGCCATTTTCGCGTGAATGTTATTGTGTTGATTTTTGGATTTTTCTAGTGTTTTGGTATAGTGCTTTATTATAAAATTGTAATGAAAGTTTTTGTGTGAATATAATTTATCTTTTTACATAAATAATTTCGGGTAATATTTATCGAAATAATTGTGATTTTCACGCTGCCGAAATTCTGCTTGGTATATTTCGTTTCTGTTATCAAAATACAACAGTCTTTTTGTAATGAACTAAAACCTGACTTTTATATAGGGAATTTTGTATAGATTTTATAATGCCAAACTTTTTCATAGAAAAGTAGTCTCCAAACATAAGTTTTAATGATTTAAGTGCTGCGCGTGGGTGCCGTCGCAAGCGACCGCTCGGGATTTGCCGGGCGCATGCGACTGCATGAGAATTTTAAGGGGACTGAGGGGTTAATTGGAATAATTTTAGTAATAAAATAATCTAATAAAACCAGACTAAATCTAGGCATACAAAACGTAATTTTCCAGCACTCGGTACAGATGGCGGTGTTACCAAGCGGCGAATATATGCGAGCTCGAAGTCGATGTCTTGCGATACTGGAACAAGTTTCGTCCTCGGTGATATTCCTGTCAAGCATTTGGCCTTGCAATTGCCAAATACGTCCCTCGATAACTACGAAAGGTACAAACACATTACACTGAAGCTACACCTACACGTGGTGTAAATAAACATAACATAATTTAACATAAGCTCTCATGTCTGTCACTCAGAGAGGTAGGTAAAAGTTTACTTATGTTTCCTAAATAAGCCCCCCTTGTAAGGGGAATATTTTCCATATTTGCCACGCTTAGCAGGCGGGTTGGAACCCGGCAGTTCTTTAATTTAAGATTTGTTATCAGGAAGATGATGCTGTATTATTTATCTTTATCGCATTTTAAAATATCCACGGGACGGTTGATGGACAGCAAATACTAAGGACTTTTATTTGGCTCAATCCTGACACAGCTCTCTCGCTTTTACAGGGCTATTTTTCAGAGTTGCTAAATTTTAAACTTAAATTCAAATATATTTAATGACATACCGTTATGACAATTTTTGAAAATACGAGCTTATAAGGCTTCTACTTTTATTTCAAATTATCCCAAATTTGATGTGATTTATGGGCAACAACGTTTTTGCCTACCGATCAACCCTTACAAATGTGCGTGCGTGCTTAGTGATCGATCACTAAGCAGCGTGCGGCGTGCGCAGTAAATTCAGTTAAAATAATTCATTACCACGCATTTTGAATTTTAAAGATAAAAAGGACAGAATGTTCGACTTTTTTTTAATTAACTTTTCCTTACCATTTGCCTATATTACTTATTCTGAACCTTCTTTACAAATATGGCCGGTTATAGCAAAATAATATTTTTTTTTAGTTATAGCAAAGTATATATGGAAGAAAAGTGCGAGAGATTACTTAGTCCTCAGAAGAGACAATGCATCTTCCTTTTTTGTTTAAAGTAATCTGCAGTTGTCCATGGACTACAGTAACTATTTATCATCAGATAGACTGTAAGTTCGATCCTCACCTGAGTTATAAAAAAAGAATCAAATGTGCGTTACGTACATCAGTATTAGCTATAAACTGATTTCAGCAGTGATCCTGTTAAGAATATTTCTAAAACTTCATAACTAGGATGTTGGAGATAAGATATTTTTGTTCAATATGAATTACAATAATACTTTATTGACAGTCATCTAAGTTTTAATGTTGGGTTTGGAAAAAACCTCGTTCCTGTGAAGAACCAGCAAGAAACCCAGTGGAACTTTTTTTCAACATTAACATTATATTATATTGTATAATTAGGCTTGAAAACATTTAGAAACAGCATGTTTGCGATCACCTTATTCCCAGGGGTTATTTTTTTAATTATCAATCATGTACTCCAGGGAGCACCAATGGGTCGGCTCGACCGGGGAAGGACCACGCTCTCACAGAATACCAGCGTGAAATAGTAGCTTAATGCTGCTGTATTTCGTATGGTGAGTGTAGAGAACCGGAGACCCTTTTTACTGGAAACGAGGCATTCCATCTTAGTCCTCACGGGTGACAACGTATCTGCATTTTGATTCGTAATCGAGGATAGATGTAGATGTCTATGGGCCACAGCAACCACTTACCATCAGGTGGACTGTGTGCTCGTTTGTCACCCTATCCTATAAAAAAACTACTAATATTTTATTTTTTAAACGTCGCTGCCCACTCTAAAAATTCCTAATGATTTATTATATTTACGCGAACACTACACATTGAAATAATACTAGTTTTTACGGAATTTATCGCGTATATTTAACTTTTTAAATACCCGACGTTTCGAACGCTTTACAGCACTCATGGTCACGGGCGGGACTGACAGTCCGACAGAACTTTACACAGGACAGAAATTCCGTAAAAACTAGTATTATTTCTAAAAATTCCTTATTTAACATGAAGGTGTTTTAGAAAAAAAAATTAAATCATACAAGTAGACCATACAAGTAATTGCTGTTTTGTTGCAAGCGTTCTACGGAGCCGTCCAAGTTAATTATTATACGTATAATAAACGTTTGATGTTTTTTCTTCCTAGTATGACCATATTAGAATTGGCCGAAGCATTGGCATCGCAACGTGCTTCCGACACCGAGAGAATTCTGGTCCTTATGGAACAGCTGCAGAATATGTTGGAAAAGACAACGCCTTCTAATAATCTACGAGAACTCCTTCTGCGATGTCTCTACGTCCACATCGATAGCGAAGAAGAACGGGTGCTGGTGGCCATCGCAAGAGCTTTGTTAACGGTAATTGATGTTAATACAGCCAATGTCAACCAGGGTGACAATATCCAATGGATGAGTTTACAAACATAATTGTGAATTAGGTGACTTGAGCAGCTGATGATCTTCTGGTCTACCTGATTCATCGATAGGCGTTGGCCGTTAGTTTGGACATTGCGAAGGCCTTCGATCGGGTTTGGCACAAAGCGCTTCTTTCGAAGCTCTGTTCCTATGGTTCTCAAGAAATTGTGTAATTGGGTCACCGTCTTTCTTGCAGATTGCGGAGCATTAAGGTCATTGCAGACGGTGCATGTTTCGATTACAAGCCTCTAATGCTGGTATTCCACAAGGCTGCGTGCTATCACCAACGCTGTTTCTTCTGCATATGAATGATATGTTGCAAACCGGTAACATTAATTGCTACGCGGATGGCAGCTGCTGATGCTCTGTACACGGGCCGTGCCAATATTTCTCGGGAAACCCTCTCCGAGTACCGGAACAATCTCGTGTCTGAAGTCAAGTCTTTGCTGAACAAAGTCTCGGATTGGGGGCGACTAAATCTAGTCCAGTTTAACCCTCAGGAGACACAAGTTTGTGTGTTAACCACAAAAAAAAACCTCTTTGTCGTATCTACTCAGTTTTAAGGCACTCCCCTTGCTGCCTCAGCCAGTATCGGAATCCTCGGCATCGACATATCGAATGACTTGCAGTTTCGTGGTCACTTGGAAGAGAAGTCTTAGTTGGCCTCTAAAAAGCTTGGAGTGCTCGGCAGATCGGGATTATTTTATGCCGGCACACCGGCTGCAACTTTACAAGGCACAGGTTCGGCCTCACATGGAATACTGTTCCCATCTCCGAACTGGGACTCCCCAGTGCCAGCTTCTTCCGCTTGACTGCATTCAGCGCAGAGCGACTCGAATCGTCGAAAACCGAGTGCTTTCCGATCGGCTTGATTCACTGGTTCTGCGAAGAGATGTTGCATCTCTTTGCATTTTCTTTCGCATCTACCACGAGGAGTGCTCTGAAGAATTGTTCGAATTAATCCCAGCCGCCAAATTTCATGAACGCACTACGCGGCAAACCTCCCGATACCATCCACACCATCTGGATGCTTGGCGGTCCACCACTGTAGGTTTCACTAGTTTTCTTCCGCGTACGACCTCTCTGTGGAATAGTTTACCATCTGCGGTTTTTCCAGACCGATACGACCTAGGGACCTTCAAGAACGCCGTTTTTAAAGGCCGGCAACGCACCTGCAATGCCTCTTGATGTTGCAGTTATTGATGGGCGGCGGTAGTCACTTAACAGGTGAACCGTATGTTCGTTTCCCCCTCTCCTATAATAAAAATCGTCCCTACATAGACTATTACAAACTCATCAAGGATAAAGTACCTACATTACAAGTGATTTTTTAAATTATTATATCATATTCTTGCATTGTTATCAGAACTTTAGCTATATTAAAAATGTAAAGATTTTGGAAGAAGTTAGCTTAAAATCTATTAATGAATTCCCCCTAGAACGACAGACAGACGGTCAAACACGAAAATTACTACATAGAAATGTGGTAAAATGTAAATAAAATGTTTCCCTTAACGTTAAAATAATGATGTATATAATTAATACATAGAAAAATTTCAGATGCGAGTGACTGGGAAACATTTAGCAGCGGCGTGTAAACTGGTCTTCAAAATCGCCAGAAACGACAAGAATGACCATTTCTTCAGAAATAGCAACTTATTAGGTAAAACATTACAGTATATTGAATATGATAAAGAACTTACACAGATATATAATGATGATCCGTGCGATGAGATCTACGAATATTATATAAAATGTTTATTTTTTTATTTATCCAAAGCTATCACTAATATTACGGGCTGTAATGTTGATTTGTAATATTAGTGATAGATACCGTTACAGCCTATCCAAAATCCTATAAGTCGACTGCGGATCGTAGGCCGCCCATAGGGAAGCCTCATAAGATGAAATCATTGATATAAATGACAAGATAATATGGCCGTGCGAAAAAAAAATTAATAGATCAGCACTATCTCTTAAACACTTATGAACTACCACGGAACCAGTGTTTTCACTTATGATTTTGGTATTACACTAGAACCTGTAGAAATATTCGCTAAATTATTCTAAAAAAAATCAAAATTGCTTTATTTATTGCACCTAATTTTCAATATTTTAAATAACAACATCATTGCAAGATTTTAATATCATTTTACGATTAAAAAACTTGAGTTTTGTGATGAAGAAGATGTTTTCATTTTCAAGTTATAATAACACTTAGTCTCATATAAATAACGAACATGTAACTGAGTGAAAGTATAACGTTATTCTATTCTATTTATTATATAATTTATTAAAGAAAAACTTTTCTAGCTCTTTTGACGCTATCCCCTTCGATAAATCTTCGAAAAAATACATTGGGTGGGAATAAAAATCAGGTTTACCTGAAGTTTGATTTTCCCAAAATTATACAAAATCCTGTCAGCTTGAAGAAACGCCTAAAGCCCTACCTATATTAGTAGATTTACCCTAAAATTGTGCAAAAAATTTAAAAGTGAAAACACTGCACGAACGTACGGCACGCATTGATGGTTGCGTTAGTGCTCCATAAATATTTTGATTTTTTGCACCAATGAGTTGGTGCCATTTTGTTTGTACAATGACCCGGTCCATACGGTACAGTAGTATAATAATTTTATGAATGAAATATTCCAATTTTGCCACGCTTGGCAAGCGAGTTAACAACATAAGATTTAATATTTTTTGATTGTTATTATGAAGACGTTGCTGCTCAGCTCCTGATTCGTTTCCCTTTATCATCTCTGACGACATCTACGTGACGATATGAGGTGGTGCATATTCTTACACAACCATAATACGCTCAACGTTAGAGGTCAACTTTGTCTGAACGTAGGCACAATATAAATGAATTTACCGTGTCTAGGTGACATCATCATCAAAGCCAACTACATCATATAATTTGAATTTCTGTTAGTGTTTAAAAAGTTGGTCAAATAAACCAATCGAACTGTTTTAAAAAGAAAGAACTCAATTCTTTACAGCGCAAAGTTCACCTTAAATTATTGATAGTAATTATAATAGATCTAAATCATTAATTTTAAAATTTAAAGTGTGGAAACGTCACTCTGCTCAGACTTAGGCTACAGGCTTGGGGCTTCTCTTATTTCGAAGAGGAAAATGGCGGACTTTACATTCTTAATTTTTTTCAATTTAAAGTCTCAAAGGGGATCTTCTGCGTAGGCCAGGGTTATAGTGCCAACTTCCAAAGCACGTAGGTAAAAAAATCGGCCACTTCCTGCCTCCAGGCTGCAAGAGAACTTTTGAAGAAAACCCCAAAAACTAGTTTTGACTTGACGTGGGATTCGAACTCAGATCCAAATTATCAGTAATCGCACTAATGACCACTAAACAAACAAGGCACTAAAAATATTTGACATACATTTTATGAAATCTGCGTCTAGCGTTTAGATTTAGAATTACCTGGCTCGTGTACGAGAAACTCTGAAAGTAATAGGTATTTTCTTCTACAGAACTATTGGTTGAGGGTTGCGGTCGAGCCGATCCCCTGGCAGAAAGCGAATGCTGTGTGTACGGAGCTGGTGCGCTTCGTTTCTTGGCGCTGGAACCGCGACTCTGCACGCTCGCGCACCGCGCCGGCGCCTTGCATTTGGCCGCATTGCATCTGAAGATACTTAATAACGCGGTCAGTGTTGCTATACATTTAATCGGTAAAATGTTTTACTAAATCTAAATGGTTCACTTACACAAGTAGAGTGGTGGTTCACAAACATTTTTTAAATAAAATAAGGGTGAACAATGAGCACACACTTCACCTGATGGTAAGTAGAAGCTGCGGCCCACAGAAATCTACATTTATCCTCGATTAAGGCGACACCGTGAAAAAATCCACCACCTTGCATCGCACACCTTGCATTGAATAGTATAGAACTATGACACCACTAACGAAACTGGAATTTTGATATAGGTAAATTCATGTCTTTATCTTGAATTTGCTTGTTCAAAAACACGATTGTATAATTTTGATCATAATTATTTGCGAAAACTCCTCTAAAAAATCACTATAGTTGAAATTACAACGAAATCACTTAATCTAATATGCTTGGGAATCACTCTAATATATTCATAATATCAATATTCATAATTTACTTGCTCATTATTTTAATTACTTAAATCAATTTTTTTTAAATATTTTAAGATTCTGACAGTCTCTAAGCGGTTTTAATCGTCGCGGGCGCTACGCAATTTTAGACCTTATAACGGTGTCTATTAAAGTTTTTATAGAAATTATGTATTCACTCGAATCAGTAAGGCGTTAGCCCTGAGCCACTTTTTCGATGTGTCGTCTTAAGAATCAAAATAGAGATACGTTGTAACCTCGAGAACTAAGATGGAATGCCTCATATCCAGTAAAAAGGGTCTCCGGTCCTATACAATCACCATATAAAAATAGCGGGATAGAACTGCTATTTTACACCCGTATTCTGTGGGAGAGTGGTTCATCCCACATTCTTCACATCTACATTATTGATTAAGAAGCAAAGTGTAGGTCACTTCTAAGGTGACACGTAAGGTAACTAAGGTGAAGAGATGAATCTGGATAGACGAAATTGAAATATGGCCGTAGTTATTCAATAAGGTAACGAGACCTTCATGCCTATTCCGTAGTAGCCTGTAATGAAACGTTCAGGACTAAATAAGGTGATGGATTCGCTTACACTGCCAGCACACGGTGAATAGTAGATATTATTTTAATCATAAATCGAACTCAAATTTCACTTTTACACTGTTTATTAAAAGTTAATTCCCTTAATTTAATAAATTCAATATCAGAAGGTAACCCCTAATATTCTTAATTATTTTAAAAATAGAAGCTGGACCTACTTGTCGAGAGAATATAGTTGTAGCAAGAATGGGTCGGCTCGACCGGAGCAGGACCACGCTCTCACAGAATACCAGCATAAAATAGCAGCGTAATGCTGCTGTGTTTCGTATGGTGAGTGCAGAGAACCGGGGACCCTTTTTACTGGAAACGCGGCATCCCATCTTAGTCCTCAGGGGTGGTAACGCATTTGCATTTGTATTCTTAATTCTTTTATCCTCAGATAAATGTGGATGTCTATGGGCTTCAGCATCCAATTACTATCAGGTGGACTGTGTGCTCGTTTGTCACACAAATGTTATAAAAAAATACTTATACTCGAGATTCTATTTGTAACCAAACATGGGCACAACGATTGCGTTACACATAATAAAGTAATCTTAACTTTTCGAGCAGAGGGCTTGTCGCCGTGACCGAAAGTTGGTCTGCGCAGGCTAAGATTACAGTGCACGGCAGTGTGCGCAAACACAGGTACACTCTCCTACTATATATTCCCTCACGCTCGCAGTCTGACATGACGGAGATCCGACACGACCAGTGAGAGATCAGACGAGGGATGAACGGAAATTACGTGCCATTTAAGGCATGGCAGTGAAACACTGCTAACTTTCTGACTCTTCTACTACAAAATATTTCTTGACAGAAAAACTCATTTACTGATTTTGGCATTACCCAGCATTCACACCCGGGACCACACGATCAGCAATTGCGTTTATGACCTCAACCAATGAGGCAGTAATTAGATTTTTTATGAACTTTTCATACTAAATATGATATTAAGTAAGTATGTATTAGCCTTTTTTTTAATTTTTCACTCACCTACACATATTGCATTCAAAAATGAAAGAATGTCTTTTATTATAAGCTCATTGGATATCTATATATCATTAGATAATTTGCATGTTAACTTTTCGTTGACCGATCTTACCACTCAATCGAAAATTCATAAAATTTTCAATGATAATTGCACTAATATCGAATAATCATATGCTTTGTAGTTTGCTATTTTTTTAAATACATAGCAGCTAATTAATATTACGTGACTATGAACGTATTCCCTTAAAATTAAATGGATATATTGGTCTTATTACAAAATGTAATACTTATTAATTGTACATTTTGTACAAAAAATATAAGACTAAAATCAGTTTGTTTTATGGTTTGAATTGGAGACTGTTTTAATCAAGAAGAATGGCCCGTTGAGAATAAGGTAAGGTAAGGTAAGGTTACAGCCTATATACGTCCCACTGCTGGGCACAGGCCTCCCCTCATTTCTGAGAGGGTTTAGGGCAAGGAAGTGTCCGCCGCGCTGCCCCATTGCGTGTTGGCGAACTTCACATGTCTTTGATTTTTTTTGTTATTCCTCAGACATGCAGGTTTCCTCACGATGTTTTCTTTCACCGCCGAGCACGTGGTAAATCAGCACTTAAAATTGCAATTAACAATTTCATTGGTGCCGGTGGGGATTGAACCCGGGTAACTCCTGTTCTGTTATTTTATAGCGAGCGTTAACCATCTGAGCTACCACGGCTCTTCCGTTGAGAATACGCGAACTTAAATGTTAAGTATGAAATTTGACAGACGTAAAAACTCGCTAAGATTGTGGTGCCGCGGCGAAGTTCTTTAGTAAGACTCTTATATGCTGTCCTCTTTGTTTGCAGTTCTTAATGATTCTTCCTCACCCCTTTACCTAAAAGAAAGATTCCAATTCCTTAGTGAAACTCATTCTCTCAATCTCCGGTCTTCACACAATTTATTATTGTCTACTCCTCTCCACCATTCTGGGTTTATGTCAAATTCTTTCACATTAACTTCCATCTCCCTCTGGAACAAATTGCCTGTTGACCTGCGCATAATACCTGCTAAAAACGTGTTTAAAAGAAAACTATACGAATATATCCGTAACCAACAAATTTGAGTCCACTTACTTTATATGTTTATAGTTATTTGTATATAAATTTATGGAGATATATATTTATATATGTATATGTGTATGTATATATGTATATATATATGTATATATACATATGTATGTGTGTGTAAGTGTATATAATATATATGTGTATATATATTATATGTATGTGTAGCAGGTACATTTTGAATTGAATGAGATCATGACATCTTTACTGCCCATAACTCACTCTCTGTTCTACCCAAGGTTAGCTGCTAGAGAATGCCATATAGCATTAAGCTCGCCTTTTGTACAAAATCTTTGGTGCAATAAAGAATAAAATAAATAAATAAATAAATAAGACTCTTCTTAAGCCATAGCCAACCCGAGATAACCAATAGGCTACGTTTTGTAATAAGGTGAAATTATTGACGCATGTGTTTTATAGAAAGCGGAAAGACCCAGACAAGTGCAGGAAGAAGCTACGCACGCTCTTTATCAGTTGACGGGCGCGCTCCGCAATTTAGCGAGCGGGGGCCCAAAAACAGCGGACGCTTTCGTATCCAGCGGTGCTCTCGCTGAACTGTTAGCTGCACTACCATTGAATACCGATCGAGATGTTCTGACCAATGTGGCGCGATGTCTCAGGTAATTCGACGAACGAGTAAGTAAATTTATAGTTTATTTACATCTCTCTCGGCACAGAGGCACAGTTAAGACAACTTGTAACACATTTATGAGAGGATTATGGAGAAAATAGTCCACAGTGCTGCTCTATTACTTGTTGGAATTCACATGACATTAAAATATTTTATTCCTCAGATATGCAGGATTCCTTACGATGTTTTCGTTCACCGATGTGTAAATAAATTAGATAAAACATCTCTTTCTCTTCAAACTGAAAAATTGCAGTGAATAAACTGTTTATTTACTGTTACCCAGATTAATAACGAGGCAGAAAAGGAACAGGTGAAGGTTTTGATCGTCTGTCTCCCTATAAACATTTAAAATAGAATTAGAATATCATTTAATTAGAAGTTTGGTTTTTGTTTTGATTTGTTTTATTAGAAGTTTCTGCGAGAAACCATTAATTATATAAATCTTATTCCCCGACGATATAATCCTTATAGAAGAATCGGTGGAGGACGGTCTTAAAATGAACATGGACAAAACAAAGACTATGTGTAAAGTCCACGTCACACCTATGCCTGTAAGTTGTTGGGGGCACTACTTTCGAAATTGTTGACGAGTATATTTCATCATCATCATCATCATTACAGCCCTTCACAAATCCACTGCTGAACATAGGCCTTCCCCAAGGAATACCACAAATCAAGGTCCTGAGCCACCGGCGTCCATCGACTTCCTGCATATCTTACCAGATTGTCACTCCATCTAGTGTGTCGCCCTACACTACGCTTACTGGTACGAGGCTGCCACTCGGGAACCTTTTTTCCCCATCGGTTGTCGGTTCTTCGAGCTATGTTGGCCGTGCGGGGCCGCCGCACTAGGTGGTTTGACTAGTAAGACATGCAGAAAGTTGATGGATGTAAGTGGCTCAGGACAGTGCTTTGTGGCGTTCCGTGAGGGAGACCTATGTTCAGCAGTGGACTTGTGAAGGGCTGTATTGACAATGATTATACAAATCACATCATAAATTAGAATGTATACCACTTACCGTGTAGTGACTGGTATAGACAGTGAATGAACGAATGAATAAATAAATAAATAAATATCCCTCATTTTTGTTACTACTTATGTTTAATGTAAGTGCGTTACATTTTTATGAATAAATTAAGAGACCTACTTAAGTTAAAATATTAAGTTCTTTTTTCTTTATACCTAGACTCTTACGTTAAGCTTAAGGTTTCAAGCCTATCAATAAATAATGGGCACCCCAATAATGGTAACCAAGACTCAACTCTTAAGGTAATCTATGTGGGAGGTCGTTGTTCAGCAGTGGACTTTTAAAATAGGCTGTAGTTGCAACGCCGTCTTAGTCCATACCGGGGCCCTTAGGCACAAAAGAATTTGGGGCCCTTTTGGAAAGTAAAAAAGTGAATGACAAAAACATTTTTCTGCCATGATCTTATATTTATTATAGTTAATTGGTAAAATCAAACAATATGTAATTAATGAGGGCATCCACGATTTTTTCTGCCACCAGGGCGGCGCCACTTTACAATGAGGTAAAATATTTGACAGATCTCATTGCGGGGACGATAATTTGTTAGAAAAATGTAAATTTTAATGTTTCTTTCCTGAATTTTCTTAAAAAAAAGGAAAATATTCTATTTCAACAACAATACGTGTATTCTTTTAATTTATTAAATTAAAATTTAGGCTTCAATTGTCTAAAAATAAGGATCGTAACAATTATTTGCTATAAAATCTATTAATTGCGGTTGATAATAATTATCACTTAATAAATCATTTGCCGTTAAATCTTTTGAAGTGTTATTTTTATTAAACAGTACGAAATGATATTTTTATCTCATAGAATATAAATACGTAAGTTGCCGAAAATAAAAAAAATCCAGGTCATATATTAGCTATAAGCGAATAAGGCCGATGGCCCTACCACGGGGGCCCCCGTGACGATAGGGGCCCTGGGCAATGGCCCCATGTGCCCTTATGGTAAAGACGGTACTGTTTAGTTGTAATTATAACGCTATACATATACGGTATATATATACGAAGTTCGTGTAATGTGACGTCATCTTTACATTGACTTCAGTGTGTTATCGGGCGAGGATGCGTGCTGCGGGTGGCTCTGTGCGTCGTCGTCGAGTGCGCCAGCTTTGTTGCACGCGCTGGCGGCGTGCGCCCCCCGCGCGGCCCTCGCCGTCAGACTGGCGTACACGTTGGGCAACATGGCCGCCGCGGATGAACAGGCTAGGGTAAACGTAAGTGAGATTGAACCTACCATATTTTCATAATTGGACGAAATTATTAAAAAAGATCCGACTATCCTAAATGTGAGATATTGATGTTTTCTTTATTTTGGATTACGAGGGCGGCACGGAAAATTTCGGGAACCAAGGAAGTAACACAACATTACTATTTAAAAATGTATTTATTGCTTTTCGAAGTATTCTCCGCGAAATTTGACACATTTTTCCATATGATGGAACCAATCATTGTAGCAACCATTCCATTCGGAAGATGGTTCTCTAAAATGGCCATTTTGTTGGCGTCCACAGCTTCTTCAGGTGATGAAAATCTCTGTCCACGCAATTTATTCTTTATTTTAGGGAAAGTATAGAAATCATTAGGGCTTAGGTCGGGGCTGTACGGCGGATGGTCTAATAATTCTATGTTTTCTTGCTTTAAAAACTCTTTTGTTCTGTGTGCGGTGTGAGAACTCGCATTGTCGTGATGGAGGATGATGCGGCGGTTGCAGTTCTCTTTACGGAGTTCAGAAAAGACCTGTGACAAACAAATGCTAGCAAACCGTACTTTGTCCCTCACGAGGAATAGTCGTAACATGGCCGGTTTTGGAGACAAACGTGGCCACCATTTTTTTTGCAACACTCCGTGAACGAACAATTTTTGTTGGCTTTAACTCATTCTCGAATACCCAAACTCGTGACTGGTTTTTTGTTTCGGGTTCGTACGCGTATATTCAGGATTGGTCACCTGATACGATTTTGTATACATCATTTGAGGATCCTGCGTGGAATCTTTCGAGAGTTCTGACACACCACGTAACGCGAGCCGCTTTTAGATCTTCACAGAGCGAATGCGGTATCCATCGGGAAAACAACTTTTTACACCTAATTGTTCATGCAATATTATTTGTATTTGACTCATGCCAATTTCTAAAGTTGCCTGAATTTCGCGGTATGTCACATGTCGATCTTCCTTCCCAATCAGCTTAAGCACGGTATCAACGTTTTCTTGCGTGACTGCAGTTTTTGGACGACCTTGACGGGAATCATCACTGATCTTGACACGTCCACGCTGAAATAAAGCAAACCAGCGATAAATTGTGGTTTTGGATGGGGCATGGAAATAATACTAGTTTTTACGGAATTTATCGCGTATATTTAACTTTTTAATACCCGACATTTCGAACGCTTTACAGCACTCATGGTCACGTGCGGGACTGAGATGTTCAACGTCCATATGTCATAGTTAACCGCGGTTACCATAGATTAAAATTTAACTTTTGTTCCGATCTATGCAGTATGAACTTATGGTATCTTGAAGTCTTGCAGTTGTATGCTTGGGTTGAGATTTAATTTTATTTATTATAGGATCCAAGCAGATGGTAGCACCCAGCCATCTTCTCTATTGAAATTAGGATGTTTTTTGATTTCAATAGCCTCGCGAATCATCCTTGGAAGGAATCGGTGTTCTTTAGCGAGGATCTGCGGTCTATCAAATCTGATGTAGTGACGGGGGCGATCCTGTACGTGTTCACAGACTGCAGACTTCCCGGAGCGTCGATTCTTCACATCAGCTATATGTTCTTTAACGCGTGTTTTTATTGATCTTTTAGTTTGTCCTATGTAGGAGAGACCACATTCACAATCAAGCTTGTACACTCCTGCATCTTGCAGAGGGACATTACACTTGACTGATGGTAAAAACTGACCAATCTTCTTCAGCGGCTTGAAGTATGTTTTGATGGAAGCGCGCTTCAAGATGTAGCCAATCTTGTCAGTGACTCCTCTAACATATGGCAGTACAGCAGGTACACGCTCAACTGTGGCCGGCTTCACTCGTTCACTGTGACGTAGGCGCGGAACTTGAAGCTTGTTGTCATGCAAAACTTGCTTGACATGGTGGAGCTCAGCAGCCAGGTGTTTACTGTCACAGATCCCTCGTGCTCTCTGAAACAAAGATTTACCCACGGTAGCTAACTGTGAAGGATGGTGATGAGAATCACCGTTTAAATATCTATCTGTATGGGTCTTTTTTCTATACACAGTATGGCTCAAGGTGTTATCAGGATTCCGAATTACTAACACATCTAGAAAAGCTAAGGAATTGTTTGCCTCTAACTCCATTGTGAACTGAATTTTAGAATTTATAGAGTTAAGATGGTCTAAAAATGCAGTTACTTTATCTAAAGGTAGAATTGTGAAAGTGTCGTCTACGTACCGCTTGTAGAATCTTGGATTTATGGGAGAACTAAGCAGGGCTTTCTCCTCAAAGTCTTCCATGAATATGTCGGCGACAATGGGAGATACAGGTGAGCCCATCGCCACACCATCTACTTGCTTGTAGAACTCCTCCTTCCACAATAGGTAGCCAGATGTAAGGCAGTGTCTGAGTAATACTGCATATTCTACGGGCATGTTGTTTTCTTTCAGCCTTCTAGTTACAATTGAGATGCAGTCTTCAACAGGTAAGCATTAAAACAATGACTGCACATCAAAACTGACCATAGTTTCATTGTCTGCCAGATGTAGGTCTTTAATCTCGCTGACAAAATGGTAGGAATCCTTTATGTGTGCTCTTGTATGTCCCCTGAGCGGTGAGAGTATTTTCGCTAAGTGTTGAGCCCATCTGTAAGTTGGTGAATCGATTTGGCTCACTATGGGACGTAATGGAGCATTGGGCTTGTGTATTTTTGGTAACCCATACAGTTTTGGTGATTTGGCGCACGTAGGTATTATCCATTTTACGTCGAGATTTAATTTTTCGGAGTGTTTCTTTATGAGGTCACTAGTTGTTTTTAGTGTGCTATTTGTTGGGTCGTTTTTAACCTTTTTATAAGTACTTACATCCGACAAAAGTTCTTGTATTTTAGAATTATAATCTGACGTATCCATGACAACCGTGGCGTTTCCCTTATCTGCGCGGAGAATCGTAAGTTCTGGTTTATTGCGTAGGTTCTTTAACGCTATAAATTCGTCTTTGGGAAGATTCGGTTTAGGCACTGAACATCGACGTAACATAGACGAAATGTCTTGACGTATCGCCTCCAAATCTTCTTTCCGCATATTGTTTTTAAATAAACAGTCCTCGACACTACAGATAATTTCTTCGTACGGTAATTTGCGGGGTGTAATAGCAAAGTTGAGGCCTTTGCATAAAACCCTAATTGTTGCATCATCCAGTGTTTGTTTTGACAGATTATAGAGCGCGATTAATCTATGATCTGTGTTTGTCAATGGTTGCTTTTGGTTCTGGCATTGATTCAGATGTTTGACATTTGAATTGTTCGTTAATTTTTGATATTTTTCTATATGTTTGTTTTTGCATTCGTTATATTTACTAATTTCGCGTTTATTCAATGTTTCCACGCAAAAATTATAGTCAGACTTCGTTAAAACTTTCTTTAATTCACTGGATGATGTGTCTATGGATTTATTTATGTCATATAGATCGGAGCGTTTTTGTTGGATTACCGTCCGTAACAACTTTTTACTCGCCTGATTTAAGATCTTAGCGCTTCCTCGAATGTCCTTTTTGGTTGATATTTTGACACACGTAGGAATGAGATTATGGTCACGGCATCTCTTCAAGAAATTTAAGGCTGTTAGATATCTTGCGCGCTTGGTCTTTAGATCTTCTAATCGGCGTATTTTATTTGCAATTACCAGTCCGTACTGGTTTACATAATGATTTCTTATATTTACGCGAACACTACAAATTGAAATAATACTAGTTTTTACGGAATTTATCGCGTGTATTTAACTTTTTAATACCCGACGTTTCGACATATTTATGGAAGACTTTGAGGAGAAAGCCCTGCTTAGTTCTCCCATAAATCCAAGATTCTACAAGCGGTACGTAGACGACACTTTCACAATTCTACCTTTAGATAAAGTAACTGCATTTTTAGACCATCTTAACTCTATAAATTCTAAAATTCAGTTCACAATGGAGTTAGAGGCAAACAATTCCTTAGCTTTTCTAGATGTGTTAGTAATTCGGAATCCTGATAACACCTTGAGCCATACTGTGTATAGAAAAAAGACCCATACAGATAGATATTTAAACGGTAATTCTCATCACCATCCTTCATAGTTAGCTACCGTGGGTAAATCTTTGTTTCAGAGAGCACGAGGGATCTGTGAGAGTAAACACCTGGTTGCTGAGCTCCACCATGTCAAGCAAGTTTTGCATGATAACAAGCTTCAAGTTCCGCACCTACGTCACAGTGAACGAGTGAAGCCAGCCACAGTTGAGCGTGTACCTGCTGTACTGCCATATGTTAGAGAAGTCATTGACAAGATTGGCTACATCTTGAAGCGCGCTTCCATCAAAACATACTTCAAGCCGCTGAAGAAGATTGGTCAGTTTTTACCATCAGTCAAGTGTAATGTTCCTATGCAAGATGCAGGAGTGTACAAGCTTGATTGTGAATGTGGTCTCTCCTACATAGGACAAAGTAAAAGATCAATAAAAACCCGCGTTAAAGAACATATAGCTGATGTGAAGAATCGACGCTCCGGGAAGTCTGCAGTCTGTGAACACGTACAGGATCGCCCCCGTCACTACATCAGATTTGATAGACCGCAAATCCTCGCTAAAGAACACCGATTCCTTCCAAGGATGATTCACGAGGCTATTGAAATCAAAAAAAATCCTAATTTCAATAGAGAAGATGGCTGGGTGCTACCATCTGCTTGGGATCCTATAATAAATAAAATTAAATCTCAACCCAAGCATACAACTGCAAGACTTCAAGATACCATAAGTTCATGCTGCATAGATCGGAACAAAAGTTAAATTTTAATCTATGGTAACCGCGTTTATCTATGACATATGGACGTTGAACATCTCAGTCCCGCCCGTGACTGTTGCCCGTGAGTGCTGTAAAGCGTTCGAAACGTCGGGTATTAAAAAGTTAAATATACGCGATAAATTCCGTAAAAACTAGTATTAATTCAACATAATAAATCACTTTCACTTGACCGATTTTGAAAATTCTTTTACCACTAGAACGTTATTTATAATTATAGATGTCTAATGTAGGATGTATTTTATATTATTGAGGGTGCTACTTTCTATGAATATGTTTTTTTGGCTAATCTCGAAAATTACTTGACCGATTTCGAAAATTCTTTCACCATTACGTTACTAATGAGAGCTTTAGTTGTGTGATTAAATTATATTATTATAATAATTATTTGTGTGATTAATATTTAAAAAAAAGTTAATACCTACCTAAGATGATCAACTTCAATTATTATTTTCGAAAATGTGCTAATTATATCTCAAAAAATGGACTATTATATATTACAGTACTTTCTGTGGTTTATTCATTACCAAAGAGTAGAAAACGAAAACAACCGTTGTTATCCGCACAGTTGAAATCGTTATATATATATATATATATATATATATATATATATATATATATTTCAATAATAATAGATTAGTTAAATATATGTTAGGTACATAACTATCTACTATTATTTTTTATGTATTTTAACTGTTACATTAATTATTGATTTTATTACTTATCTTCAATATTTTAGTGCGATGTTCGTACCTACATAAAACATACGATTGTGTTGTGTGAGCATTCAATTACACACACGCACACACACGCACGAATCAATCTGAATGAAATATAAAATCTCCCAAATTTTTGGGTAATCGATTCATACTATTATTACCGAAGTCACGCACATTAATATAGGCATGGTACGTAAGATATGCACGTGACGTGGTACTCACGCACACATGAATCAAAGACTGGCGTCACTATAAACGGTACGATGTGTTAGCAACACGGTATCTGTACCTATAAAACATCTTTGCTTATTACGTAATTGGAGCCTGTTGGGCTAGTAAGCGCTTGCCATAAATTTGACTGTTTGTGATAAACATGTGTTCATTCCCGAAATTGTTAGTTACAATTTTAAGTGCTGATTTACCTTGTGTAGTTTCCAATTCGTCGAACTATAGGCTTATCGCCATCTCCTCCTTGTTCTCCAAAATAAGGGAAATCATCATAAACTACCAACTCATGAGATACCTTGAGGTTCCCCAGCTGATTAGTGACCGCCAGTACGATTTGTCGGTGTCCCTCATCTTGTGATCTTCTTGGTTACCTATTATATTGATGGGGCAGGCGTTCGAGTCCAAGGAGGAGGCTTTGGCGGTTAGTTTGGATATAGCGAAGGCCTTTGATCAGGTTTGGCATAAAGCACTTCTTTCAAAGCTTCCTTCCTGTAAACTTCCCGAGAAATTTTGCCAATGGATCACCAGTTTTCTGGCTATTTGGAGCATCAAGGTCGTAGTATATGGTGAATGCTCCGATTACAAGCCTATTAACGCTGATGTTCCACAAGGCTGCGTGCTATCACCAACGCTGTTTCTTCTGCATATCAATGATATGTTGCGAACCGGTAAAATTCATTGCTATTCGGACGACAGCTCATCATCAGAGCTGCTGCAGAGCTTTATATACCAACCGTAACAATATTTCTTGGGAAAACTTTACGAGTATCGGAACATACTTTCGTCTGAGGTCGAGACTTTGTTGAACAAAGTCTCGAGTCTCCCCAGAAGGTAAAAGCTTGCGCGTTTACCGCTAAAAAGTACGCCTTTGTCATATCTCCATAGTTTCAGGGCACTCCCATTGTTGCCTCAGCCAGTATCGGAATCCTCGGCGTCGACATATCGAATAGTGTGTAGTTTCGGGGTCACTTAGAAGAGAAGGCCGAATTGGCCTCTAAAAGCTAGGCCATTATTTCATGCTGGGACACCGCCTGCAACTTTGCAAGGCGCAGGTTCGGCTTCATATAGAATACTGTTCCTCTCTGTAATATCTCTGGGCCAATGGTCCCGAGTGCCAGCTCCTTCCACTTCATCGCATCCAGCATAGAGCTGTTTGAATCGTCTGCGACCGGGCTCTTTCCAATCACCTTGGCTCCAGTGAGCCAAGGTGATTGGAAAGAGTTACTACGCTGCGGCTAAACGAATCAAGTTTTTGTATGGTGAATTTATTTATGTAAACTGCCCCCATGAAATAGGAGAAATTCCTACTGTAGATTTAAGAAAGTGGCATGATGTTTATGTCATAGTTTTAAGTCTGTCATACTGGACCTCTCCCCTTGAAGAGAGAATTAGCGTTAATCTGTTATGCTTGGTAGTTACATTGAGGATCCCAGTGCCAGACATCTCGCATCTTAGACGCTGCTGCCCGTTACTGGTCGGAATATTTTACTATTACTATTAAATTGCAGCCTTTAAAAACTCATAGCGGGTTGGCAACCGCTGTTCTTTTATTTTTATTCAGCCATTTTTATAGATAAGGGTAACACAGTCCACCTGATGGTAAGTGGTTGCTGTGGCCCATAGACACCTACATATATCCTCGAGTACGAATCAAAATGCAGATGCGTTGTCACACGTGAGGACTAAGATGGTGTGCCTTGTTTCCAGTAAAAAGGGTATCCGGTTCTTTATACTCACCATACGAAACACAGCAGTGTTAAGCTGGTATTTTACGCTGGTACTGTGAGAGCGTGGTCCTTCCCTGGTCGAGCCGATTCATTCGTGCTACAACTGTGCTACTCATATAGCTACAGCATGGCTCTACCATATAAAATTGTTATCAAAAAGATGCTGCTGCTCATCTACTGGTTCAGTATCGCTCTTTCACCTCGTACGACACCCACGGGATGTCAAGGTCTAGTGGATATTCTTATACCACCACTACAAGGTTACTTTAAATATAAAATATATTATTGAAAACCATATGGCACAACAGAACACATTTATCAACGGCATTACAGCCAATTACAAGTCCGCTGCTGAGTAAAGAACTCGACCATAACAAGAAGAGGGTTTTTAAGGGCACATGATGAAGATAATAAAAGAAATGAGCCGAAAAAGTTTTATGTCTTTCATACTAGTATGCATTTGTTTTATTTTAATAGTAGTATGTTATGCATATTCGTAAACCTTTTTAAAATTTTTACACCTTTTTTTTAAAGATCTACAACGAAGATGGTAGCGTAGACGTGTTACTGACTATACTGGAGTCCTACACAAACCGCAACGAACGTGACACGAAGGACCTAGATTTGGACCCGGATCTCCATTTAGTTGGTACGACATAATTTTTATACAAGCTATACAGAAACTCGCGGAATATTTACTTAATTTGTTTACAAGAAAGCTAGCTCCACTCTAAGAATTTCTTCTGTATCGCCGAGGCATTTTATAGTATAGTTTGACATTAACGCCAATGGAAATACTTTTGGCGAGCTGTCAAAACAAAACTTCCAGAGAAATTGTGTTTAATTAATACCAATAGAAGACGTCGTACTTTCATTCAGTGAAAAAAAAACATCTTTATTTCCATATTTTCATTAATGAAAATTTATTTTAATTTTGAACAAGTGGTAAAACTAAAACATTTGTGTTGTGTCGACTTCAATATAAAACAAAATGAGGACGTTCTCATTTTATTTGAACTCAAAAACTATTGATCAGATCTTGATCAATACGAGAAGCACCAGTTTTCAAATAAAAAAAGAATTATGCAAATAGTTTCACCTAGAAAAACGTTCTGAGTACTGACGAATTAGTCGAACCTCATCCTTTTTGAAGTCGATTAAAAACATGAGACATACATAACTACTAATTAACATAAATAGCAACTTGAAATTATAGATATAAGTAATAATTAATTGATGACGCAAATTGCACATAGACAACTTTAACGGATTTTACCTTGTTACCACTTATTTTTAATTTCCGACATTTCATGGTTTCACGGGGGGTTCCCGCGTTAGGAATTAATCATTAGAACTACTTTTACGGATTTTATCGCGTTTTTTTAGTTTTAATCTATGTGTAGTGTTCGCGTAAATATAAAAAATCATTAATCGTTAGAAATTAAAAATAAGTAGTATTAAACCCGAAAAATCCGTAAAATTAGTTTCATTCAATGTGTAGAGATGTTTTAAAGAGTTTTTTTGTCTATCTCTGTTTAGGTTCAGATGGCTCCAATGAAGATGTTTTAATAAAGGTGCGTATAACTAATAGTGGACAACGTTATTCTAAGAGATCCTTTTCCTGGTTTAGTCGACTAATTCTTAAATCAATTCTTTAAAAAACACACACACTTTGTGTTAGTGGGTACGTGAGCGTGTGTATTTATTGCTTGAAAATTAATAATGACTTTAAATTCATAGCTTTTTACTAAAATCCTAAGTTTGACTGATAGGAAATGTTTTTAGCATTAAGCCCGCCTTTTGATCCTATACTGTTTATAAGGTTCAGTAAAGATGAAAAAATTAATCGATTCTATAGTTCTTAAACAAAAAGAAACTCTAAATTTAAAACAATTAGTTTTAATTTTTATATCAATATTTTATTTACATTATGTCTCCATCTGGGTACGATAGTTCCGCCCTTTTGGTTCATGAATGAAATGTTAATTAAATGACTTAATCTGGGTAAGCTAAAACCACCTTCTTACCACTTCTGCCAGTAAGCAGCAATCAAATTTGTCACTATATTACAACAAGCAACAATGTTATAACGTTATTGTTATAGTATGTAATAACACAAAATCCCGGAAAATGTACAACGAAATGTTTAATAAAAGAAAAATTGTACAAAAATGGTTATTATATTATCAAAGAATACTTACATAAATGAAAATAGCCTCTGGGAATGAGATGATTGCCACCATGCAGGTTCTATAAAAGTTTATTTTAAACTGAAATATGTTTAAAAAACTCCCTCTGGGTTTCTTGCTGGTTCTTCCCAGGATAGATATTTTTTTCCGAACCAGTTGTAAAAAATGAATAAAATGTTTTATCTCAGAATGACCTAATTTGAACAAATTATTCGATTTTTTAACTATCCGATTTCCACTGGTAAATGATGATGTTGCCGCGCACTGTTTTAGTCTCATAAACGCCTATTCATTTCCATCTTGCTTAGAAGATACGTAGCGGCCATTTTAATCCAACTTACGGCAGACTATTGTAATCAGATATCTATTTTAATTTACTTTTGTTTACAAGTAGTTGTATTCTTTATTAAGAGTTACAGCTGTAGCAGCCAGATAAATCAAACCTAAACGGGAATAAATAATATATACTCCGCTGCTACCATAACGCGGAAGGCGAGAATAAATAAAAAAAACATTTTATTTCCTAATTATTCTTGGCTACTGAGATACTGCGGACTGTATATAGATAATTTGACGTTCTTATAAAGAAACAAGAAGCAGCCGCAAATATCATTCAGCGCCACACCGACTTCACACGCCGCTATCGTCACGTATCCGTCGACCAATGGTGAGCCGTTTCTTCAACGCCGCAGTTCGTTTCCTCTTGCTGTTCCGGAGCTGTATTCCACACCGCCGCCGCCCGCCGACTACGCGTGCGCACCGATCTGCATGTCTTATATAGCCCGGTCCAGCGACGTAGCTTCGTGAACAACAAACAAGTCTCACGCCGGGAAACGAAACGTAGATAATTGTATATTTTAAATAGTTTTCATTGGTCATAAAATAAGCAATATAATTGGCTAGGCAAAATATTAATTGTTACCATTGGCAAATCAATAGTGAGCCAGCCATATAAATATAGGCAAGGTTGATGCAAAATATATTCCATTCCGAATCCCATTCGACAGTACATTCATAAACATAAACAGTAGTTTCATTTCTCCACCTTAAAGAAAACCACTCGGAGTCTGTTAATAGTGGACAGTTCGTCTCCACTATTACAGTGGTGACCCCGTACGAACACCGAGGGGGAAGATCCGGTACGAACACCAAGAAGGAACACCCTGCGACGTACCACTACTATTGCACGAACACCGCGAAGGAAACCCGTACGAACACCGAGAAGGAAGACTTCAGTTTATATAAAATCAGTGTAATCAAGCCGTCATTATGGAGCAGGAGGCAAACACATATACATCAAACCCGGTAAAGGAACCAGAAATCGCCGGTATATCTCTATCGTTAAGAATACCACCGTTTTGGAGAGACAAACCACGACTTTGGTTCGTCAGTTTTGAAGCCGCAACGAATGGTTTAAAGAAGAGCCAAGCGCAATTAGCACAGATGGTGATAGCCCAACTTGAGAAACAAGACATCGAACAAATTGCGGACCTGTTGTACAACCCACCAGCAGTCGACCAGTATAATTCACTGAAGGATCGGCTGATCTCCGCATATGAAGAATCCGACAGTCGACAGCTACAAAAACTTCTATCAGAAATAGAACTTGGAGACCAGAAACCCACACAACTCCTACGCAAAATGCGTACTTTGGCGCGAGATAAAGTTCCGGATTCAACACTACGGCTAATGTGGGTAAACCACCTACCACCACATATTCGATCGGTAATAGCAGTCAGCGAAACATTCAGCACGCAGACGAAGCTCGACGAACTGGCACTCCTGGCGGACAAGATGATCGAAAACAGCAGTAGCTCACACATATCGATCATCGAAGGCACTTCAACAAAGGCCAATGATACCCAGTTTCTTCTCGAAGAAATTCGGAAGCTATCATTCGAAGTCGCCGCGCTCAAAGCTTCCCAGCATCATACCTTTTACCAGCAACAGTACAACCAGCGCAATCAGCAACACCGAAGATCACCTTTTCGTCGCAACCGCTCTGCAAGTAGAAGTCGAATAAGCTCAACATCAAGATCCCCTTACTGCTACTATCATCGACGTTTCGGGGTCGAGGCAAGAAAATGCACAGCACCGTGTACATTCAAAAATGAAAATACGAACACGGAAAACTAACTAGTACGCTCGATGCGACGGGATCCAGCGTAACAGCAAAGTCCTACCGTCTTTTCGTCACCGATAAAAAAAGCAAGCTCACTTTCCTTATCGACACCGGAGCAAATATCTCAGTGTTACCGCCGAAGCAAGGACAGAAGTTGAAGCCACTAGATTTTCAACTCTATGCAGCAAACAATACGGTTATTCCTACATATGGAGAAAAAACAATGGAACTTGATTTTAATCTACGCCGACCATTCAAATGGAGATTTATCGTCGCTAAAGTCAGCAAACCAATCATCGGTGCTGATTTTCTTCAACATCACCAGTTGGTCGTCGACATCAAAAATAGAAGAATCATCGACGGGAAAACCAATCTTGCATCTCAGTCTTTTGTACAAGCAACCAATCTGCCCACAATAAGAAGCATAGATGTGCAACAACCGTATCACAAGATCCTCGAAGAATACCCTGGTATCACAAGAATAACTTCAATGAAATTAACACCGAAGAACGACGTTGAGCATTTCATCGACACCAATGGACCACCACTTCATTGTCGTGCACGTCCAATCGCACCACACCTATACGAGCAAGTTCGAAAGGAATTCGAAAACATGATTGAGCAAGGAATATGCCGTCCAAGCAAAAGCCCTTGGTCATCACCACTTCACATTGTACCGAAGAAGAACGGAGAATTACGAGTTTGTGGAGATTACAGAAGACTGAATTCTATTACCACTCCTGACCGATACCCAATACCGCGAGTCAGGGATTTCACTCATCAACTATTAGACAAGACTATATTCTCCACCATCGATCTCAACCGAGCTTACCAACAAATAAGAGTCCGCGATGAAGACATAGAGAAGACAGCAATAATTACCCCAATGGGATTATTCGAATTCCCAAGAATGATCCCAGGATTAAAGAACGGAGGTCAAACTTTCCAAAGATTCATACACGAAGTACTTCATGGACTGGATTTCGTTTTCGCATTTATTGATGATCTCCTTGTTGCAAGCCCTGATAAAGAAACGCACGAAACCCATCTACGCACCGTGCTACAGCGATTAGAAGACAACGGAATCACAATCAACCCTTCGAAATGCATATTTGGACAGCAAGAAGTTCAATTTCTTGGTTTCACCGTCAGCAAGGAAGGAATAAAACCGCCTGCCGAAAAAGTCAGAGCAATCATCGATTATGCAAAACTTAAAACTATCGAAGAGCTAAGGCGTTTTCTCGGGATGATAAATTTTTACAGAGAACACATACCTAAAGCCGCTGAAATCCAAGCACCACTTCACGCCTACCTTCACAACACGAAGAAAAAAGATAAAACGTCAATCGAATGGAACGATGAAGCCACGAAGGCATTTGAAGCTTGTAAAATTGCGATCCAAAATGCAGCTTTACTCGCTCACCCATCACACGAAGCAACCCTTGCTATCTTCAGCGACGCATCCGATCTCTCAGCAGGAGCAGTTCTCCAACAGTACAGCAATGGGAAATGGCAACCACTTGGATATTTTTCGAAGAAGTTCTCCGATACTCAACGTAACTACAGTACATTCGACCGAGAGCTACTCGCTATTTACATGGCTATCAAGCACTTCAGAAAAACGTTCGAGGGTCGAAACCTGATCGTTTTTACCGACCACAAGCCATTAACATATGTACTTCCAAAGAAACCATCACTATCGGAAACACCACGAAGAGCAAGACAACTTATTTTCATAAGTGAATTCACGACCGACATACGTCACATCAGTGGAAAGGACAACATAGTTGCCGACGCACTCAGTCGCGTACCAATCGACAGTGTAACGTGCCCTACATCAATCGACTATCATAAGATCGCCGCAGCACAAGACAGAGATAGTGACAACATAAAACATCTATCGAAGCAAGGTAACTTGTCCATCAAGCAAGTTACAATGCCAATGACGCATCTACCTATATACTGTGAAGCCTCAACGACAACCATGCGACCATACATACCAGAAGAATGTCGTCGCGAAGTCTTCAATACACTGCACAACATTAGTCATCCAGGTGTTAGAACAACAAGAAAACTCATCACTGAAAAATTCTTTTGGCCTGCAATGCAAGCGGATGTTGGCAACTGGGCGAAGCAATGCATTCAATGCCAAAAATGCAAAGTACAAAGGCATACATCAAGTAGTCTAGCTACATTTCCACCCACGGAGAGATTCGAACACTTGCACGTTGACATCGTTGGACCATTACCTACTTCACCGCAAGGACATCGTTATCTCGTAACAATGATCGACAGAACAACAAGATGGCCAGAAGCAATACCTACCGATGATACTTCAGCCGAATCCGTCGCGAAGATAATTTATGAAAATTGGATTACTCGTTTCGGATCACCTAAAACCATCACAACGGATCAAGGAAGGAATTTCGAAAGCAACCTATTCCTCAAACTTCTTCAAACTATGGGAATACAGAAGACGCGTACAACAGCATACCATCCTCAGTCAAACGGAATAATCGAACGATGGCATCGTACATTAAAGACTGCACTCAAAACTCGTTTATCTCAACATACAAAGTGGATTGATGAGCTACCTACAGTGCTACTCGGACTACGAGCAACACCGCGTGCAGACACTAGTCTTAGCGCCGCTCAGCTAACCTACGGCTGCAGCATAAGGCTGCCGTGTGACTTCTTCAGTTCAGCAGCGTCAAACAAACAAGAAATGGATTACGATTTCGTAACTAAACTTCGAGAATCAATTAACAAAGCCTTTTCGTTGAAATGCACCGAAATGCAATCACACAGAAATAATAAATCAGTATTCATTCACCAAGATTTGAAAACATGCAAGCAAGTTTTTGTAAGAAACGACGCAATGAAAAAACAATTTCAACCTACCTACGATGGACCGTATAAAGTATTAGAGAGAAATAGCAAGACTTTTAAACTACAAATACCCGGAAGGAAATCTACGATTATATCGATCGACCGACTAAAGCCAGCCTATATTATTAACGAGGATACTGCAGAGGATTCATCATCATCATCAAAACCACCAGCGAGGAAGCTTGAAACTTCATCATCTACATCAACCCAGTTGAAACCTATTTTAAAAACTACGAAATACGGGCGAGTCGTCAAGCCTCCGGTACGCTTTCGCTGGGGGGAGAGTGATGTAGCAGCCAGATAAATCAAACCTAAACGGGAATAAATAATATATACTCCGCTGCTACCATAACGCGGAAGGCGAGAATAAATAAAAAAAACATTTTATTTCCTAATTATTCTTGGCTACTGAGATACTGCGGACTGTATATAGATAATTTGACGTTCTTATAAAGAAACAAGAAGCAGCCGCAAATATCATTCAGCGCCACACCGACTTCACACGCCGCTATCGTCACGTATCCGTCGACCAATGGTGAGCCGTTTCTTCAACGCCGCAGTTCGTTTCCTCTTGCTGTTCCGGAGCTGTATTCCACACCGCCGCCGCCCGCCGACTACGCGTGCGCACCGATCTGCATGTCTTATATAGCCCGGTCCAGCGACGTAGCTTCGTGAACAACAAACAAGTCTCACGCCGGGAAACGAAACGTAGATAATTGTATATTTTAAATAGTTTTCATTGGTCATAAAATAAGCAATATAATTGGCTAGGCAAAATATTAATTGTTACCATTGGCAAATCAATAGTGAGCCAGCCATATAAATATAGGCAAGGTTGATGCAAAATATATTCCATTCCGAATCCCATTCGACAGTACATTCATAAACATAAACAGTAGTTTCATTTCTCCACCTTAAAGAAAACCACTCGGAGTCTGTTAATAGTGGACAGTTCGTCTCCACTATTACACAGCAATATCACTTCTGTTGACGGAGGGGCCTGGTGATCCCATAGCACAGGGCAACCTATTTCGGGCACGTCTGCCACCTAGATCTTATTTAGTTAGTATTTATAGCTGTTATTGTATAAGTTTACTATTACTTAGTTTATTGTAATGTACTGATAATATGTGGGAGAAAATAAATATTACTTTATTATTACTTTATTATTGACTATTGTAATCAAATTGAGCAAACTAGTCCAAAGATAATACGTTCTCAAAGTTGCTAACGCTAGTCCAGTTCCAGTTATGTACTTACTTTTTGTTTTTTTGAATATATTTGCTCCGGCTTAAAATTGACTGCAAAAATTAAGCCGGGATTAAAATCCTTTTCTTGGGTTATGTGTTGACGACTAAAAAGGCAGAAATGCTGGACGCTGTCTCGCGGTCCTCGATTACGACAATACATCTTTTTTTTTTAAATCATAACAATTCATGTTAAAAACAAAATAATCACTGAATTAGTGTGAGTAATTTCATAGCTTTCTTTAATTCTGAATATATTATCTATTTATAAATGTTTAACTTAGACGGTTCGGGTTGTTGCGAACTTATGCCTGGCAGAGCTGGCAGGGCGGGGAATAGCCGCTCATCACGCCGAACGCACTGTGAAAGCACTGCTGTCGTGTTTAGAGGTAGCTGAGAGGCCTACAGATAAACCGGTAAGAATTTTCAAAGATTTGCATTAATATGAAATATTAATAATGGTTTTCTGACCGAATTTTGGTTGACCAGTCACAACGGAGACAGGTCATCTGCGCAGGATAACAGAAGTCTATACGCAAGCACAGAATAAATAATAGACGCAAGCACAGGTGCGCTCTATTCCTCATTCTCATAGTCCGATCAGATGGCAATCCGACACGACAGCTTAATATGCTTTCCGAGGGACGGAGGTAAACACCAATAATTGTCGTCTGGCTTTCGGCTACTACTGAGAATTTCCTTATTAGAAAAATTCAATAACTGATTTTGACCGCCCCCCCCCCCTCCCCCGGATTCAAACTCAGGTCCACATGATCAGCAGTCACACTTACGAATTAATCAGCGATGTAATACAATAACTTCCTGACTATGACGTTTTAGTTGTTTTAAACTCTATAGAAATAAGATCTCAGATACTCGTAGTTTTAGTTTCGGAGACACTCTGCTAACCACAGGAAGTCTACATTTAAAAGCTAAGAATTTGTAGTTTTGCATTAATGCTAGCTCCTCATTCGAACTCAGGATCCGCGACTTAAAAATCAATTAAACCACCAATTAAACCAAGCCACTTATAATTTTCAGGTGATCGGCCCAATTGAAAGAGAGGGAGACGTATACATGGAACGTCGTGAAGAATTGGCCACAGCTGCCCTTGCTACTCTCAACAACATCACGTTCTATCTCGAACCAGCGGAACCCCTCGACCCGCTGGATGATACTATTGAGCTGCTTTGTAAAGGTATAATTCTTTTTTGCTTTATTCCCATCAGGCATCAGTAGCTTTCTGCAGGATATACTCTTAAGGTACTTGAAATCTTCATCTTCATCACTACAGGCTATCAAAGTCTACTGCTGATCAAGATCTCTGTTATTAATTGCCTCATTGATACTCGTCAGAGTTGCCACGCTCGGCGGGCGAGATGGCGATCGCATATTTATTATTATTTTGAGTTGTTATTAGGAAACTGCTGTTGTTCATCTCCTGTTTCAGCTTCCCTCTTTCGCCTTTTACGGTACCCATTGGATGATATGAGGTAGTAGATTATATTATGGTACCACAACACGTGGAGGTAATTAAGATGAAAAATGTTAATACAGGTTGTTGCGGGCACCACCGAAGCTTAATACAGTTCATTTTTCTACAGCTTCTTTCGTCCTTTCATTGGAACAAAAAATTATAGTTTAACTATGATTTCATCGCGAGAATGTGGTAAACCCGCAAAACTTTCTAATCTTGGAAAATTACTATTACTAATTGCAAGGGCGGGTTATGTCGGGCTCGTATCGTCTAAAACATCCCATCTACGTAGTATATTAGCAGAGCTACGGTTTGTTCGCCCCTCCTCGGGGGAAGATCCCCCTTCTTCTTCTTAGGTTAAGCGCACGAGTACGCAAAGTGCGCTATCCTCCACGACCTCCAACTCCATCTGCGCAAGGGACCTAAAGCAGCAGGTCTGGTCTACGGCTGCGTTATCAGCCAAGTTTCGGCTGCGGAGGGTAGGGAGAGCGGCACCTCGTAATACCGTCACTCTCCGCAACCCCGCCACCGCATCAACGGTGCCACCCCGTTAAAGTCGTGGATCAACACTCATCTTCCCTCGTGACTCCACTTCGGCTGTTGTGGAAATGGAGGAAGTACCTTCCTTCTGCCGTAGTCTACCATTACGCATTATGAGACGGCTGGGCGGGCCATCCAAGTGGTTTCCTCATTGTTCCCTGTGGGTGACTAAGCCACGGATACTAAGCCTCGCTACGACAAAGCGGGATTCCGTAAGGTGTGATCGGTAACCACCTACCACGCACGTTTTTTTATGGGATAAGGGTGACAAATGAGCACACAGTCCACTTAATGGTAAGTGATTCTGTGACTCATAGACATCTATATCTATTCTCAATTACGAATCAAAATGCTAATGCGTTGTCACCCGTTATCACTAAGACGGAATGCCTCGTTTCCAGTAAAAAGGGTCTCCGGTACTCTACACTCACCATATGAAACACAGCAGCGTTAAGCTGCTATTATACGCTGGTATTCTGTGAAAGTGTGGTCCCTACCCTGTCGTGCCGATACATTCGTGCTAAAACTATACCACTACTATAGCTGCAGCATGGCTCTACGACGTAAACTTACGTTTCCTTAACAAACTTAAAAAATCAACAGCTACATGCCGCTGGCTGCGGAAGGATAGCGACGGAATGAACGCGGCTGCGTGCGAGGCTGTACGGACCCTTGGCAACCTATCACGATCGACGCGGGCCGCGCAGTGTTTAGTGGTAGAAGGCGCGTTGGATGCACTCCCGCCTTTTCAGGAACACGGTTTGTACTTTGTAATGAGAATATTGTTTGGTTGTATTATAAGTCTTTGCTATACAATATTTATTCAATATAAGGTTATGAACAGTATTTGTAACGTTACTCTAAGTTATGTGTGGAGTATAGTATAAATAAATAAAAACTGGAAAAATATATGTACGTAGTATGCGACACTGTCTGTGAAACTATGTATAGAAAGAAACCGTTTGATTTTTACATTAAACTATTGTCATTTATTTTTAATACGTTTTATCGTTATTATTATTTAATAGTCATTGATGCTTTTTGATTGGTAAACGTGACCGTATTTTAATTAATAAGGTATTTAAATAATTAAGAGTATACGTTATTCATGCGCTATATGTAACCTCTTATTATGACAATAAAGATTAATGTATACTATGTTATATGGCCTATAAAACGGATTTCTATGTTAATGACAGCTCTGCTGCGGGGTTAGCCAAGTTGACTTTCTACAAACGTTCACGCATATCAAATATTTATGTAATGATTTTTCTATTTACGTGAATACTACACATATTATTAAACAAATTTTACGGATTACATCTCGTTTAGTTTTAACCTTTTTAATTCCCAACTTTTCGGGCGTTTTATAGCAACCATGGTCACGAGGGGGGACGTCCTGATGTCACAGTTAACGATGCCTGTCTTTAACTTTTAATTATTAGCTTCCGTCCGACTTGCGCAGAACGAGCTCACAGTATCTTGAAGTTTTGCAGTAGTAGTATGCTTGGGTTTGGATTTAAGCACAATTATAATGTGCCAGAGCCACGCTGCAGCTATATTATAGTTATAACACGAATGGGTCGGCTCGACCGGGGCGGGACCACACTCTCACAAAATACCAGCGTAAAATGTCAGCGTAATGCTGCTGTGTTTCATACGGTGAGTGTAGAGAACCGGAGACCCTTTTTACTGGAATTTTATTTCATCTTGGTCCTCAGGGCTGACAACGCATTTGCATTTTTATTCTTAATTGAGTTTAAATTTTGATGTCTATGGGCCATACCATCCACTTACCATCAGGTGGATTGTGTGCTCATTTGTTACCCAATGCTATAAAAAAGCAAGTGGATGGTAGTATCCAACTATCTTCTCTATTTGAAATTGTGATGTTTTCATTTTATTTAATTTAATTAATGATTCGATTTAATAATGGTTAATGTCTCGCGAATCATCCTTGGTAGGAATCGGTGTTTTTTTTGCGAGGTTTTGCGTTCTAATATATCATATGTAATGGTATGACTTACGGATCAGAGACGTGGTCCTTCACTGCTGACCGTATGAGGACGCTCAACGTCGCTCAGCGAGCTATGGAGAGGGCTATGCTCGGAGTTTCTCTGCGTGATAGACTTAGAAATGAGGATATCCGCAGTAAAACCAGAGTGACCGACATAGCCCAACGGATTAGTAAGCTGAAGTGGCAATGGGCCGGCCATATAGCTCGAAGAACCGATAACCGATGGGGAAGAAAGGTTCTCGAGTGGCAGCCTCGTACCGGTAGGCGTAGTGTAGTGCGACCCCCCACTAGATGGAGTGACGACCTGGTAAGACATGCAGGAAGTCGGTGGATGCAGGTGGCTCAGGACCGTGCTTTGTGGCATTACTTGGGGGAGGCGCCTATGTTCAGCAGTGGACTTGTGAAGGGCTGTAATAATGATGATGATGAATATGTAATGGTTAGGACTTCTATTGGGTAGGTAAGCAAAAAGATCAATAAAAAACCCGCGTAAAAGAATATATCGCTGATGTGAAGCACCAACGCCCCGGAAAGTCTGCAATATGTCAACATGTTCAGTATTGTACCATGTGCATGCGGCACGTGTAATGTTATGTGTATAAAGTATTTATGGCGGTTGGCAAGTCAAAAGCTATCCCACCATCTTGTAAACTTTTTATCCGACTGCGCGACGCAAAGGAGGGTAATGCGTTATCAGCCTATATATTATATGTACCTATGTTTGTTATTTTGTGGCGGTCTTGAGACTAAACGAGTGGGCCGATTTTGATGATTCTTACGTTGATCGATTTGTATTCATCTTAGACATGATAGTAATCAAAATTCAATATGGCTACTACCAGACGCCATATAGAATTGAGAAAATTTAAAATAATTGGGAACAACATATCTTAACGTTGTTAACGGTAGAAGTCTAAGCCTAACGGTTAAGGAAATGGACCGCGAAACTCAAAACTCGTTTGTACAAATTTGTCATTCGTGTACCCCCGTGTATCATTTCCTCTACAAACATTATAAAGCTGGAGTATTCAAAGAGAGTATTAGTAGGTTAACAGCACTATTAGTATTATTTTTTTCCGTGTCCCACCATCTTATTGTAAACTTGCTGAAGTGGAAACTTCTTTAGGCACGTTGGGCACTTTTGGGATGGAGAAAAGCACTGAACTCACGTGACCGACACGCTCAGAGACACATATACATACATACATACGTATATATATATATATATATATATATATATATATATATATATATATATATATATATATACTCGTATATATATATATATTAATGATGGGCCGAATATGGATTTCACCGAATACGAATATTCGGCAAAATTTTTACCGAACCGAGTATTCGGCTGAACATTATTCGACAGGGGGACCTAACCAATTTATGTCGAAACTTGTTACCGTAAAGTGCGCGGGATTAGCGCCGGACCCTGCCTCTCGCTCCCCGCCACACCTGACATGTTATTGCATCATCTAGTACTGAGCAAATTGCCGGCATATGCTTATGTTTTGACTATTCTTGTGATAAAAAAAGTATTTCGTTGTTTTATTTTCAATTAAAGTTAAAGTTACCGCTTATATACGTTCCACTCCTGGGCACAGGCCTCCGCTCATTAGGTTTTAGTTAGGGCAAGGAATTGTCCGCCGCACTGCCTTAATATGCTTCTTGGCGAACTTCACATGTCTTCGAAATATTTTTTTTCTTATTTCTCAGACATGCAGGTTTTCTCACGATGGTTTCAAATTAACAATTTCATTGCTGCCAGCGGGGATCGAACCTGGTTTGCTCGCGCACTGTGAAAGAGGAATGCCCACTCTTCATAGACATTTCGGCCATGGGTGCCCACATATAAAAGCATATAGATATGATAATATACAATTAAAGGAATGAAATGGTTAAGAAATTGGTTTAAAAAAAGTCGGGAATTTTAAGATATAAAGGTTTTTATTTTCACAAATACAGTTTTTTAACAACTAATTATACCGATGTTATCGCATTTAATTTCTTTGATTTTTAATTCCCGACTTTCGGGTGCTTTCCAGCACACATGGTCATGGGGGATTGAGGTGACTGGTGTACCGAAATCAGTGTTAACTTGGAGTAACTTCAGCTTTTTAATAACTATTTATGGTCCGATCTACGCAGAATGAACTTACTGTCTTGAAGTCTTGCGTGGTATGCTTGGGTTTAGTTTTAATTTTATTAATTACAGTGTCCCAAGCAGGTGGAAATACCCAGCTTCATTCTCTATTGAAATTAGAATGTTTGAATATGGGTGCAATACATTACCGACTTCAGATTGCAACGAGGATGAACTAGATGATTCAGATGGTTCCCGTTCTGCAGTTGAATGTGATGCTGCTCTATCAAACCTTCGCCAACAATTATGACACACACGAGATGACGATGGCAACTGAAATAATATTAAATAAAAAAGTGAAAAAGTGAACTAAATAAAAATAAAATAGATTTGTTTCCTTTAAACTCAAATACATATAAAATATTTATCAAGTTAATTGTTAGTGCACAAAAGCAGACTTAATGGCCTATATTATTTAATAATTAAGCACTTAAAAACTACCAGTAGTCCAAAAACAATGAAAAATCAATTGTCTCATTACTTGGTAGTTGGTAAAAACGGTAGCAGTCTATCTGGTGGTGACAAGCTAATCTTATCGCCATGTTATAAATAAGCTTGTATGTTTGTCAGATATAGTTTGTGTGGATGTAATCAGAGTAAAAACATGTATCACTATCAGATATGAGCCCACACACTTAATAAATTAAAAATGTTGAATACGTACCTCACGTGGTGCAATTTGATGGGCAATTTCATTCCTTATGAGTTCCTCACGTGGAGAATCAGACCCAAACAATGTGTGTGATCTTATTCTCAAAAGTGACTTGCCACAGCTGATACATACATGTCCATGACTATTAATTGGTGAATTTTCCTGTTCGCTAGTTGGATGTCGTATTTGAAGGCTAGTTCGTTATTTCGATAACAAATTCACAAAAATAAAAACAAACACGCAAATGAATTCTACATGTGACTATTTATATAGGTATAGATATAGTTGTGAAATATGAACTGAATTGTGATTTCATTCCATGACAGGGCCTAGCTGTCAGACTCGATGTTGCCACTTAACTGACATAAAATAGATGAAAAGATATCGATTTTTATTCGATTAATAATATCGTTAAAAAACAATCTTTGAGGTGCTTTAAGTTCTGCACACTTTTTAAAATATATTTTCCTTTATTTATTTAAATGCTATTTGAAATGTATTTTTAAGAACAGTTAAATTGTGCAGTAGCGTTTTGTTTAGCTTTAACCTTTTGAGCGCCACGCTAAAAACGCATTACCGTGTCCTGTACGCCAAAGCGCCAAAACAAAATAGTGTTGCCAAGAGTTGATATATCGATAACGTAAAATAACTTGTTTTTGTTGGTTTTTTATGCTATAAATGACTCTTTATAAACTGTATGTTTTATTTAATCTTGTGCTGTCATCCACTCTTTTTATATATGTACTTTGTACATATAAACATAAATAAAAACAAACAATAACAATAAAATAGTAGTAAACCACAGCACTACTCTCCATCCTAATGACAACACTGTCACGACTAGACGACAACGGCGTAGCTGACCTTCCTTTTTTTAAACATTCTTAGAATGTTGTGTATCGATTTCAAAATCGATCTAACCGAAATATACAGACATCGATTCATAATATTTTATGTGTCGGGGAAGGCGTAGACCAAGTGAAGCACAGAAGAAAAGTCTTACACTCTTATGACAATGGGGATTTGATATGATGCTGATGCTGCTAGATGATTTTGAGACTGAGAAAGAAAATGGCACAACACAAAATGAAAAATTGCTCTTCACACCTTAAGTAAAAAAACATTAATTGTAATTTTGTATTATTATTAAAAAAGGTACATAATTATTCATTAATCAACAATTGTATATAATTATTCGCACTAGGTAAATCAGCCTTATAATACTAAAATCTTGGTCATGGAATAAATAAACATTTCATCACAATTCATCAATCAAAAATCAAAATTCATCATCATCGATGCTTTCCAAAATCCGAATGAGTTCTGAGGAATCGTTCATGTTGCATTGCTCTACTTTTCTCGGTAATCACTTATGAGGTCATCAGGGTGTCGTCTATCCTTGATCACGGTGCCCAGTGAACTGATTTTCGATGACGCGCTAAAGATGCGTTAGAGTTGAGATATTAGATTTATTATGCGAAGATAATCTGATAACATTTTTTTATTCATGTAGCTAATTATAGTTTTATGTTTCTAACCTTTAATTTTATTCAAATATCAATAATAATAGAAAAAAAAACACCATTGAGCTGAATTTTGGATAGTTTTCAATGGTTGCGTCAACCATAGACGACTTTGGCGTGCTGGACATAGTATTTGCTTAGATAAAAATCCATTTTTATTAGTTCAATGTTTCTTAGTACTTGTGGCTCTAGAAGACTTGTTTTTTATACTCACATTTTTTCATTTGTTGCTGGGTTATTCCTATTTTGAGGAGTGTAGAATTAAAATACCTGTAATAATTTTCCAATATCTATATTTCATATTTTTCGGAGCCGGGTTTTTTGTCAACTATAGACGTCGTTGGCGCTCAGGGCCCGCAGGTGTTGGTCAAGTATAGGCGACTTTGGCGCTCAAAAGGTTAAAGGATTCATGGTAAATTAGCTGGAAATTAATTTGTTTCGTTATCATAACATGATTCTATTTTAAGTGTATTGTTATAAACAGATAAGAATAACTTAACCGATCTTCTTTAAAAACAGATAAGAATAACAGTTCTTATCTGTTTTCAAAGAAGATCGGTTAAGATTAACAGTTAAATTGTGCCGTAGCATTTGTTATTCTCTAAAGAATTCATTGGAAATCAGCTAGTAATTCGTTGTTTAATTATCGTAACATCATAATTATTTAAAAATTATATTAGCACTGTAATGATGACACCGTAAATAATCGATCGAAAAAGAGAATCGATTTTTTAAATGTGTTTTGTGATTGGCAACACTTTTTTTTTATTCACAAACTAATGACATAATGATTTACCTAATTTTTATTATTATGTTTCCGGTACTTTTAATTTGTGCAAAAATATTCCCATTGTTTGAGGATAAATGAATACCGCGATTAATAACCATAAATAAAGATATAATTTTTTAACAAATGCACATTGTTGGGCGTTCCATGGCCGAAAATGGGCGTCCCCCTTTACAGAGCGCGCTAACCATCTGAGCTACCACGGCTATTTATTCTTAGTGAATTCATTAAATTAAAATTATTAGTACGAGGCCGTAAGAATTTTATTCTTAGTGAAAATTGATAATTATATGATAAAAATGAGCGGCGGGAGATTTACTATTTGGACTTATTTTAGAGAAACTGACGACCAAAGTAAAGTGAAATGTACTAATGTAATGTAATGTTTCTTTGTTTGATTCCAAAAACATTTTATCGTGTTTCTATTTGCCATAATCGAAAATAAATACACAGTGCCTAAAAAATATAAATGTATAGATTTTTGCATTTGAGGCACTCTAGTGTAAGTAGATTTAACCCATATGTAATATATACTTTCAACAGTAAAAGACATCGCATTACTCAATTCGTACATTTCAATACATTGGACACTATGGAAACGAATGTTCGGTGATTTAGCCGAATATTCGGTAAAGCTGCCGAATATGCCGAATACCGAATGTAAATATTCGGCCCATCTCTAATATATATATATATATATATATATATATATATTTTGTGAAACCAAGAAGTTTTCACTTAAGACGTGTAGTCCTACGACTGAAAGCTTTTCCCGACTGGTTTGGGCAGAGGAGGGCAGCGTGCGGTACGCGGCGGCGGGCGTGTTGGTGAACGTGTGCGGGTCGGGCGCGGCGGGCGCGGAAGGTGCGCGCGCGGCGGGCGTGGCACTGCGCTGCGCGGCGGCGGCGCGCGACGTGCTGGCGGCGGCGCTGCTCGCGCGCGCGCTGTGGAACGCGCACGCGCACCGCCCGCTCGCGCCCGCGCACGCGCACCTCATCACCGCGGCACTCGCCGCCTTCCTCGGTCAGTCTCAAACAATTCTATGTATAATAATAATAATGTCTTCCAGACCGAATTTCGGCCACGCCGGCCTGCCTCAACGGAGACTAGTCATCGGCGCAGGACAGTATTATAGTGTACAAGCACAGGTACACTCTCTATTCCCTCACTCTCATAATCTGATGTGACGGTAAACCGACACGACCGGAGAGAGATTAGGCGCAAGACCAACGGCTTTACGTGCTTTCCGAGGCACGGGGGTGAGACACTGCCAAATTCCTGACTCTGGGCAACTACTGAGAATTTATTGACGGAAAAACTCAATAATTAATTTTTTGGCCCAATTCGGGATTCGAACCTAGAACCTCATGATCAGCGGTCGCACTACTACAACTACTAAACCAACGAGGCAGTCGTAAATAATAATATAATAAATGATTTTTATTTCATTTCCAATTACACATGTTTACAAACAGGAACAAAAATGATTACAATTTGATAAAACAAAAAAGTCAAAAGTCTAAACAAACATAGCATACCATAAGTAATAAAAGGTAAACTATGTGTAGCTTAATAAAGTAGAATCTACAAAAAATAAATTTAAAAGTCAAGTTAATATTATCATTAGCTATGTACCTAAACTAGGTTGAGTACTCGTTTTTTTATTATTGGAGAAGGGGCAAACGAGCATATGGTTCACCTGATGTTAAGTGACTACCGCCGCCCACGAACAACTGCAACACCAGGGGAATTGCAGGTGCGTTGCCTAGCTTTTAGGGAGGAGTAAGCTCTTTTGTTGAAGGTTCCGAGTTCGTATCGGTCCGGAAAAACGCGGAAGGAAACTACTAGTAAAACGTACAGTGGTGGACCACCAAGCATCCAGATGGTGTGGATGGTATTTTCGAGTGTCGAAGGAAGCGCTTTGTGCCCAACTCGACCGAAGGCCTTCGCAATGTCCAAAGTCAGCAGAAGGTACAACAGGGAAGGTGCATGATCCTCCACGTCTGGAATCCGCGTAGGCGAAGTTCATGATTTTTCTTTGGCATGTGCCAAGGAACTATCATGAACAGATCTCCCCGTATGATCGGTTAAACGTGAACCAAGAAGTTCGGCGTGGTCGGCGTTAAAATCGCCGAGGATCACGATCTCTGCGGAGGATCATGATCTCCTGTAACAATGAATCTGTAGCCATTTGGACGTGGTCGAAGAGTCGGTCTGTTTCCGCATTACCGCTGTGAGGCCTATAGAAGCACCCGTAGACATACGGATGGTTGTCGCTGTCTACGCGTAGCCAAAGGATTGACGGGTCCGAACCTTCAAGACAGTCCAGTTTGTACATCGGGTAGGAGAGATACGAAGTATCATCCGGAGAGGACACCTGCGTCTCGGTTAGAAAGAGAAGAGCCGGCTTCGCCGTCTCGAGATGGTAGTGGACTGCGTTTAAGTTTGAGTGAAGTACCCTGATATTGCAGACATTCATGGATAGCATGGCAAGGTTCGCCTTGGTTGTTCAGCTAGCCCCGAGTAGTTATTGTCTTGAGCGGGATTTTGACCCCCCCCCCCTGAATACGCTGGTTAGCCTAAACACCCACGCTCAGGAGTGGAGTAGCTTGGTCGTGGATGCTCAGCGAGGGATTCTTCAGAGGTATCAGTACCCTCCTGGGGTAGTCTAACATTTAATTCCGCTACCATATTGATGGGGGGGGGGGGGGGAGAATTGGACCTGTGTTTCAGATCATCATTTACAGCTCACATTATGGGTTTAATAATGTAGGACACTAGATAATTTAAATAATTAAACTATATTAAGTATATAATAAATAAAGTAACTAAATAACAATTATTTGTCAGCTGTTACATTAGTAGTATACAAACTATTATAGAATTTCTAACAACTTCTCTGTGTCTTCGTAATTTAATTTATTCTAAAAAATCCCCTTCTTTTAACTCTTTAACGAATTTCTTATAACTTCACTATATACCCGACTGACAAGCAATGACGACTGCCTATATTATCTTCTTTCCATTTTTTAATAAAGATTTTATCATTATCGTCAATTCATGCCTTCACAAATCGACTGATGAACGTAGGTCGCCCCCAAAGAATGCCACAACCATAATCTGAGCTACCTGCAACAATATTGATTTCTTGCATGTTTGACCAGGTCGATATTCTATCCAGTGGAGAGCCTAGTTACTTCGCTTACTGGTACGAGGCTGTCAATTTAAATTTGGGATTAAAACAGATTACATTAAATTATATCCAATTTTTACCAATATCACACTTTTTTCATGTTTTTCTAGTCGTTATGTCAGTGCAAGCCGAAAGAAGCAGTCGAGAAGCGCTTTTCCTTCAGACTTGTGCACTCGTCACGTTTATCGGGACGCTCTTTATACTTCTTTGAATTGACAAATATTTTTATTTATTAGCCGATTTAAATGAAACAAGCCCAAGCTTTGCGTTAAGTAAGCAAGACAAACAGATAAAAAATGATTTATTTAAATATTATTTATGATTTTGTTTATATGTACTTATAGATAAGCTTCAGCTATTTCAGGCGCAGTCCAATAAGTCACATTTTCTGTATTTTATTTTTCAATTAAATTAATTTAAGTTTTCAATGATAGTTTTGTTTTATCGTAAAAAGGTTTTTCGTCAAGGAAATGATGAAGTTCCATTTTTTTTGTAATTTAGAGTTCCCAACTAAGTTATTTACAAAAATGTAGGTAAAAGTTTAAATTGCGAAAGTCACAATGTAATTGGTTTTGCAATGAGTCAGGCTCTGGTTAATAACAACGTAATAATATTTAGTAGTGTTCCTTGTATCGCGTGTTAACCGCATCCTTTATTAGTTATTAAAATGCAGTTTAATGCAAATTAGCTTTCGCAACTTTCCGAAGTCACTATCGTAAAATGTTTTATGGCCATTCTAGGATCGTAAACGAGAACTCTACTCTACTCTTGGAATGCACCTAGAACATACATTATAAATAATTATAATTTATAGTTGAGCCATGCTACAGCTACAGTTTTAGAACGAATTGGTTTGACGTGGTCAGTGGCGGGTTTCCAGCAGGGCTGGAGCCCAGGGCGGCAGATTTTTGGGGCGACAAATTTCAGGCAATTTTTTTTTAAATAAAATTGATCAAAAAGATTTAAATTTTAAAAGGTAAGCTAAAGAAATATTTTCCGCCATTATCTCGGAACTCAAAAAACTTTTCGTTCCTTGCTCTGCCCACTCTTTAAATTTAGTGGCAACTACAGCTGCTAAATGTTGCACAGAAGTTTGTCGCTTCTTCATGTTGCTTCAAGAAGTTAACGTTTTTTTTAATAACTTCAACACAACGCTGAAAAAGAATAATGGCTCAAATCAAGAAAGGGAAAACGCTAAAGAGAGTAGATCTGACACGTTGGTCAGCTAAAGAGAGCGCTTGTGGAAATTTCAAAGATAATCGGTACGAAGTCCTTAAAACTTTGGAATCAATCAATCAAGGGTGATATAATAATTCCGAAAAGTCTGTAACGCGAAGCGATAGCAATACTTTTGAATTTAGAAAAACTGAAAATGGTTGTTGTGTGAGATGTTAAAGTAAATGTTCAAATTTAGGTTTTTTTTTGTTTTATTAAGAACAACAACAAACAATGTATAATAAAATTACAATTCAAACCTTATGTAAATAGATAAACTAATTATACAACCGACGCCATTATCCAGAAAATTACCGTACTAATTAAAGTTTAAGCTAATAAGGCACAAAGAACACAAATATAAAAAAAAACTAAAAAAACTAGAGGCAACAATGCATACCTAGCCGTTAACAGCAGAATCATGAATGTTACACATGTATTACATAGAAAAAAAAATAGAATAACGTTATAAGATTATAAGAAAAAAAATAACAAGTCATTCAATACAATTTTTATGGCTTTTCTAAATTGAGCTAGGGACATGGTAAATAAGTCTCCATCGGAGAAGCTGTTGGCATACAGTTCCATTATGCGACGCAAAGCCGCGCGCTTGTCCGCATTTGTTTTGCACAGATTAAAGAAAAACAAACGATGCACGTGCGTGTTTCGTATTCTTTACGTGCGACTTGGTACACGAAGGTATATTCAATTGACAAATCGAGAGCAATCGAAAAAGTTACGACAAACTTTGTAAAGAAAAGTACAATCAAGCAGTAATCGCCATTACTTAAGGTTGTTAAATAGTATCTATGCAAAAGGTAAATAGTATCTATACATAATGTATAAGAAGACCAGGAACATTAACATCTGTAGTTTACACAGCGTAGAATATTTGAACTGATTCTGATTGAAGAGATTCCAAGGGAACAAGAAAATTTTAAGTATCTTGAAGAAAATGCGTGCCATCAAAAACATAACTTGTAAAAAAAAACCAAGTCTCGCAACTCAGTTCTTCTACCTTAAAAAGTTGTGAGATCGATGTAATAGAATGAACTGAAACACAATGTATCTCACAAGTAACACATATTATATTAAATTAAATTGATGAGTGCGATTGCCAAGTCAATCTATATATTTAAATCATAAAAGATTTTAACATTGATATGGTCACTACAAAATGTTGTTAGGTTAGCTAATTACGAAATAACTTAAAACAGAAAGACCTTTAAGTAGGGACTGAATAATACAAACTGGTGGTAATAGACTGAATAATATAAACTTGTAGTTTAAGAAATATAACTAATTAAAATTTCTTAATTTTGTCACTCACTGACTGACCGATCATCAAAACTCTAAGGCATTTCTAGCAGACATAGAAGCTTCAAATTTAGAATACAACTAGTGTTCAGTGTATAAATCAAGGAAAAACTAAAATATGTTTCAACTTCGGTCCAGTTTCCTAGATACACCAATTGCATAAATAACTTTGTAATCCCATATAAATATATAGAATTACCAAGTTACATTTGCAGCGAATGAATCATTGAATGAATGAATTTTTGTGAATCCTGATTCTGGATCATTGAAAAATCTTCGTTCCTGCGAAAACAGAATTTTCAAAACGTTTTTCCTTAACTTATACAGAAAATCACATGGCTTTATTGTTCGGGTGAGAGAAGCTTTTCTTGCTTAAAGCGGGTGAAAGATTATCGAAGATTTACAATAAGCACAAAAAGCTAAACGCCTTACCGATTTTGTCAGCTGGTGAACAAAAATTTCTGCGACGATATAATTGATGATATTGCGAATAAAAATTCGCGCAAACTTTGATAACTTATTGAATTTCATCTTCATCATCATCAGCCGGATTATTAACAGATAATAAAAAAATTTAAACTGTAATCGCAATAAAAAAAATTAATTACATTTACCGAATAAAATATACACATACCTTAGTCCTTAACCCGCCTTATTAGTAGGTATATGATTGAGCTTTTATTCGCTCGGAAATATACCCGGAAACTATTTCTTGTGCGATATTATCTAAATCTTTGGGTTGTAAAATAATCCAGGAACTGACATATGGATTCCCTACTTCGCAATCATACTAATTAAGACGGTTCCCCTAGCGAGAGACCTTGAGCGTTCAGTCCCATACAATCCACGCGCTCTCGCTACAATATATCACGGAAAAATACGCCCGAATATTTGGAATTATTTCAATTAAAAGAGATAAGGGAACTTAAGAAATTAAATAAAACGTGTAGAATATAGATTTTTAAATTATCTATCCATTAGTGTAATTCTCAAATGATTAGAGCATTTCCTTTAGCAACAGATGCATGTAATCAATAATTTTAGTCATTTTTTAAAAGTGGATTTTAAATGTATTCATAACACATAAAAACAAATTAGAACGTGGAATGTGATGATAGGATATCGAACATTAATAATGTGCTTTTAGATGTAGCTTATTTCTCATAACTAATGAGATAATAGTCTCTGAAAAACGCACTTTTGCCAGGTTTTGGTCAGGGTACCGCCTTAACTAATTACGGCAAAAGGTGGTGTAATTAAGACGATAGTGCACAAATCATAAACATAAACTTACTATTTTATTGACAAAAATAGGAGTGGGCGATACAAATCGTATATATAGATACAATATCTATATATCAGTACAATATTCAACATCTATAATTTAACGGACGACAAACCAACTATATATTAGATATTACGATATCGCTGCCGCGGCAATACACGGTGTCTGAATCGCAGAATATCTAATATCTACTCGAAATGAAAACGTAAAATATCTAAATATATACATTGATTCGTATACCGAACAAACCGTGAGCGCGATAGAATATATATATTATGTGAAACTGATATTACGACTATTTCACAACTAAAAGGTGATACGCTTACGCTTAATATTATTAATATTAATCCTTATTAGTAGTAACATACGATTAATTACAGAACACATCATTTTTAATATCCAGTCTAAGCGGTATTTTATTAATATTTTGTTGTGTTGCAATGTTTTCGAAATAAACGACTATAGATCTTATTGTGTATTTAATAGAATGTTATTTTTAATCCAATTAATTTTAAATATTTGTAACACTTATTTGTTGCCCTCCTTTATTTAATATAATAAATTTTTTTCTACGGTACAACACGACCTGAAAATTTAAGTTGAAACTGACATTGAAACATTGAAGTAGGTACCTGTTTGCTCTTGTGCTTTGGCTTTCAACCAAAAAAAGCTTCTGTGTTCTATTTTTAAATTTTATTTTCAGTTTCGTTCACATGCATCGTGCATTGCGTCGCGTAATTTGAATGCAGATGACATATTTTATGTAATTTCTCGGCTCACTTTCGTTTGTAATTCGGTTTCGAAATTTTAATTTGATAATTTTTTTGTTTTATGATAGTTTTTTTTTAAGTTTGAACTGTTTTTGTGTATAAAAAGTAGTGTAACATAAAATATTATATAGATGCTTAGATATTAGGTAGATACTGTACATTTTTTAAACAAATTAATTCGAGTTTAGTGTTAGACATTGTGTAGAACCAATTAAACCTATATAACAATGTCCCGTCCGCTTACACGCACAATATGGGACTATTTGAGAAGTTAAGTAATGGTGGGCGTTGAGTTAAGTGTAATAAATTAAAAATGTATTCTTTGGAGTAAACGAGTAAAATAATACTTTGTATAAGCGCCATCTACTTCATTTTATACGTAAAATGATTTTATCGTACAAAAATTGGTTAATTCTCAAGGTGGTACGCACAAAATACGCTAGATGGCATAAACAAACAATAAAAAATATTCATTAAATATAACGAAAACATGAACAAATATATAGATTTCATATATTTAGAAACAATATCAGATATTCGTTTCCAATACATATGTACGATTTGATATAGCCTAAAACTAAAAGTGATATTACCCACCTCTAGACAAATATAATTTCGTAGCCTGACCTGACTATCCAAAGAAATAGCGCAAAGCGCAGACGCAATAACGCAAATTGTTTATTTAGATTATGTTACACAGGGGAACAGCGCGTACGCAGTTCCCACTATCAAAAATTACGCGTCCGAGTTATCCACATTAGGGATAATCGCAAGGGTCAACCTAACCGCAGTGCAATGGAAAGGCCTCACCCTGGGGGAACCGCCTTCTTGATCACGGTATCCCCTACGCCAGGTAAGTATGCTTTGATACGCTCACTGAGCTGTACACATTCATTTGCAGAAAATCTCAAGACCGCGAGTGAAGAAACAATTCGTGCCATCTAGTGGATAACACTTGAACCACGTTACGTACAACTTATTTGTACTTTGTACAACTATGTAGCCTAACCGTATTTTATATAGTTAGTAGTTACTCAAAAAGCACCATCTATATGGTGTCAATGTGTCAGTTCCTGGATTATTTTTACAACCCCTTCAAGGTTGCCTTAAAATAAGTTTTAATGTTATTTTAAAAAAAAAAACAATTTATAAAGGTAGAAAAAATACGGGTGAAATTTTTAATTAAATTCGTTCACATATTAATCAGTATGTTATCACAATAATATAATTTAAGAACTCTGTTGTAAATGACCTGGTATTGAAAAGATACATATTCATTTGTTGTTTATTAGTAATATGGTTTTGACATTTTACCTATATCGGAAGTTATCAACGTAACAAAACGTAGGATACATCACAAATTATGGTGTTCGAAAATTATAACGCTATGTACATGTGCTTACATAACGTAATAATTTCATTTGTTTTGTTGTTATTCTAACTTGTTTCAGATCAAAGAAATATTACGAAAGTTGACAATATGGTTCCAAATCTATTGTTGATCCGTTATCTGTAATAAAGCAGTAATTTTACAGTAAATATAAGATAAATATATTATTATATTGTATCTGTGCATATTTAAACTACGTAAGATAAAAACATTTATTTCACTCTAATTGTCAATGACTCCGTGGCGCAACGGTAGCGCGTCTGACTCCAGATCAGAAGGTTGCGTGTTCAAATCACGTCGGGGTCATCACTGAACTTTTTAGCATTTTTAAAGATTTTGTTATATTCACAGATTACCATCTGTGGTTATATTTCTTTTAAAGAGACTACAATCTTTCAGCCACTTTATGTTATGTTTTTACTTTAAACTTTGTTTATTGTTCCATCCAGAGTTATCAATTGGTTATATAAGTTCTTTTAATAAATCTTTTACTACTAGGCGGTAAATATTTAAAAAATAAATAAATAAAAACCAATTTGTTATTTAGTAATAAAGTGTCAATGAAATAAACCAAGATATATTTATTGGAATTTAAAGTTTAAACCTATTTTACTAATAAAATATTCCTACTTAAACTCAATTGGCCGCCATATTTCAAAGACATACATAGAGATTTTTGTTTCTTTTTATTTAATATGTTTATGTTATATAAGTATTTATGTTTATTTATTTTTTGCCAGACGATGACTCAGTTTTCACGGCCTGCGAGGCGTCGCGAGCTGGTGAACGCCGCGCAAGTGATTCGGAAATATCTAAAAGTCATTTCGTGAGTACTGTAGAGATATAGATTACAAATATTATAAAAAATAAAGTATCAGCCTATATATGACACACTGCTGGTCATTTCACCTGATGGTAAGTGGATGCTGTGGCCCATAAAGATTTACATTTATCCTCGAATAAGAAATACCTAAGAATCAAAACGCAGATACGTTGTCATCCCTGAGGACTAAGATGGAATTCCTCGTTTCCAGTAAAAAGGGTCTCCGGATTTCTACACTCACCATACGAAATACAGCAGTATTAAGCTGCTAATGGTGTTTTTTTTTTTTTTTTTGTCCGGGGCTTTTTTTAAAAAAATTAATTCCGAATTCAAAAATCATGAAAGTAAAAAATTGTTTCACGGCCTCTATCTTGCTTCAAGCTGACACAAATCGGTGCAAAAAGCACCTATATGTATTAATGATTTGTTTAATATGTTTGACTGACAGGGTTCCTCGCAATGATATTATAATTTGTCTCTAGTGCCTTAAAAATTAGCATTTAAAATTGCAATTGACAAATCCAGCGATTGATGAAAAAAATTTAATTTGATTCACTCGAACGCGAAATTGTAACATAATTTCTTGTGGCAATCGACCGGTTACCGGTCCGGTATGCGTCACTCTCTGTGACGTAGCTGTTGCTGCCTGGTTATATGAAAAAGAAAAAACAGAAAAGTTTGAGAGAGCGTGGTCCTTCGCCCGTTTGAGGCGACTCTGCTACTACTATAATATAACTGCAGCGTGGCTCTACTGCGTAAAACTTTAGGAGATTTAAGTTTTTGAAAAAAAAAACATTTACATTTTATTTATAGTTATAATTATAATCGATGTTATAAAACACTTTTTTTCAAAGTTTTTTTATGTCGGAATGAGAAATAGATTTGACATTATTGAAACGAGCGATACTTTGACGCTACTCTGTCACCGGTCTAAGTATTTTACATCTGGTATATGGTATACACTGGCACTTCCAGGTTGTCATGATAAGAAAATCGTTGTTAGATCTTCCTTATATTTTATTAGGAAAACATTGTGATATTTTTATAGGATAAGGGTGACAAACGAGCACACAATCTATCTGATGATTAGTGGCTGCTGTACCCCGTATACATCTACATCTATCCTCGACTACGAATCAAAATGAAAATGTATTGTCACCCGCGAAGACTAAGATGGAATGCCTCGGGTCCAGTAAAATGAATCTCCAGTTTTCTACACTCACCATACGAAATACAGCAGCGTTAAGCTGTTATTTCACGCTGATATTTGAGAGCGCGGTCCCTCCCCCAGTCAAGCCGAGCTATTCGTGCTACAACTATACTACTAATATAGCAGCAATATGGCTCTACCACGTAAGAACATTACGGTGTATATTAAATCCTGCTTCTTAAATAACCCTTAAAAATATACATCTCGATATAGGCCTCTTCCATTTTGGTAGGATTTGTCTAAATCCTCGCGCTTGAATTAAAACACCATGTATACACCATGTATAAGCGTTTTGGCATATGTATTATTACAAATAATTTAATTTCTCTTCTAAGGTAAAATTCGACATAGAAAACAACAATGGAACGGATTTCAGTGAAACCCATCGGGCTGTAGATGCCAAACCCGCGATTGCTAAAGCTCTAAGTGTAAGTGAAGATTTGCACCATGGGTCTGGCGACGAAGATTGGGATCGCACGGGCCATTCGGGCGAGGATCTGGGTTTTGAGGAAGGGGATACTTTAGGCGAGGACGAATGTGGCTGCGAACCTTGCCGGCGTTTGGCTGCTTGGGACGAGCTAGTGGGAGTGGCGATACCATTACTGGAGAAACTACGACCGCCTAAAGCTGACGCTTCTGTTGGAACGGATTCATTCTTGTAAAATAAACTGCGTTTATTCAAAATTATTGTGTTTTAGTTTACTTACTTTTTCTTTTCTGAGAACACAATTCGGTCTGTGTATCAACGATGATACCTAGCTGTAAGTTCGATTTATTTGTTCAAAAAACATCGAAATCTATTTTAATATATAACGAATACGATAACTCAACCCTGTCTTTAGTAGCAAAAAATAGTAGTTTAAAGACGACATCATAATTTCGTTAAGAGAATAAGAGGTTAAACCATTACTAAGTTACAAATGTATACAACACACCAGGCATCTTTTTAAAACTATAAAATCGGATTATGTGGGCCTTGAAACCGTGGATATTTTTACTTTTAAATATATAGATCCCATTACAACGACTTTCAACGGCTCGATAGCGCAGTGGCTAAAAGTTTATATGGAACGTTGTAGGGCCACGAATTCTAACCTCGCACAGAACAAATAGTTTTTTTTTTCGCAAATAGATGTTCTGTGAATGGATGTTTATCTATGTGCAATTTATGTATGTAATATGCCTGTACGATATAGAAGAAAATTCTTCATCTATACAATATGTAACAAAAACCCTGTGGTTCAGGTTAAGTGTGTTATCAGAATCAGTATCCAAGCGTATAGAAATAATTGTACAAAAAAAAACATTATAAAAAATTAATTTTAATCAAAAAAAAAAATTCATTTGCAAATTGTATGTGGTTTTATTTTCTCTAATTCACATGAGTATCGGTAATGCGGGGACTTTGACAATCATACTCCTCGACCAATGTAAAGATAATAAAACCACATACAATTTGCTAATAAATTTTTTTTTCATGAAAATATTTATTAAATTTTTTTTTTTGAAAAAAAAATATTTCTATAGCTTGGATACTGATTATGATATCGCAGTTAACGGGAACCACAGGGTTTTTGTTACATGTTGTATATGTACATGATAATAATAAATTTTAGAAAATGTAAAACTGTCTTTTATCAGAAGAGTTGTTCCAATATGTGTATAAAAGTATATAATAAAATCCCGGGAGACTGGTGCAAAGCCGTGATAGTCCCAGTATATAAAGGAAAAGGGTCGGAGCAGGGCTGTAAAACTACCGTGGTATCAGCCTTCTTAGCATTGTGGGAAAACTGTATGCTAAAGTACTGATTGAAAGGGTCATGACAGAAACTGATGGAAAAATTTGGGATGTACTAGCGGTATTTAGAAAGGGAATGGGATGTACAGATCAAGTCTTTTCCATGCGCATGATCGCGGAGAAGTTTTTGACCAAAAACCAAAAGGTTTTCTGTGCGTTCATGGATTTGGAAAAGGCCTATGACAGAGTGGATAAGGATGTGCTATGGCAAACACTGAACTCATTTGGGTTGAGCGCTGGCTTGATACAGGCATTGGAGTCTCTTTATAGAGACTCTAGTGCTTGTGTTAGGATCAACGGGGTCTACTCGGACTGGTTTGGCATCCACAAAGGTGTCAGACAGGGCTGTGTGGCTTCCCCGTGGCTGTTCAACCTATTTATGGACAGTTGTTTGCAAAATTTGAAAGTTGAATGCGGATTAAGAATGGGTGTTTTGAGTTATATATAATGAGTATATATAATGAGTTAACCGTCAAATGCCTTTTGTACGCAGATGATCAAGTTATTCTTGCGTCATCGGCGGCCGAGTTGCAAATGATGGTTACATTAATGAACAGATCACTAAAAGAAAGGGGTATGAAAGTGAACGCAAGTAAGACGAAAGTTATGGTTTTTGAAAGAGAAGAAAGTAAAACGATATGTGAAATAAGAATAGAAGGGGAGTTGATCGAGCAAGTAAATGAGTTTGTATATTTGGGTATCGTATTTAGCAGGGATGGGAGATGTAATAAGGATATAGAACGACGAGTGAATGCAGGCAATAGAGTAAATGAGGGCCACATTTACTCTATTGCCTGCATACACTCTATTGTGAAGAGTCAAAATGTGTCGAAAAAGGCATGTATGGCAATTCACAATGCTGTGTTGGTACTTTAACGTATGGTAGTGAAAGTTGGGTGTAGCAGAAGAAGCACGAGAGTAGAATGAACGCAGTAGAAATGCGGTCGTTAAGAAGTATGTTAGGGCTGAATCTGAATGACAGGGTGAGAAATTGTGTGATAAGAGAAGACTGTGGTTTGCAAGATTATGTTGTGACCAGGATTAAGAAAGGAATGCTTCGGTTGTTTGGTCATGTGGAAAGAATGAATGAGGAGAGAATGACAAAGAAAATTTATGTTGTAGAAGTAAATGGCAGAGTCGGAAAGGGATTTCTTTTTTTAATTATATGCGAGCAGCTTTGCAGGTCTAGGTAAAGAGACCAGTATCACTGCGACCTAAAAGATCTATTGTGATCGCTGCTATGGCTATAGTTCACGGCTAAGCCCTATATCTTCAATGAATCGAAGGAATTGCTTAGCCGTGAGCAATTTCACTTCTTTTGGGCGGAGTAGATAGTGTCCCAGATGAGTGTTACGTTTACACATTAAGGGTCCGCAATCGGTTTTAGGATGTGTAGAGACGAGGGAGATGTAGAGGCGTTTATTCCGTTATGGAACAGAATTTGAGTTGCTTAGTCGCAGGATGGACATGTGCTTTTTAAGACAACAGTGTTCAGTTAGGGCTCTTGCCAGAATGCGCAATTTATTTTTACTTAATCCCAGGGCTTCTGAAGCGAATTTACGATCAAAAGCCCGGATTAAGGTTTTAGAATGTGAAGCCTGGTGTGTCAGACCAGATCTTAAGTGATTTATTGTGATAAAGAGTTTCAAGGGTCAATCGGGCTAGGCTTCTTGAGATTCCACAATTTCCTCCCGTGCAAGTCTGTCGGCAAACTCGTTGCCTACAATACCCTTGTGACCCGGAACCCACCTTAAAACGACCCTGTTGTTACATCCCAGGGGGTTTAAACGGTTCACGCAGTCTCCAACTAGCTTTGAGTTCACTAAGTTTCATCTCAGCGCTAGCAGTGCTGCTTGACTATCAGAGTTTATGTAAATTTTATGGTTGACGTAGTGTTTTTGCAGATTGATTTCCGCACACCGAAGTATGGAGAAAATTTCTGCCTGGAAGATAGAGGTGTATCTACCCAAATTCATACTAAGTTTGAATTTAGGGCGTACCCCGTAAATTCCAAAACCTACGTCGAGGCCCATTTTAGACCCATCGGTATATCATATGAGGCTAACGACCTCGCAGATAACCTGTCCATTCAGCTAGTCTTCTCTGGAGGGTAATTCTACTATATACTTTTTATCAAAAGTTTATTCATGATCATGAATAAGACCGGTAATTCCTTAATTGAGTCGAGCATGGATCTCAATCTATAGGAGAGCAAGCTCAGACCGCCCTGGGCGTTAATCCTATACAAACTAGCCCTCGTCTCCTTGTCTAGATAGAGATCAAGGGGCGTTAGGCATAGAAGTGCATTAAGAGCCGCTCCAGGCGATGATCGCATAGCTCCAGTTGCCATTAAGCAAGCAGTCCTTTGTAGACTGTTTAGTCTGTCCGCAGTCGTCTTTTGGTTGGCCTTGTTACACCAAACAATAGAGGCGTAGGTGAGAATCGGGCTCACTATGCTGCTGTATAGCCATAGGACCATACTGGGACGCAAGCCCCAGTTGTTCCCGACCAAACGACTGCACGTACCTAAAGCAATTTTTGTCTTATGGCATACGTTGCTAAGGTGAGATTTAAGTTTTTGAAAAAAGTTCCACGTCAGTTTTTGGTCGATTGTTACGCACAAGTACTTAACTTCCGTGGAAAATGGTACTTCTTTGCCATTAAGTTTTGGTTGGACTAATTTGTCCAACCGTCTCTTTTTGGTAAAGGGTAATATAACAGTTTTATCAGCATTCAGTGATAAACTGTTATCCCTACACCAGTTATTTATGGTGTTTAGGGCTCTTTGTATTATTGACGATATAGTACTTTGGCAAAAGCCCCTCGCAATGATCACAAGGTCATCAGCATAACACAATATGTCAATGCGTAGGTCTGTCATTTTGTACAATAGTTGGTCAACCGCAAGAGCCCAAAGAAGGGGTGGCAAACACCTTCTTGTGGGCAGCCTCTTGTGTTTGCAACCTCAATCGAAGTTTGAAACAGCTTTATTTTTGCCTTTCTGTTTGAGAGCATCGACTTCACCCATCTGATGGTTGTGGGGTCAACATTTTTAGATTTTAGGCCCCCAATCAGTAGTGATGTGGGGCTACTGTCGAAGACGGCCTCAATATCTAGAAAGCACAAAGAGCTATTTCTTTATCCTCCAGTGCTTTTTCGACCCTGTCAATGACACTGATCAGGGCTGTTTCCGTAGATTTGCCTCTGCGGTAAGCATGCTGGTTGTAATGTATGGGCCTCGTAGCTAGAGCTACATCCCTTATACATCCATCTATAACATTTTTCCAATGTCTTAAGAAGAAAGGAAGATAGGCTTATAGGTCTAAAGGACTTTGGTAAAGCGTAGTCCTTTCTACCAGCCTTAGGTATAAATAGAACCTTGACAATTGTCCATCGTTCTGGAATATATCCCCATGCAAAACTTGCACTGAAGATTTTCACCAGATAAGGAAGAAGGATGTCGATACCCCTCTGTAGTTTGATGGGAATTATTCCATCCTCCCCGCTTGATTTAAATGGTTCAAAGGAGTCAACAGCCTACTGAACCAGGTTTGGCCTTATTATCTTTGCAGCCCTACGCGAGTCCTCATTGCAAGGCCTTCGTAGGGCTCTGAAAGAGTTTAAGGCTGAAGTCTTTTATGACCCTGGGAAATGGGTTGGCGCTAGTGAAGTTACCATCTGGCTTTTTAAGAAGCCCGATCTGATTAGGTTTAGCTTTCGATAGCATCTTGTGTAGTCTTGCACTGCGAGGCAAAGACTCAACTTCTTCGCATAGCTTCCTCCACGATGCTCTCTTGGCTTTCTTGATTTCTTTATTATATTCAGTTAGGGCTGCACTATTAACATCCCACTCTTTGGTTTTCTTAGCTCTATTAAATAGTTTACTGATCTTTTCCCTAAGTTTTTTCAGCTTAGAATTCCACCAAGAAACTTTTCGTGTTGAGGTCTTGGTTTTGACGGGACAACTATCCTCAAAGTCTTCACAGATACCTACGGTTACTGTCTCCGTCGCTAACTCCAGACCTTCAATTGTTTTGATGCTTTTAGGAAACGTTTCCAAATTCCTCCTTAGGCTATCTCTGTAGATATCCTAGGAGGTCGCTTTCGGATCCCTAAAAGTAACGGTTTCAAAGGTTGGTGATGCTCCAATCACAAACTTAATGTGCTTGTGATCAGACATCGAATTTTCGCTACTAACATGCCAGTCATTTATCCGCTTGGACATGTTATTGGTAGCAAAGATTATGTCTGACACTTCTTGCCTAGCACGCGTAACAAATGTTGGTGTACAACCTAAGTTTAGGCTTACCAGGCGGTTGGAGATGAGAAAATCATAAAGTAACTCACCTCTTTCGTTGATGTTGGTGCTTCCCCAGGCTGTGTGGTGAGCATTAGCATCACAACCCACCACAAGTTCGGCGTTGTGTTTTCGGGCGAACTCCGCCACTGGCTCTAACTCGATGGTAGGATCTGCGTTCTCGCCGGGAAGATAGGCTGAGCAAATGATTACTCTGGCCCCTGTGCATCCCTTGAGATTAATGAAGGCTGTAACCAGGTCATCATTGCAGTACGCTGGAACAGCTAAAAGTTCAATATTTTTATTATAAAAAACTTGACCGTTGGCCACCCAAGGCTCTTGTATAAGGGCGAGGTCAATGTTGTCCTCTGCAAAGCCAACCTCCACCACTGCAGAAGCAGCTGCTGCATGGTGAAGATTTGCTTGGAGGACCCTCGTCTTACTCTTGGGTTTAGCCATTTATGGGCGTGGGGGGGCAGGGGTCTTCTCCGCCTGTTGAGGACGAGGACGTCCTTTGCCTGCAAACTTGACTCCCGACATACCTTTCGTCGAACCGCTCCCACCTCCCCCCCCCGGCCTGGACGACACCAGCGGAGGCCGTTGGACCGAGGCGAAATCTGCGCCTTGGGTCTTCGTCACTCTCACCGGTGGCGTTCCAGCCTCACCCCGAGAGATGGAGGGCTGGAAGGATTGGGGTTGGGGTTGGGGCGATTCGGGCTCCCTTGCCGCGTCAGAGCCTCCCTTGACTTTAAAAGTTATCATCTTAAAGCCGAGGATGACTCTGCCGCCTGCCTACCGAAGAGCCTCCGCCGATGGGTCGTCCAGAGAATAGGTTACTAGGAACCCATTCTCCTCGTCCCTACGGTGGAGGATTCTCCAGAGCTCAGTATGGAGGCCTTCATTTTGTGCCCTCAACAGCACAGCTGCCTCCTCTGGAGAGTCGGCTTCGCTGCGGGGCAAGTAGGTAATGCCCAGCTAAGGCTTAGACAGTTCGCCCTCGGGTGTTACCGAGAGCTCTGCCTCCGGCCAGGGCTTTAGTTTTCCGATTTCACCCACAATCCAGTCCTGGCTTGCCTTATTCAGGCACGTTACCAGAATCCAACCTGGCTTGTATGTGAAACCCGAAAATTTTGCACCCATTCCCGGTTGCGACCCACAGGCCGTCTTAGCGATGGCCTGTGTTAGTGCCCGGTGGACCAGCCGCATCTGCTTCACACTCATAGGATTCGAATTGCAAATTCGTATACGCTCGGAGCCAGCTACAGCACTGAAGCGGAGCTTCTTCTCCTCCGTTGCCGGCTTTACAGTCTTCCTGGGCTGGTCTGTGGGGGACTCTTCCTCAGACCGACTGCGTTTTTTCGCCTTCGGAACTGGGGGAGGCTTGGGCAAAGGAATTTGGTCCCAAAGCTTTTGGCAGAGAGAGAGGGCCTCTTCGGCCCCAATCCCAGCTGCTATCAGCCTTCGGTACCTTTTCCTCGCTGCCCCACTAAGCTTATAAGGCCTAGCGAACTTTTTCTTTTCCCCTCCCTGGTTCGTTTCCGATTGTGGTTCGGCTGCAAACGTGCCCTCCACTTCACGGCTCGTTCCAGGTTGGGGCGCACTGTTGCAGGGTGTTGATGAGGCTAAAAGAGCCTCTTCCAAACCTGCAGCTAATTCCATTAAAGGAGACTTCTCATTGTCTTTTACAAAATGTCGGTTTTCATCCATTTTGTTCCACGATTAGCTAGGGAAATACTTGGTCACCCCCGGCAGAGCCCCGCATGCCGAGGGAAGGGCTAAAATACTACCCGAATCGCCCTGGTCTCGGGTAGGCACCGTTTGCGACTGGACTCCCTCCAGCCACGCATCCATCGGCACGGTACGCTTGACACCTTGTATTGGGTTGGGATAGGAAGAGGGGGAGGAATAAAAGAAAAGAAAAAGAGGATCGTCCGAGTGTTTCTGTTCTGTCTGTTTCCTATCGAACCAGACCAAATAACAGGCGGTAACCACGTGAAGGAGAACTCCTCAGACTTGCCCTGGGGATCAACACGACCTGCGCTCGCCCCAGAGCCATACGCCAAACTGCTCGCTGGACAGGAGAGCAGAATAGGTGTTAATATAGTCCTATTTATAATATCAAAAAGTTAGGAGTAGAATAACCCCCGCCCAAGGGACCAAATTGGCGATTTATTGAAAACGGGCCAAATTAGGAGCACCCTTAATCGACGAGCATGAATGCGTAGATATATGGATGTGAAGGAGGCGAGAGAAGTGTGTCAGGATCGTGCTAAATGGAAATCTGTAGTCTCTGCCTACCCCTCTGGGTGAGTGTTTATGTATGTTATGTATGTAATAAAATCCCCAATGATATTCGAAAATTGCCATTTAACTTTTTTCAAAAAAAAAATTGAAGCAATGGCTTATTCAAAATTGTTTTTATTCCCTAGATGAATTTTATTGTTATATACCAAAGTGATATTTCATATAATCTTGACTTTGTATTTATTATTATTTTTATTTTTTTGGCATTAACACTGGATTGAATTTTGTATTATTTCTTGTTTATTATTAACATCTATGTATATGTGTGTTATTTATCTTGTGAAATTTTATTCTTAGGTTTATCACGAAATTTTAACTAACCATAGATATTCATAGAACATTTATATAACACTAGACCGAGAGTTATAAATATATAAATAACGATAATTATTATTATGACAATCTATATAGGAAGGGAGTAGACAGTACACACTTTAATATGCTGAAATGAATGAAAGAATAAGGGTGTTGTGTCTGAGACGAGAGAACATCCACACCACCTATACTAACTCAAAACTTGATTGTATTCTTTGTTACAAAATATATAATGTATAATAATAATAATAAATCCGAATCAGATAAGAAAACAAAATATCTAGACCTGGCTCACGAGGTGACCGACATGTGGGGTGGTCTGCCGACCGAAATTATTCCTGTAGTCGTCGCTGAGAATGGGCTAATCCCAGTCAGCCTCTCGGGTCATCCGAGATGACTGGGACTCTGTGACGGACCGCTCCGAGCTCAAATGCAGAAGGCGGTGCTCCTCAATACCGCTCGCATCGTCCGCCGGTTTCTATCCCTTTCCTCCTAACCCTCGACCGTCTGCTCTCCCCTGCCGAGGGCTTCCATCTATTTGGGCTTTTATTTATTTATGTATTTTTGATATTTATTTTAATTTATTGATATTTATGTATATTTATCATTTCATTTTCATTTATAATTATATATTTATAGAACTCAACCAGATGAAAAAACTATAAAGATGCCCCAAATAATAATAATAATAATATATTTATTTGTCATCATAAACGACATAGAAGATACGTTAGTGTTGCATCTCTATTTTAGCAATATTATGCCGTTCGTGGGAGACTGATGCCCGTGTAGGTTCAAAGATCTATTTTACAGGTCACCAGCCCCCCCAATTTATTTGCCACGTGCTCGGCGGTGAAGGAAAACATCGTGAGGAAATCTGCATGTCTGAGGAATAAGAAAAAAATATTTCGAAGATATGTGAAGTTCGCCAACAGGCACAGACACTTCCCCGCCCTAAAACCATTTCATAAATGTGAGGAGGCCTGTGCTCAGCAGTGGGACGTATATAGGCTGTGACTTTACTTTTTTATGTATGTTTCAACTAAAGGTCGAATTTAGAACTTTGAAATTTAATAACGAACGATTTAAAAAGTGGTAGTAGTATTGTATAGATACTTCATAAAAACCAGTTTTGATTATTGTAGAAATGTGATTATATCATTAATCACGCTTGTGTTCATATGATTTTGAACTTTAATACATTGTTCTTAAAAGATAATTGATGTATATCAATTTACGATATTTTTTATTAACCGAGTTCCGCAAGTTGGACAGGTAACTTGTTCAACAAGTTTGAATGGCATTGGCGGCGAAATGAAATTGTAAGCACAAATTTTTACTAACGTAATTTATTTTTTGTGTTGGTGTTGCCCTTGTTGGATATTGGTTGATAATGGACTTATTAAATTATAGTACGTGAGATGTGATATGTTCATCCGGTTAATATGGTCACTTTAATATGGTCACTGAGAGTGAGGGAATAGAGAGTGCACCTGTGCTTGCGCATACACTTGGGCACTATAATCCTGTCCTGCGCCGATGGCTAGCCTCCGTTGAGGCAGGACGCCGTGGCCGAAATTCGGTTTGGAGGACATTATTACTATGGTCACTTTCTTATAACTCAAAAACTACAGCCCTGTTTGCATAGATGGATCTGTGAAACGATACCTCTTCATCAGTCAATCAAATAATAAAAAGTCAAAAGGGCGCTCCTTTATCAACGCCGTTTTGACAGTTAATATTATAGTAGGTACATATTTAGTCGATTTCAGTATGGAGTAGAGCCGTGGTAGCTCAGATGGTCAGCGCTCGCTGTAAATTTCACAGTACGCGAGCAAACAGGGTTCGATCCCCACCGGCACCAATGAAATTTTTAATTGAAATTTTAAGTGCTAATTTACCACGTGCTAGGCGGTGAAGGAAAACATCGTGAGGAAACCTGAAGGTCTAAGAAATAAGAAAAAAAAATATATTTCGAAGACATGTGAAGTTCGCCAACACACAATGGGGCAGCGCGGCGGACAATCCTTGCCCTAAAAACCCTTTCAGAATGAACTTTAACTTTCGTATGGAGTAATGTAGTTAGTTATTTTAAGTTGATTTTTCATAGTGTTCATAATTATTGCCAAAGCTTCTTTGTTTTTTTCTTCTGCTTGATATATTAGTTATAGTATACTATATATATATATATATATATATATATATATATATATATATATATATATATATATATATATATATATATACTAGCTTGCCAGGCAGACGTTGTACTGCCTTTTTCGACGACCCTTTGTCATGGCGAAACAATTATCCTATCTCTCAAGTTGGGTCAAACTGCACACAGTGTGCAAATTTAATTAAAATCGGTTGAGTAGTTTGGAGTCCATCGTGGACAAACAACGTGACACGTAATTTATATATATATATATATATATATATATATATATATATATATATATAAATATTATATATATACTTTAGGAGGAGATATATATATATATATTTTTATATCTCCTCCTGTGCTCCTCCTAGTTTTGGTTTTATAGGGCGGCAAAGCTTAATGTGACCATATTACCCTCATGTACCTTAATATGATTCTTTTCATTTTAGCTCGTATTAGTGGCTCTTGAATACAAATCTAGCAATCGCGGTAATGGACTAGAGTATGTTATGCTCTGGTTAAAAGGGTTACTTTGACTGCATTTCAAGCATTTCATCTAAGGGGAAGATAATGTAATTAGTTCAATTTTACATGTAACACATATGGACGCCACACACGGTCAGTTCAACTAATCATTCCAACTGATCAGTTCAAATTGAAACTGTTGATATTTTTTTAAATAATGAATTTTCGATATACAGATAATTACAAATATATCAATATCGGAGTTTTATATATAAATTTATTTATTGATATATCGAAAATCCAATATTTTAAAAAATATCAATAGTTTTAGTTTGAGCTGAACAGTTAGAATGATCAGTAGAACTTACCGTGTGTACCGAGTGCACTCCGCGAAATTTGCGATCGGTATAATATATTATGTTATATGAAATTGTGTACTTCCTTAATTGCATAGCGTAATCAATTAACTAAAGCATCGTTAAATATGATATGAATAGACTTTGATATCCTTTTTTTATTTTTCTGTGGTCCGTTCTTGATAATCGTATTACCGGAATCTTTCATTTTTCGTTGGCTGTATATTTCGAAGTCTAAGAACACACCATTTTACTATTTATTGTTATACATTGTATTGCTTATGCACCTTAACAAAACACGAAGGGCGGACTTAGTGCCTTTCGGGCAGTCTCTCCCAATCAACCCATTAAAAATAATTATTTCAAACGTAATCTGTAACGACACATAGAGTCTTAATAATTGTGTGAACTATGAATAAAACTTAAGTTTCGCACGACCTTTTATTTAGCTCTCGTTTCCAGTCGTACCTTCAAGTTTGCGACCTTCGTTAAATTAACGTCTTAAAAAAATTTCGTGATTCGTGCCCGATTTAAAGTAAAAAATGCAACAGTCTCTTATGAACTAACTTCTTGTTAATACACGATTAACCTCATCGTAACTTTTTATGTTTTATTATAATTCTCATTCGTCGTGTAAGTGAAGTTGGGTGAATTCAATCAATTCGAATACAGAAGTCTTTAAGAATTATTGATGTTAAGGTAAGGAGCATTAATAATCATTATATTTACGATTAAATACTTTGACGGACAGTATTTTATTGTATATATTCTAGCTTAAATAAACTGCTACGTATTTTTACGTATCATTGCCAAAAAATCAAAAATACCCAAATGTTTTAATTTTTATTTATAGTGTATTTTTTTCTAACCAAACTTCCAATATGGTGTTTTTCGTAATGTTAAACATTTCTAATTTAATAGTTTTTACAGTTTTATAAAAAGTAGAGGTCAAAATCACAAAATATATGACCAATGGGATACAACACGACCGATTTATAGCATGCTCCAGAAAGTTGCTCACCAGTAGATAACATTTAAAAGTAAATTTGATAGTCTCAACAAATTAACAGCTACCAAGCCACATATAACGTATCTATTATAAAATTTAAGGCGTGCGCCCTAGCAACTATACTCATGGTTATAATATAGATATACTTTATTATTTTTATTTATCATCATCAGTCCGCAAAAGATATTGCTGGAAATGGGTCTCTTTGAGTCACGCTGCAGCTATATATCCCCTCGAATGTCGCGGCCATGTTGGCCAATATGGCGCATCTGTCAAGCACTTCCTGAAGTACTTTCAGACTACTTCCTGCTGTTCAATAAAATGACTATTTCTAAGACATTTTGTATGAAAGGTATATTAAAATCATATATCAATGGAAACTGTATTAAATAAGCTATCAGATTATGTATAACTTGAATACAGGTTCACTTCGAAAGCGATACTAACTTGAAAGTGAAAGTAAGAAAAGTGTTTTTTTCCCCAATTTTCTGCAAAGGTGTGGTTTTAACTCGTATTAGTTGTAGCACTTCCTATGGTCTACCTTAGACCACGCTCTCGCAGAATACCTGCGTATAATAGCAGTTTAATGCTTCTGTGTTTCGTATAGTGAGTGTAGAGAACTAGGGACTCTTTTTACTGGAAACGAGGCATTCCATTTTAATCCTCAGGAGTGATAACGAATCTACATATTGATTCCTAATCGAGGATAAATGTCAATGGGTCACAGCATCCACTTACCATCAGGTGGATTATGCGCTTGTTTGTCACCCTTATTCTATAAAAAAATGTCTAGCAAGGAAGCAAAAATGTAAGACATCATTGCTATTTCATTGGACTGTTTAAAACATTTGTGCTAATCTTCTTTTTATATGTAAACTTGATTAATAATTTTTAAGACAGATCGGCAGGTAAAATAAATAGTGATTAATTAACTTTTTGTATTTCATAATAGTTTCATTATTTTAATATTTATATTTATAAATGTAGTATTTAGTATATATAAAATTTATTACATATATAGGTATACATATATATTATACAACATTATTTATAATAATAATAATAATAGATTAAATGTCATCGGATGAAGACTCATTTTATTCTGCATGTTCTTCTCTTAACATTACCTCAGCCGCAGACGATTCTTTTATCGATAACGTGGGTAATTATTTGCACACGAAATTCGCCTCTACAAATTGTTTAAATGTATGCCATATAAATGCGCAAAGCATCCCTGCCCATTACTCAGATCTACTTGACACATTTTCCTCACCATACATCCATGCTCTACTTATCTCAGAGTCCTGGCTAAAACCCTCCCTATCCTCCACGTTGTACAGTCTTCCTGGATTTATAATTATACGTTCTGATCGCACTGGCAACGGTGGAGGTGGCGTAGCCATTTACTTGCGATCGGAATATGCATGTGATGTCATTGCAATATCACCATCAGAATATAGAGGATCTGCTGAGTACCTATTGCTAGAAGTAAAAATTAACGGTTTAAGGGTCGTGCTCGGAGTTGTTTACTGCCCTCCTTCAACTGATTATTTTTTCCATATTGAATCAGTGATCGACTCCATCAGCACTGATAACAAACATATTATAATAATGGGTGATTTCAACACCAACTTGCTAAAGGATTCTCCTCAGAGTTGCAAACTTTAAGCCATCAGGGACTCGGCAGATCTCTATATTCTACCATCTGGTCCAACTCACCACAACGTGGACACCGAAAATTCATGGTTAGACATCATTTTCACTAGTTCAGCGGGTCATGTTATATATAATGATCAACTGGCTGCTCCCGCGTTTTCTCGACACGATCTTTTGGTCATGTCGTATAAATTAAAGCCTCCCAAGCCAAAGCCAGTGATTGTGTATTTACGCAATTTCAATAAAATTGACACCATTCGACTACACCGCGATGCTAAGAATATAGAATGGGGCCCATTGCTGGATGCAAATAATGTGGAAGACAAAATTGCACATTTGAACACCCAAATTCTCAACCTATTCGATAGGCACGCACCAGTTCGAGCAGTCAGGTTACGCCGACCTCCTGCACCGTGGATAACTGACGAAGTGCGTAGAGCAATGAGAAGAAGAGATCGGGCTTTTCACTTTTTAAAAAAAAATACCACACCACCTTTCAACAATATAAGCGAGCACGAAACCGCTGTAATCAGGTGGTAAGAACAGCCAAACGCCGCTACTTCCACAATAGTATTTCAAACTCCTCTTCTACAGATATATGGAAGTTCCTTAAATCCCTGGGATTTGGAAAATCACATTCCAATTCTCTAATCCCAAATATTTCACTCAATGACTTGAACATACACTTCTCTTCTGCATCACGTCTGCGTTTAACCACCAAAAGCTACGACTCTCCAGGAACTTAATTCCATGCCTTTGTTATCATGTAATTCTTTCGACTTCAGTTCAGTGACTGACGATGATACTAGAAAAGCCATACTTTCAATAAAATTAGTTACTGTTCGGGCTGGTCAGGATTTTTCCGACTGGTGCGATCTATATCTAGGTGTACCGCAAGGCGGCATTCACTCTCCTCTCTTGTTTTCGTTGTTTATCAATCTTCTAACTACCCACCTTCAATGTTCTTACCACCTCTATGCTGACAATCTTCAGTTATACTCACAAGCGTCGTCGGTTGAAATTGCTACCGCTATTGCAGCTATTAATCAGGACTTACAACGCATTTCAGACTGGTCACAGCGATTTGGTATAACGCTAAATCCCAGTAAATGTCAGGCTATTAGTGTAAGTGTAAGTTAGTAAGTATTAGTTCAGTTCTTAATGATTCTTCCTCACTCCTGTACCTAAAAGAAAGATTCCAATTCCGTAGTGACACTCATTCTCTCAATCTCCGATCTTCACACAATTTATTACTATCTACTGCTCTCCACCATTCTGATTTATGTCAAATTCTTTCACATTAACTTCCATCTCCCTCTGGAACAAATTGCCTGTTGACCTGCGAATAAAAACGTTTTTTAAAGAAATAGAATATATAATAAGAATATATCCGTAACCAACAAATTTGAGTCCACTTACTTTATATGTTTATAGTTATTTGTATATAAATTTATGGATGTATATATATATATATGTATGTATGTATGTATATGTATATGTAATGTGTATATGTGTATGTGTAAGTGCATATATATATTTTATATGTGTATATATATATTTTATGTATGTGTAGCATGTACATTTTGAATTGAATGTGATCATGACAATTTTACTGCCCATAACTCACTCTCTGTTCTACCCAAGGTTAGCTGATAGAGAATGCCATATAGCATTAAGCTCGCCATTTGTACAACATCTTTGGTGCAATAAAGAATAAAATAAATAAATAAATGTCGAACGCATTACCAGACGTACCTTTTGTTGCCTGTCGCCGGTCCGTAACTGCCTTACTTATAAAATTAAACATCAGTTTAAGTAATGCTTAAAGTTTCTCTCTCTCATTTTACTAATGACAAAAGAAAGAGACAGATATATATATATATATATATATATAGAGATATAGAGAATACTTCATTCTATTTTTTGGCTGTCTCGTTGGTCTACTTGTTGTTAACGCGACTGCAGATCATGAGGTTCCGGTTTTGAATCCTGGTCGGGCCTAAAAATCAGTTATTGAGTTTTTCCGTTAAGAAATTCTCCGAAGCTTCCCAGAGTCAGGAAGTTGGAGGAGTCTCACCCTCATGCCTCGGAATTTGGTCCTGCGTCTGATTTTTCTCCGGTCGTATCAGTTTTTCTATCTTTTCGAACTATGATAGTTAAGGAATAGAGAGTGCACCTGTGCTTGCGCATATACTTGGGCACTATAATCTTGTCCTGCTCCAATGGCTAGTCTCTGTTGCCCGTCGTGACCGAAATTCGGTCTGGAGGATATTACTTAATTTAAATAGGCCACAACTAACTGAAGCCACACAGCACAGTGGAGAAATCGCTAGTCTGTAATTATAACTTTTATTGCGAATGATTGTTATTTTAAGTTGATAGCATAAGAATTCTTTATTTATATGTCTATATTTTATATATATTTTACGACAGACGTGCGCTCAACCGTGTTAAGTTGTAATAATACACTAATTACCAAAGGAAGCATATGTGAGGAAGCTGCCACAGTCTACTGCCCACTTGATAGTTTACTGAACGGAAGTAAACTCGCAAACAGCACTTTGATTTGGCAATTCGAGTGCCGCAATACGTTTGTCGCTATGTTAGTACCTATACCAATGGGCTATCGCGCCGTCAGTAACTACGCCTCTATGTACAGGCTGTTTAAAAACTGTAAATGTTTAGAAGGTAAAAAACATAGCCAGCAACAATACACACGGCCCAATGGTATACTCGTATAATCAAAGCAATGTATTTTAATACAGGTGTCCCTTCATTCTTAAGAAAATTATGAATGAAAGAAAGACTCCGCTGCACTCTCTCTATGTTAAGCTGTAGTTTTCTTTGAAATACTGTTTTATTTTTATGCAGATTCCCTCACTGTATTGTATTTTTTCATTGAGCACGTGGCTTATCAGCATCAGAACTTAAAATTCCGCTGAAATATCAAATTGGTACCAACGCGCCTTAATATTAAATTTAAAAGGAGCACCCAGGCACTGAAGCTGAAGAACCAGGGCTCCACATCGTTATTAATATATGTAAGGTTGTGTACTTTGAATGAGCAAAGAGGTTTGTGACCAATTAGCAAGTACCAATGTGGTTATGGTTAAGATTTTTGTAATTCACAATGCAGGTTCTCGATACAAATTAGAGAGATATATTTTCATCAGTGAACTTTTATGGTCTAATTCTTATCAAAACTCAATATGAGCATATTTTTCTAATACGAACTTGAAATTACGTAGTAAATGATTCACTGTCAAATTTTTTCTAAAATGTGAAGGGTTTAAAAAGGCTATTAGCAATACAAAAGTTGCAGCTTGTATATAAAATTTCAGCTTTATTTATTTTGTCAGCCCTTAGAATCCAACGCTAAATATGATTGTGAGACTTGTCAGAAAAACCCGATAAATGACACATTTATTGAAAGATTTGCCCATTGCCCATTTATGTCTGTAAGTGAATGCAATAAAAATGTATCTGCTAACGTTCCAATGCAGTGCAAAGATTTACTAAGCTGTTTCAAGTAAGTTTTGTAGTGAGATACAATATCATTATACCTATTAATATATCCAATCACAAGTTCACGGCTAAACATAGCATCCTAAGACAATCATACATTAACACAAAGTACGGTCTTGACCCACCTGCATACATCATCCACCTTCTGTCGTATGACCATCGTCACTTCTTCTAGTGGAAGGCGCTAAACTCTTCGCTTCTCTTCGCGCGCTTTTCCATCCGTTGTCGGTTCTCCGTGCTTTATGGCTGGCCCATTACGGCGTCACCTTACTGATCCGTTGGGTTATGTCAGTTAATATTTTTTTGTTAGGAATTTTATTCTATATGCTTTTATTGCCTATAATGCTTTCTACCGCATGTTGAGTGACTTTGAGCTTCCTTATACAACCAGCAGTGAAGGACCACTTTTACTACTTTACTTTTTAAGTTATCACTTCACTAACGTAATGTTAAGACAAAAGTGTACAACACGCACTGGTACACTTTTGTTTTAACATTTTGTAAGGTAATATCGCGAAGTTGAATATACAGAGCAATAGGACTGCATAAAAAGGTGTATAACAAAGAAACTAAAGAAAAAAATAAACTTACGAAGACACAAAATAAAGAAAATACAAGAACACGCTCTCACAGAATACCAGCGTAAAATAGCACCTTAAAACGGTTGTGTATCGTATGGTGAATGTAGAGATCCGGAGACCCTTTTTACTGAAAACGAGGCATTCCATGTTAGTCTTCAGAGGTGACAACGATATTGCGTTATGATTCTTAATCGAGGATAAATGTAGATGTCTATGGGCCTCAGCACTCACTTACCATCAGGTGGACTGTGTGCTCGTTTGTCACTTTTATTCTGTAAATACAGGAGTGACACAAGGAATAATCAATAAAAGAAAATAAAGTAAGGGTGCTGTAAACTGAGAGGAGGCATGTGACGACGTATAAAGGCTGTAACTTTACTTCTCTTACTTCTAGATTCTGAAACGGCGATAATTTATGACTGTAACATCACAATTCTTTAGTTGTCTCTCTGTCAATTCTTATTATTATATATGAGAAACTCACCGTTATAACATATATTAAACTGTTGAAAAACTAATGCGTTCAAAGATAACTGTTACTATCTGTATATAATAGAAATTATTAGCTTTAACTATCGCAATAACTTTTGCTTAATATTCATACTAAGTGGGTAATAATGTGTGGAATTATTATGCGAAAAATAAACTAGTTTTGAATGAAACTTACAAAATATTTATATTAATTACTAATGTATTAAGAAGCTAATTTATAATCACCATCATCATTAGGCCACGTCGGTAAATTTGCTTCTTCTGCGGATGTCTTACGAAACTTCACCTATTTTACCTATATTTTTAACTTACCGTCATACAAATATTTTTAATATGAAATTGTATTAATTTGTATGTAATTGAAACTTGTCAGGAAAGTAAATTATAAGACGGAATAAGACATGAAATGCTTTGCAATATGTTGGTTAAAGATCATTTCATTTTCACACGCCTACTATACGGAGGTGATTCCCACAGTAGCTAAGCCAAGAGCGAATGCTAGTGTTTGCCAAATTTGTACATTTATGTAATTGTACTTTTAACAATAGAGCAATACCCATACAAACTTATGTAATGGTACATTTAAAAATCGAGCAAGGTCAGAAATCAAATTCAGAGATTATGGGGCAATTAATTTCATTACATTAGTTCGGCAAACGATCTTACGACGCACTTGGTGATAACTGGCCACTGCATAATAAAGAAGCACGTAATAAGTTCTTAAGATGAGGGCTTGCATACTTTTTCTCCAAACTAAATACAAAAGTGGATGTAATCTAATTCAGCAGTAAAAACGTGCTAGGAAGTGAATGGTAGGTACCTATTTACCACGTTGGTAAGGCTTCTGGTACTAAGGTGGAGCTCTAACAACAACTGCAGTATACGGTCTATCACACTACTAACCTTCTGATCTACCCGCGTTCGATGTAACGTTTTGTGAGTAGATTGGAGGCATGCAAGGATATACTTAGTTAAGGTATAAGATACGATTCAAAAGAATGCCACATCTAGAATATAAATTCAATAATTTATGTTCATTAGTTTTAGATTCTAGTAGGGTATATATTTAGGTATGGGTCGCTACTGTTACTTTTTATATTGTATCTTCAATGGTTGTGCATATACTTTCAACATTATAATTTTTTTAACCTGTTTAATGCAATTGAATATTGTTATCAAATTTTAAATATGGACATTATTTAAATATTAATTTATAAACATGTAACTCTTAGGTCTCTAGTTTCATGTTGACAAAATATGTTAAAAAGTTACGAATAAGCGAAATTAAATAGTTAATTGCAAATCATTTTATTTTATAAACAGCCTGTATATAATTTTAAACACATCGCGATGGCGTTAAAAGATATTCCTTTTGCGCGCATTACACCAATACAGACTATTTTTGATAGGGCTACCAGATGTAGCGGGTATTTTAAGCGCCGAGAACATTTTTTAAGTTGCAATATTTTTATGGCTCAAAAGCTATTAATTAATGTCATTCCTCATTAGCAAACATTAAAGAAAAAGAAACCGTTAGCCAAGTTAGTAGTAGTTTATATATTGAAGTCTTCGTCAGTAATGTGTAATGTGTATTACAGTAACAATATGGAGAGGCGACGCTTTTTAACAGTAATAGTGGCATTTTCTCTTCTGATTAATGCTCTATGTGCTCCTACACATTTACATCGATTGAGAAGAGACATCGACGATTTTGAGAATTCGGTAAGTACTACAATTTAAAAAATAAATGTTACCAATTGATAAAATATCAGCAGTGAAAGATTTAAATGGTTAAAAAGTTAAATGTTATGTAATTTCAATCGACATCGTTGTAACTTGTGACTAAGCTCGATGTTATTAGGCTATCTTTAACACTTTATTGTTATAGGTATTCGTTTCATAAGTTATGATTATTTTGTTACTAGCTGCCTAAGTTCTGAATACAACGTAATAGTCCTATAACTGTAGTTGTATCCATCATTGTAAGGATTTTTTGAAAGACCAATATTCTCGTAAACAATTTAATACGTAATCGAATAAAACTATATTTACGAATTTTATCGCGTTTAATAAACTATTTTAACTTATTTTTAATTCCCGACGTTTCGGGTGTTTTACAGCACCCATGGGCACGGGATGGGGGGGGGGGGGTACTGAGATGCTTGACGTCCCAATGTCATAGTTAGCCCGGCTACCTTCAGGTTTTGATTCAATCACATAATTTTTGGTCCAATCACGACACTTCACAGCACATCCTTGTCAATTTGTTTTTCTCTTACATGCATTTTATCATGAAACAAGAAAGCGTAACCGACAGAAGGTACGTAAAGTCGAGTAATTCGTAAGTGTGTTACATGTGACAAAGAGCACTCTATATAGAGTTGTCATAGGTTAAATATGAATAATCGCGACAGATGGAGAGCGGTTAACAAAGCCAACGCATGCTTTCAGTGTTTGTCACCCTATCATAGGTGGTCAAAGTGTGAAACATGTAAAATCTTCTTTCTCGCCTTTATTATTTCACAATGTTTTAACACCCATTCCTTTAGAGCCGAATACATATCAATACTTAAATAGAAATTAGAAATTTCATTGGTTGCTGGGACCGAACTTAGTTTGCTCACCTGATCTGTGATAGCTCATTTTCCTATTAATTAAAGTAACGTTTTTTTAGAACAATCTCGAAGAAAACTCTGAAAACTCAACTACATCAACGGCTACTAAAGATACAATTATAGAGAAGAATCAAAGTTCTTTTGATGATGACGACGACGACGATGATGATTTTGATGACTTTGGTGATGCAGCATCGAAATCAAGTGGTGGTGGTAGCAACATATTCAGTCTTTTGAACTTATTGCCTGCCCTGTTCCCTGGATCAAGTTCCTCCAGTGTAAGTTAAAATATTTGATTTATATATTATTAGTCTGTCCTCTAGAAGGTTTATTTTACTTTAAGGGCTTATGCTACCTCAGCTCAAATTCTACTTTCGCCCCCACATCCCTGCGCGTCGTATGCTATATACCGACATGTTTGTAATCACTAATACTGTAAATAGATAGGTCCTTAGATATTTATTTCATTAAGCTTATCATATTTATGCCTGTTTCTTTACGCCAACCCAGTCGTTCCTTATTTTTATTTTTTATAACGGTTATTTTCCATTTTAATTTTACGTCGTCCTGTATCGTAATGTGTATTCTGATCGTAAGCGATACAACTTTCCCGTTTGAAAGCCGAAGCAAGACTAATCGGGCGATCCGATCAGTCTCGCTGGAACGACAGAAGTTTCAGGATGCCGATAGTTTAGGTAATTTTATTTTACAGTGAAAATAATGGTAATTAAAAAAAACATTAGCCCTGCTTTATAGTTAGTTCGGTTAGTATTTAAAGTTTTATGACCTAATTTAAAGTATTTTATGAATACCACCGGTTTATTGTTCAGTTTGGAGGTAACTTTGAATATTTTTTCTATAGAGAAAATTTACGGAATCGTGTTTTTGTCTAACATAGTACTTAACACTAATCCTCAACTTTATTTCAAAATTAATCCTGCAATATTTTCGGCATAACGGAGGATCTTTCTAAGCCATTTGAGGTAGTATAGGCCCTTAACTCTTGGACTTTAATGCCAAGTTAAAAAGAGATTCTTTATGTAATCTGTTTATTTTTGCACATTTTTTTATTTATAAGAAAAATATATTTCGCACGTGTTCTTCGCTATGTTTCGATTAACGAATTAACTATAACTAACGGTAATTCACAAACTTTTTCAACTTACGATTTTAATGCACGTTTGGATAATATAGTGTGTGATGAATTGCGTGATGAACCGCAGTATAAGCAGTATAAGGTTTTATATTTTCAAAGTAAGTAAAGTTTTTTCTAACACTTATATAAAATTAGAATTGTTTGTTTAATTTGTCACCTTTTAAAATATTTTTATTACAGGTAGCTCCTACTTTATTGAGTAAAAATCGTTCGCGAAACCAATTGTTTGCATTACCAATACGTCGAGAGTTTATGGATGACAATGAAAATGAAATAGGCTCCATATCTGTTTTAAAACCACCATCACAAATACAACAAAATGACGATATAAATGCCTCTAAAAATTCTGACAGTAAGTCTCGTGAATCGGAAGATGACAAAGCTCAAGAAGAAAGCGCTGAAAATAATCAGGACTCAGCTCCTAACTTAGATTCGGACGGAGATAACGCCGACAATTCAGATTATGATTTCGACGAGCCTCCTGGAGGCGGTGATGGTGAAGGAGGGGGGGTTTTAGGTCTCTTAGCAGGTCTAAGTGGCGGAGTAAGTTGCTTGTTTTTATCTGTATAGGACACTAATCAAACGTAAGAATTGCACCTAATATTGTTTTGGTTTTAGGAGGATGGGCAGTCAGACTTAGGTTCTCTTTTGGCGACAGTCAGTGGAATAGTAGTAAATCTGAGTGTAAGTATTAGTGAGTACTTAATGTAATGTAGGTTAAAAGTCAAAGTACAGCGGCCAAATGCACTTGGTTAAACTTAGGTAGATTCGATTAATTGATGGTGTGTACAGATACTGCCTAATGTAAATGTCCATGGCTTTGAGCTCGCCATGCAATCGCACTTTGACTTACGTTGATATTACATGATACATGCGTGCTACCCAGTTTTCGCGCAAATAATCGTCCGCAACTAGTTTAAGCCATTAATAAATCGAATAATAGATGTATCTATAGTTTAACCAACTACAATCGGCTGCTAAGACTATGTGTAATCGCATTTAACTTTTGGACGTGACTTTAAAAACTTCCTTAAAATTAAATTAATTTGATTTGATTTCACAGGGTGATGGTATTGATTTGAATAGTCTTATTGCATCTGGAATTGGACTGTTTGCTGGATTGCTGGTATGTAAAACGTATTGAAAAGTCTGCATAATACTGAACAGTTAGTCGTGTGACTGTGGTATATTCATAAAACGTTCTTTCACAGTCAGAAGGCGAAGAAAATCCGGGGTCGGTTATTGCTAGTTACCTTTTAACTTCATTGGATACACTCACGGGTGGAGGAGCGGTATGTTCTGCTACAAACTTCGTTATCTATGTAGATACATCTATTTAGATAAATTATGACATAAACTGAAATAAATGTTTTATTACAGAAAAATAATGGTGCCTTCTTCGGAAATTTTCTTTCAAAACTAGTAAAAGGCACAAGTGCTGTAAGTAGCTAAACCATTATTTATTGTCTATTTAATGTTTTATTATTTAGTTACATAACCGTCCTTTTAAAGTAATCAAAACTTTAAAGGACGTCTTTCACCAAATCGATCAAAAAACAAAAGGATATAACCCCCCCCCCCTAAAGGCTATTATTGACAGAGGCCTATGTTTAGCAGTGGATTTTGGATTTTGATAGTCTGTAATGAGTAACTAAATTACAAAAGAAGAAATTCTCAGTACGATTTACTAGTTCGATTGTACCTATGTCTCGTAGCGTCATTAACATTAGGTATAATAGTAACATAAATATTAGAACTCGATCTTCTTTCTCTCATCAGTCTCAAAACCTTTCTGCTAGATATGTAGATGTCCTCTTGAAGTTGCCTTAATCGTCGATTCGATTCGCACCTTTGATGATGACGATGCTCCCGTCGCTGATCTGAGTATTTAACGTCTGACGTAAATTCATTTGTCGGAAACTCGAGTCGGAAACCATTTAGATCTTTCTGGCAATTTCCATAGTCGCTTTTTATGGTACTTACGAGGTGAAATATATTGCCCAGCTTCCACACAGATCCATTTAGTTTCTTTATCTTTATTTATAGCTACTTGTATTTTAAATGTAACTTAATATTTGATGTCATAGTGTTATATTGCAGGGTGGTGATCCGGATGCAGACTCTGAAGAAAATGAAGAAAAGGATTCCGCTGGATTTATATCTAGTTTACTTATGTCTTTGTTGGGTGATATGTCTAAATCAAGTTCAGGTGGCAGTTCTCATCCGTGGTGACGATTATAATATTTGTATATAAATGACATTTTTTTCAAGGACTCGTGGTTATTTATTACAAATTTCTTTTTCTTGATGAAAATAACAAGTGAGAACGTTTTTTAAGTAAATATGAACGAGTATTAAGTAAATATGAACGAGTATTAAGTAAACAAAATTCTTCAACGTACCTACTCATTATACATAATGAAGATAAATTTTCTCAGTTTTTATAATACTCGTAGAAGATATTTTGTGTATCGCTTTTAATATAGAAATAGTATCTAACTATTCACATAGGATAATATATCCGGTTGTGAATCTCTTGTATTGGGTTCATATGAAATTTTGACTGACTGCCTCGTTGGTCCAGTGGTTCTAGTAGTGCGACTGCTGATCATGAGGTCCTGGGTTCGAATCCCGGGTCAGGCCAAAAATCAATTATTGAGTTTTTTTCCGTCAAGCCTCTGATTTCTCTTCCACCTGTGTGCACCTGTGCTTGCGCATACACTTGGACACTATAATCCTGTAATGTGCCGATGGTTAGTCTCTGTTGAGGCTGCCACCGTGATCGAAATTCGATCTGGAGGACATTATAATAAAAATTTTGATACGTTCCTTCGGAATTGCCCTTTAAAGGTAATTAAGGCATTTAGTTAGGTAAGCACTGTAGCTACATAATAAATATTTGATAGATATTTCATACTTCGACTAGTTTTCTTTAAAAAAAAAACCGAGGTTAGAAAAGGTAATTTTAGTTTTTGTACATAAACTTTTAACATTTGGAATACGCTTCAATTTTTGTTGTAACCTTTTTTGAACCTTGATTAATTTTATGAATAAAGATCCTTGTGTAAAATATATTCTTACAATTTAATAATATGGTATAACTTATGGATTTCCATACACTACTTATAATAGTGTACCTAAATAATTATTAAAAAAACTGTCGACTATACTGCGTTTTATTTATATATTATAAACACAATTACATTTAAAGTTTAATCTTTAATTTTTTAACCTAATTACTCATTTATCGTTTTACTTTTGTCTTACTAAATATTTTTTAAATTTTTTTAATTGATCAGGATACGTAGTCAATGATTTCTCATGATCTTGTAATGATCACGTACCTAATACTGCAACTTAACACCTGTATACAGGGAACGGCATTATGAATTGATTTTGTAGTCGGTAAAAGTGTTCTGTGTTTTGCAATTACCAGATCCACGTCTGCCAGTTAGCTGGGTAGACTTGCAGGTGGGATTCTCACTTAGAAAAAAACTCTTGCACATTCCGTCTCACGCTGCACTTTCAGATTAGCTGTTTATTTTATAAATGAGTCCTTTCAAAACGCCTAAATATTGTTACCTAAGAACTCCACTACCTATAAAGTTCATTACTGAATTATTTATGATATAACTATTTGTGATTTCCTAATTATAATTTTTTATTACAGCCAAGCCATAGAGAGTCGGAAGGACGTGTATCACCGTTTCAAACGCTTAAGTTAGACATAAGTCGAGCTTTACTACAATTCGGTATAAGCTTACTTGGGTTAGCTTCGTCTTCGTCTTTTCATTCGTCTTCTGGATAATGTGATCTAGTCAGTATTAAAGTGCCATAGTATCTTTATTTTATTAAATACAAATATATAAAAAATGTATTTTTATTTCTTTCCCAGTGCAGCCCGGCCGTGTGATAGCAGCCTAAGGGAATCCATAAACCCATTTCCATTTTGTTCAGTGGTTGTCGTAAGAGCCAACTTTGGGAGATACCACAAAGATATTATAGCTTCCGATAGATGGCGCCCGATCAATCATATGTAAAATACTTGAAATATCGACTGGAAGTAAAGTCAAAGGTGGGAGACGTTTGGTACGACTAACACCAATTAACCTTACAAGACTAGCGAATATGGCAAATTCTACCAACAACGGGAGAGGCAAGAAGTAAACACGTAAAATTGCACTGTTGTTTTCATAACAGTTAGTATAACCCTCTTATTGAGATTGATTGAATTGAGAGGTTGCTTGTGCCCAGTACTAGAATCTTTTTAGGATGTAATTTTACCTACTCTTTACGCTCTAGGTACTACTTTTCACTCTCTCACAATATACCAGCCTAAAATGACAACTTAATGCTGCTGTGAGTATAGAGAATAGGACACCCTTTTTCCTGCGAAACGAGGCATTCCATCTTAGTCCTCAGAGATGACAGCCCATCTGTATTTTGATTGTTAATCTGGGATAAATCTAGATAAAAAACTATGATAAAAAACTTATTTTAGAAAGAAGCACAAGATTACTTAATTTTGTTATGTCATTGAGAAGTATTCCTTGAGCGTCGCCGTCACATGCAATCTTTTAGACGTTGAAGGGCAATTACTAGTAAGTTAATATCGTCAGTAGATAATGACATACCCCTACACTTTAGAACGATTATTAAATCTTATTAATGAATATTACTGTTTTTTTGGAGCCGGTTTACATTTTGAGAAGTGACAAGTGCGAGTGGCAAGTGCAACTGACAAATGACAAGTAATTAGTGCGCATTTTATTCACACTTATCAGTTGTCACTGCTTGTCCACGCGCATTAAGCACTTGTCATTTGTTAGTTGCACTTGCCACTCGCACAGGTCACTTCTCAAAATGTAAACCGGGCCTTAGGATATGGGTGACAAATGAAAATGAGCATCCACACCACCTAATGGTAAATGGATCCTGTAGCTCACAGATATCTATATCTATCCTCGATTAAAATAAAAATACAGATACGTTATCAATGATAATAATAATATGTATTTTTATTGAACTTACCATCCCTAAGGACTAAGATGGAATGCCTCGTTACCAGTAATAGAGGTCTTCGGTTCTCCACACTCACCATACGAAATACAGCAGCATTAAACTGCTTTGTCACGCTGACATTCCGTGAGAGCGTGCTTCCCTGGTCGCGCTGACCCATTCGTACTGCAACCATAATATAGCTACAGCATGGCTCTACCACGTATAAATGTTGATATAAATTTGTATGTTATTGTTTGCGTCAATGGACTGAATTACATTTAAATTGAATTTGTATAGATAAGATGTATTGAAAGTAGTAGGTACATAGGGAAGGATTAAATAAAATTTTGTGGAGCATTGATTTATACATATACTACTTTATTGGTGGGGATTCTTATATTTTAGTATTGATGGTTAATAATTTCGCCATTCATTATTTCGACTTAACTGCTTTATTCAAGTAAAATTTAGGACTTGATTGAGATTAAAGTAAGACTAATCTTACAACAGTACTGAAACCATTTGTTTTGTAAAGTTGTAGGTGGATTTTATTTTTCAAAAGAATATGTGAAATAAAAGCTTTTAAAATATGGAAAAATACGACAGTGTAACCGTAAATGAAATTACAATGCAAATTAATTTCGTTTATCCGTTATATTCTTCTAACAGTTTTTCAACGATTAGTGTTTTCTCGACGATTCTTTCAGAAGTTAGTTCCGATGGTTCATTGCTTCTAAATTCTTCATTGGTATATTCCTTTTTGTGAGATTTGTTACTTAATTCATCATCTTGGTTCAAATTTGTAATTTTCTTCAAATTTTTATTACTTCTTATATCACGGGTAACTTTTGAAAAATCAGGATATTCATTGTCACTATTGTTGACCATTGTAAATAACTGAAAGGCGTTTTTCTCCAAAACTTCTGGTTTATTTTGTAGGATTTCTAAGAAACGTTCTATAAGTATAGGAAAAGTTTTAAATGTATTACTGTAGTAACTCCATAAGTTTTGTGTTCTATCACCATGTTCTGAAAAAAAAAATGTTATTGCAGGATTAACATTATAAACTACATCTTATTAAATACTGTTGATTGGTTCTAGGTGGTAGGAATTCTCTTTTGCCCAGGAGTTCATCTGGGTAGACGATATATTTCTGCCGACAAAAAGCAATGCTTGGACTGCTGTGTTCTGGTCAGAAAGGTATAGAGAGTCAATATAATCATGAATTACAAACTGTAAGGCATTCCATCGTAGTCTTCATAGATGACATCGCATCTGTAGCCTTCGTTGTTTAATGTAAGCTGCGGTCTTTGGACTGCAGTAGCCACTTACAGTCTCAGGTGGATTGTTAATTCGTTTATCACTTCAGATTTATATTGTAAATATTAATAGCTACATCTCTTTCCCTAACGTAAACTTGCTAAATCTGCTGTAATATTTTAAACGTGGTAGAGCCATGATGCAGTTATATTAGATGTATAGTTGTAGCAGGAATGGGTCGGCTCGACCGGGGAAGGACCACGCTCTCACAGAATACCAGCGTGAAATAGCAGCTTAATGCTGCTGTATTTCGTATGGTGAGTGTAGAGAACCGGAGACCCTTTTTACTGGAAACGAGGCATTCCATCTTAGTCCTCACGGGTGACAACGCATCTGCATTTTGATTCGTAATCGAGGATAGATGTAGATGTATATGGGCCACAGCAACCACTTACCATCAGGTGGACTGTGTGCTCGTTTGTCACCCTATCCTATAAAAAAAAAACAAGATAGCAAGGTCTCCACTCGATGAACTATAATTAAGGTTTATAAAAGTCGTAAAATACTCAGTGTCACATCTGCGAGGTACTGACGTCGCCAATTTCTTGTATGGATGTGGCCAGGTTATAGTGCATTGTTCACTGATCGATGTAGAGGAAGGCGTTATAGCATATTCAACTTTAGTCTTTATTTGAGGATCACACAGACTTGTTGGTGAAATTACAAGGTTCCTACTGAAAACTACCGCTATAGCCTTTGCAGCGTTATGCTGAGTTGGAGGTAATTTGAACTTCGTATCACAGGTTTTAATATGTATATTACATAAAGATTACCTATATTTATGCGAACACTACACATTTAAATAATACTAGTTTTTGCGGATTTCTACTATCCACCTATTTTTTTTCGTGCTCGAAACGTCGAGAATATAAAAGATTTAATATACGCGATAAAATGCTTAAAAACTAGTATTTTTTAAATGTATATTGCTGTTCGTTTTTTTTCATATTTTGTTAATATCTTGGATATGGCCTACTTATTTTATTATTTGTACACATTGACTTATAGGTGTGCTTATAGTCATGATATATATATATATATATATATATATATATATATATATATATATATATATATATATATAGTTTGGTATTTTTCGTTTCTTCGATTATATACATATATATATAGTGTAATACACATTGTGCATGTATATTTTTTGGAGTTGAATAAAATTCTTGATATATTACTTCAGCGTTTCCATTTATAATCATGTTCATTTATGTAATCTGTTTGTGATATTTTTCGTAAACAAACCTTTAACTTTTTGATCATGTTTTTCTTCGAGATGTTGTTGAGTGGATATTAAATTTTTGGGGCTCGATCTACGTTGATATAAGCCAAGAGACTACGTAGTACCTACTAAACCTTGCTCAATTTGACGAAAGGATTTATGGTTTAACTTGTCGATTTTCATATTTAATTTTTAACAGTTTACAAAATTATTAGCATACTCGAGAATAAAGTTTTATTCATATGTTAAAATTTCAATTATCCATCAGCATTCTGGCATTCCCTTTTTTTAAGTTGCCTTTACGATATTGGTCAGGAAAGTTGGTCAATGATCTCGCATACGTAATGCTCCTAATCCTGTAGTCACCTGTAGTCAGTTACCAGATCCTTATCCGTAAGCTAGCCCTGTGAGATTGTACTAACAAAGGGCGTGCACATTCAATCTCACACTCCATCTTAAGATTCTCCTTTCCTCTCTCCTCAGATTGTCCTTTCGGAAAGTCTTACTCTTACTAGGGGCTCAACTAGATTTTATTACTGAATATTACATTTCGAAATTTATTAATATATTTTTATTTCAGCCAGGACACAGGGAGTCAGAAGAGCATGCATCACCGTTTTGGACTATTACGTTAGATATAATTCGTGCTTTACTACAATTTGGTACAAGTGTTCTTGGGTTAGCTTCATCTACGTTTCTTCATTCGTCTTCTGGATAATGTAATCTGGTCAGTATTTTATAGTGACATGGCATCTTCATTTCATTAAATATATAAAAAGTGAATGTATTTTTATTTCGTTTAAAAAGCTTGTATGGTTGAGACACTGTGTGGGTCCAAATCCCGCGTGGTACCAATGTTTGTATGGCTACAAATAAAATATTACGTTAACATGGATATGACCTACACGGTAAGGTTAGTCATTAATATAGTTGTTCTGGTTCTGAATATGTACCCTTGTGCGATTTAAGTTTGTAAATCACATCCACGATACATGAGAATATTCTACTGTGGCGGTAATGTCTTTTTACAAATAAAGAAAGAAAATAAGCTGCTGTAATAGGTCTGAATTTCGGAAATTCAAATTTTAAATTATCTCCACGTTTCGAGGTACCTAAAATCCGATTCTACTGTTTTCAAACGATTTCAAAAAAAGGAGGAGCTTTTCAATTCGACTCAATTGTTTTATTTATGTATGTTCCCTCAGAACATTTTTCTAGGCAAATCGCTTATGATGATTCTTTGTTATTTCAAAGCTGGTGCTCCTCATGTGGTCCAATATAAATTTGATCAAGATCTGACCATAAAGTAGTTTTTGAGTTATCCTTAGTAATGAGTATTTAACTGAGTTCGACTACGTAGATAATGTTCTCATTATATTTATATTGAAGTCGGTTGTACAATTTTTTTTATTTTACCACTTGTTAAAGGAATATTTGTGTGCGTATGTTTGTATGTTATTGAATTTATTTCGTCACGCGTATCTCGAAAAAAAAATAGCATGACTACATCGATTGCATATAATCTGATTGAATTTTCGTAAAAGGTATTTATAGATTTTATAAAGCATTAAATTAAATATCAATATAAAAGTAAAAGTTGTAGTGAGGTCAAACCGATTGCACCCATATCTATTTTTCACACAAAGTTTTTTGAGCAAGTAACAACATGAATTCTGGGAGTTAAGGCGGTACTTAACTTCATTGTCAAAGGATTACTGCTCCTTTTAGTGTTTAAATTATGGGTTTAAAGTTGATTGGACACGTAAAGGTGCAATTTTGTGTATTAAATATTAATAGTGGAAACGATAGAACAAGTAAGTGCTCGTATTATAAACAAAAACAATAATTTGAGGTATGTAAACCTAAAATTATTGTTTGCTTAGGCGCCTTGAGATACTATCGTCATCGACTATCTGCTGAACCAAGCTGTCGTCAAATTCTCACTAAAACTCAATGTAACGCATGTACATATTGTGAAAAAGTTTTATTTTATAATTTCATAATACTTGTCACTGGCAAAAGTACAGCCGTACGAGCCTATTGAGAACGAAAGAAAGAACTTACCTTCCGAATTAATGATTACCAATTTAAATAATAAAATGAAAATCACTTTCATCTTCTCTTTTAACTGTTGCACCAGTCTTGTTTGGTAAATGGTAAATGACAAACGTATGAACCAGTTTGTCCCACTTAATTTAACGCGAAGGTTACGTAATGTATCTTTATCATGTTAGTGAAAGATAACTCAAAAACACTTAGGCTTTAAAAATTAAAAAATGAATTTGTAAAAAACTTATTCTAATGACTATTTAACTCGTAGACTAGTCTTTTGTGGCGGCTTCGCTCGCATTGAAATATTTATTGGATCCATTGGGCAATCTGAAGAACATTTTACTACGTATAGTCTAAAATCCGAAGAGAGATCGACTTTGATTGATCAGTTGACCAGATAAAATATATATATACAATATGTAACGTAATTAACGCGCACCCTCAGACACCCCAATTAGTATATTATGTTATAATCATAATACATACACTGAATTTTTAGTTAAACATTTTCATGCACTGATTATTTATCAAATTGGTTATACTAATTCAGTAAGAATTTTGTGGTCACAGTACAAATCCACGAACGCAAAGACTTTAACGTGCTTGAAATAAGGTTCATTTTTCTTTATTTTTATTGAATGACAGAATTAGTAATAATACAAATAAAACTGCACTCTTAAAAGTCTTATTGCCTTAAGTTACGGTCCATTTCAGTTTGTTTTGACTGTACAGATTTAGTGTGACTGTAATTTACGTAATTTTAATTATTTTTGGGTTAAAAAATTACCTATATTAAAAATGATAGGAATTGATTCAGTAAACGATTCTGAACAAACTACTTTCTCAAAGTGCGTTAATTATGTTACATGTTGTATATACATGTATTTATAAAATTTAAAAAAAAATCTTTGCCTAAAAAAGCTGACTAAAATATGTTTAAATAAATTAATTTTTATTAATATTTATTTCTGTGCTTCACGCTATTGTTAACGAAACGAATTTTGTTTTAAACGATAGTTAATGCTATAAAGAATATGCCTAGGTAGCTTCGCCCACTAAGTTCTTGACGTCACTATCTAGCAAGCACATATAAACAGGTAAGGTAATATAGGTAACCGTACCGATCTCTTAGCCATTTGAAATATATATCAAAAGATAGCTAGTTTAATGATAAACGCTGTAATATATCTGTGCCTATAATTAACCTGTCATTAATCAGTACTGCTATAGTTTGGCCGTTCAGAGAATGCGTTCCTGACACCTATCAGTTAGTCACGACTAGTGATGGGCACAACATAACACTGAGTTCGTTACCGTTCCTCCAAAATGAACCGCCGCGTTATTTTTAAGATTATTTTCGTTTTAAATTGGCGGAATAATTTAAAATTTATATTTTAGTAATTTAAGTGGAAACCAAAAAAGGTAATATTAATATAATAAAATTGTTTTATTTATTCTTTGTTACAAAGTTACAATCTGTATTTCTATGCAATAAAGTACATTGAATTGAATGTGCTTACAGAATATTAATCAGACTCCGATTCGTTTGAGGAGGTTGTGTCTTCATCATCATCTTCGCCTACATGTATATTTATATTATTATCAATAACAGAATCAATCCTGATATCTCGGTCAAAATGTTCCACAATCAGGTTTTTAGTCTTCTCAACAACCTTTGCTCTTTGCCCAGTCATCTCTTGTGACTTTCCCGCAGGCTTCTTTTAATAGGGTCATCATCTTCTTCGTGCTGAATGGCGGGGAAGTATTGTAGCGGGCCGCGTAACCTTTTATTTGAGCCCAAATTAGCTCAATCGCGTTATATTGGCAATGATACGGTGGAATTCTTAGAACGTGATGACCGTACTCCAGAGCCAATTCATCGATTTCGTATCGCACATTTGCCGCTTTATTTTCTTTAACTAATTTAATTAGCTCTGGTTTTAGCATCTACATATTTGCGTCAATGCCTTTTGCTTGTAACCAAGCCACCATTTCTTCTTTTTTTATTAGCTTGGGCAGGTGGTTTCTGTATTTGAACCGAGTGATAGGGGGCATTATCCATGAATATTACAGAAGGCTCTGGTAGGCTGGGCAAAAGCACGTTCTCGAACCACTCTTTAAATGTAGTGGCATTCATTTCCTCATAAAATGGCGGCCCATAACGCCATTTGGGGTTACCATTTTCAACCTAAATATAAAAATGCTACTTTCTTTCGCGCGTTCGGTTTGGTTGTAGTTTTATTTTTATATTCAATAAAAGTTATCTTATAGTCCATTATTTTCAAATTCTTAAAAAGAAAAACAAAACGTATTATTTTATAAAGTATAACTCTATAAGAACAGGTTACGATACTGTTATTGCCTGTTATTGTTAGCACAGCACTATAAATATAAAGCGCTGACATAACCTTGTAATAGCGCAGTATAGATTTAGAAAAATATTGTTTACCAAGTTATTTGACACTCAGTTTGGCACAAAATTATAACATTCATTGATTGATCATTGATATAATAATGTTGTTTTAATGCTCATCAATTGTTAAAACGGTAAACAACCAGCAAAAATATTTTTATCGTAACTGCAACGCCATTACAAAGTTACGTCGTCAGTTCAATCGCGACGTGTCAGGAACGCATTCTCTGAACGGCCGAACTATAGGATATGAAGTTTGAAAGTCGGAGCAAGGATGGCGTGCGAGAGAGATAGTAGAGCGGCCGAATTCTGTGCTATAGGGGGAGGACATAACATAACAACTGCGCGCAAAATATCCCCCAAGTGTAAGTTCTCGTATTTATATTATTGTTGTGAAAACTCCAATTATGGTCAGTGCTAATTTAAATGGTATGGAAGACAGTATAGACATATCAGCAATCCAAGCTATTAAACCACACTAGCTTAAAAACGCATTATTAACAGAGTATAAAAATAGAGTAAGCCGAATCTGTAAAACCCAACTAACATCGAAAAGCCTTACTAAAGCTATTAATACTTACGCGATTCCGATATTAACATATTCATTTGGTATAATAAAATGGACAAAAACAGACATAGTTAGCCTCGAAATAAAAACACGCACCATATTAACAAAATTTAATCATTTACATCCCAAGTCTGCAATAGAAAGGATTTCAGTAGGCAGAAATCGAGGTGGTAGAGGTCTTATAGACATCGAAGCTCCCTGGACTAAACCGCTATCAACCCTTCATCATTCTTTCATTTAAAAATCACTACCAGTAATTTAAACAAAGCTATTGTTATAATAGACGTGAACCTCACACCACTAAACCTTGCAGAAAAGCCACATATAACAGTGGTAGAGCCACGCGGCAGCTTTGCTGTCGCACGTATGGGCCGGCTCAAACCGGGGTGGTACCACGACCTCACAGAATACCGGCGTGAAGTGGAAGCTCCGCTTCCGCGTTTCGTCTGGTGAGTGCAGGTGGCCGGAGGCCCAAATCCCCCCCCCCCCATCAACATGGTAGCGGAATTAAATGATAGACTACCCCAGGAGGGTACCAGCACCCCTGGAGAATCCCTCGCTGAGCATCCACGACCATGTTTCTCCACTTCTGAGCGTGGGTGCTCAGGCTGCCCCGCGTATTCTGGGGGGGGCAATATTCCGCTCAAGACTAAAACTGCTCGGGGCAAACGGAGCAACAAGACCAAGGCGACCCCTGCCACGCTGTCCGTGAATTTCTGCAATATCAGGGGACTTCACTCTAACCTAAACGCCGTCCACTACCATCTCGAGACGGCGAGGCCGGCTCTGCTCTTTCTGACCGAGACGCAGGTGTCCTCTCCGGCTGATGTCTCGTATCTCTCCTGCCCGGGGTACAAACTGGAACACTCCTTTGTGCCTCGGGCTGGAGTTTGCGTTTACGTCAGAGAGGACATCTGTTCTCGACGCCTCGGCAGACTTGAAGGTTCGGACCTGTCCATCCTTTGGCTACGCGTAGATAGCGACGACCATCCGCGCGTCTACTGGTGCCTCTATAGGTCCCATAGCGGTAATGCCGAAACAGACCGACTCTTCGACCACGTCCAAATGGCTGCAGATTCGTTGCTACAGCAGATCCCCTCCGCAGAGATCGTGATCCTCGGCGACTTCAACGCCCATCACGCCGAATGGCTCGGTTCACGTTTAACCGATCATGCGGGGAGATCTGTTCATGATTTTGCCTTGGCATATGGTCTGACACAACTGGTTACTTCGCCTACGCGGATTCCAGATGTGGAGGATCATGCACCTTCCCTGTTGGACCTTCTGCTGACCTCTCACCCGGACGGATATCAGATTTCCGTCGACGCCCCTTTAGGCTCCTCGGACCATTGTCTTGTCCGGAGTGTGGTGCCACTTACGCTGAAATCGCGGTTGCATTCTGCAGGCTGCCGCCGTGTTTGGCACTATAGGTCAGCCGATTGGGATGGGATGCGGTCTTTCTTTGCATCCTACCCTTGGGGGCGGGTTTGCTTCTCGCCGGATGATCCCAACGTTGTTGCGGATTCTGTCGCTGATGTGGTACTTCAGGGTATGGAACTTTTTATTCCTTCCTCTGTGGTGCCCATTGGAGGCAAATCTCAGCCATGGTTTGGTCGCTCCTGTAAAATAGCATCATGCTATAAGCAGGAGTGCTACCAAGCCTGGGCTGACGCATCAGCGTCCAGGGATGTAAACACCAGCGCTCTAAAAAAGAAGTATAATTCCGCCTCTAGGTCCTTCAAAAGAGTCATTGCCAAGGCAAAGTCAGAGCACATAGGCAGAATTGGCGAGAGACTAGTTCGTCTTCCTTCTGGAACCCGTGCATTCTGGTCTCTCGCCAAGGCTGTCCAGGGGAATTTCTGTCAGCCATCTCTTCCATCTCTGCACAGGGAGGACGACTCACTGGCCCACACCGCAAAGGAGAAAGCCGATCTTCTAGGCTCTTTCTTTGCGTCTAACTCGACTCTCGATGACGGGGGGAGTACGCCGCCGACCATCCCGCGGTGTGAGTGCTCCATGCCGGAAGTGCACTTCACTCAGCGCTCGGTTCGCAAAGCACTCCTCTCCCTGGACATCCATAAGTCGAGTGGGCCTGATGGAATCCCCCCAATTGTGCTGAGGACGTGTGCTCCAGAGTTAGCACCGGTTTTAACGCGTCTTTTCCGGTACTCCTACTCCCTAGGCGTAGTCCCAAAATCATGGAAGACGGCTTTCGTCCACCCGATCCCTAAAAAAGGCGACCGCTCAGACCCGTCTAACTACCGGCCTATCGCCATCACCTCCTTGTTCTCCAAAACAATGGAGTCCATTGTAAACTGCCAGCTCATGAGGTACCTTGAGGATCACCAGCTGATTAGTGACCGCCAATACGGTTTTCGCCGTGGTAGGTCAGCTGGTGATCTTCTGGTCTACCTAACTCACAGATGGGCGGAGGCAGTAGAGTCCAAGGGGGAGGCATTGGCCGTTAGTTTGGACATTGCGAAGGCCTTCGATCGGGTTTGGCACAAAGCGCTTCTTTCGAAGCTCCCTTCCTATGGGCTTCCCGAGAAATTGTGCGATTGGATCACCAGTTTTCTTGCAGATCGGAGCATCAAGGTCGTTGTAGACGGTGCAAGCTCCGATTGCAAGCTTATTAATGCTGGTGTTCCACAGGGCTGCGTGCTATCGCCAACGCTGTTTCTTCTGCATATCAATGATATGTTGCAAACCCGTAGCATTCATTGCTATGCAGATGACAGCACTGGTGATGCTCTTTACACCGGCCGAGCAAATATTTCTCGGGAAAACGTCTCTGAGTGCCGGGACAAACTTGTGTCTGAAGTCGAGTCTCTGCTGGACAGAGTCTCGGATTGGGGGGCGACTAAATCTAGTCCAGTTTAACCCCCAGAAGACACAAGTTTGCGCGTTAACCGCTAAAAAGAACCCCTTTGTCGTATCCCCTCAGTTTCAAGGCACTCCCCTTGTTGCCTCAGCCAGTATCGGAATCCTCGGCGTCGACATATCGAGTGGCGTGCAGTTTCGTGGTCACTTGGAAGGGAAGGCCAAATTGGCCTCTAAAAAGCTTGGCGTGCTCAGCAGAGCGGGACAGTATTTCATGCCGGCACACCGCCTGCAACTTTACAAGGCGCAGGTTCGGCCGCTCATGGAATACTGTTCCCATCTCTGGGCTGGGGCTCCCCAGTACCATCTCCTTCCACTTGACCGCATCCAACGCAGAGCGGCTCGAATCGTCGACGACCGAGTGCTTTCCGATCGGCTCGATTCACTGGCGCTGCGAAGAGATGTTGCATCTCTTTGCGTATTTTATCGCATCTATCACGGGGAGTGCTCTGAGGAATTGTTCGGATTAATCCCAGCCGCCAAATTTCGTGAACGCACTACACGGCAAACGTCCCGATACCATCCACACCATCTGGATGCTTGGCGGTCCACCACTGTACGTTTCAAAAGGAGTTTTCTTCCGCGTACAACCTCTCTGTGGAATAATTTACCGCCGGTGATTTTTCCGGACCGATACGACCTGGGGACCTTCAAGAAAAGAGCTTACTCCTTTCTAAAGGGCCGGCAACGCACCTGCAATTCCCCTGGTGTTGCGGTTGATCATGGGCGGCGGTAGTCACTTAACATCAGGTGAGCCACATGCTCGTTTGCCCCCCTCTTCTATAAAAAAAAAAAAAAAAAAAAAAAAAAAAATAAATGATCAGTATTCAGACAGAGAAGACTTGAAATTAATACAATGGAAAAAGAAACTTTTGCATGGTAGACATCCATTAGGTCAAGCACATGTAGATTCGGAGGCATCGAATAGGTGGCTTGTATGTGTTTACTTATTTCCTGAAACCGAAGGCTTCATGACAGCAATACAGGATTAAGTCATTGAAAATGTCACGAACGGCCCGAGACCATTCAGCATATTACAGGAGCTTGCCCAACACTCACCCAGACAGATTACACACACAGACACAACCAGATAGTAAATATAATACACCAAAAATTAGCTATCAAAGTCAAACACAAACTAATCCAAGACACACATATGCCATATTACAAATACACACCAACGGCCGTACTTGAGAATATAAATTTTAAAATGTACTAAGACCGTGCTATTCTGACAGACAAAACCATCCATTATAATAGACCGGATAGTACTTTCTACCACCGGAATAATCCCGAAGCACCTATTAATGTAAAATAAATGTAAAAAATGTAAAATAATGTTTTTTTCCTAAACTTTCTTTCAAAAAAGAAAAATATTCTATAACAACATCAATGCTTCTTTTTATTCTTACATTTAAATTTATGCTTTATTTTCTAAATCGGAACAATTATTTGCTATAAAATCTAATATTTAAAAATTATCATATTAAATAAATCAATTCCCGTAAATCTTTTGAAGTGTTATTTTTATTAAAACAGTACGAAATGATATTTTTTATTTCATAGATTATAAATACATAGATTGCCGAAAATTTAAAAAAAATCCAGGCTATAAGAAAGGCGACTGTACAGCGCGGCAAAAACGTTGAGATGGCGGCGAAATGCGGAATTACATATTTTCTACCTAAGAAATCTGTCAATGCCACTTTTTTCGGCAATGTGTAGATCATGGAGGTACAGAGTGTAGTGGTAAGGAGTACAGACTCTGAATAAAAAAGTGTCCCTAGTATAATTTTTTATTGCACTGACTTTCGCCATAATTCTTTTTAAAAAAAATATTTTATTGCTATCAAAATTTTCATTTTCAAAACCACTCAACGTATTTTACGGCGATTTTTCATACCCTTTAGCTACTCGAGCGCTGTTGTTGAGAGTTTTTGAACTGTTATTTACTGCTTACGCATGGACCTGCTTCTGCGTAGATCGAATAAAAAATGATAATTAAAAAGCCGAATGTACTCCGGATTAACCATAGACGTATATAAAACACATGGACCTGGCATACCTACAAGAAAAACGTGCGTACTTACACTTTACTGAGAGTATAAAATGGCGGTTAATAGGGCAGCCCATATCGATATTTCTATAATAATAATATTGACAAAAGATTGTGAGAATGTTTTCATATGGCTACGGAGCCACGGATACACGGCACACTATCTCTGGGTAAAAATAACCCAAGTTTTCTAACTTATTCATGCCTTTCATCTACGTTGTTTCTAGGTTCCTCATTTTTCACGTCTAAACCGTAGAACATATTTTTATGGTGGTTCCGTCAATGGCCCCATGGATGGTATTTTTTTAATGAAATATTATTATTTTAATAATAGTTTAGTTTTTGTCGTGTATCACAATATTATGATCAATATACGACCTAATACAGAGCTGCAATTTGCAAAAAGACGTATGAAAATTTGAATTTTACGACCTACGTTGGCAGAACTACCATCTGATATTATAAAGAGATGAAATTTGTTGGTATGCAAGGGGTAATCTATAGATCTACCAGTCGGATTTGAAAAAATATTTTTTATTTAATAGCCCAGTTCTTGAGAGATGCTATAGCCTAGCCTATGTAATACCACGATAAGACTCTTAGAAGCTAAGCAAAAAGAAAAAAATGTCAGAAACAATGTTAAGTGAAAACGAAGTGATAGCTCGGGCAGGTAATGCGATGCGGCGGGATATGAAACGGGAGAACAATAATTTTCTCGCTAAGTCACAGGCAGAAGCTAGTAATTAATATTTTTGATGTTAAGTTTCCTACCCCTACCATTTTCAACATGCAAATGATTATGGGTTTTAATTAAAAGTCACCAATAATTTTATTAAAGGAAATATGATTAATATAAATATAAATAAAAGAAAATAGTTTTAATGGATTTTAATTGGTTTTTTACTTTAATTTTATTATAAGTTATATAAATTATTATGTTAAAATGTGTGAATACTTATTAAATATAACAATCATTATAGTGTAAGGATTTAAAGGTTAAATAAACATGCAAATAAAATAATATAATGTTATAATTTATAAACACGAAGCTCGATCTTTAATCTGGTGTAAGAGACACGGGATAGGCATGCCAGATCGAAAGACCAAAATAAATAGACAAAGTTTGAAAATGTCGGGATTTTGGGGTTTTTGTTACTGAGTCCATCAATTTGGATTCTTTATTAGTACATATAAGAAAATTGCGAAAAACAATACATACTAAATTAAACTTCTAAGTCAAACTACTACTTACTTAAATATATATTAAAAAAAAAGAGAAAATCATATTATTATACGCAATAAATTAAACAAATATTTTTACAATTAAAACTAAAAACCTTTATTATACACTAACAAATAAAAAAAAACTTACTTAAATATTATAACAACTAATGAAAAAGAAATTAAACTAACTACACTCAAAATATTCTAATGAAATAGTGAAAATGAAAAAAACATTGTACAGCAATAACAAATATACGCTAAGTAGGTAATCTAAGAAATTTACAAAGGAAATTTCGAAGGAAAATCTAGGTGTGGTGTGTGATTCTGAATTTAATAAATTTCTTTGGTATAAATCATGATAGTATTACTAAAATGAGCAATTGTTTTCTTCTGTCTTCTAACTTTCTTATTAAGTCTCTTTATCTTCATGGATTGTTTTTGACACTTGTCCTTTAATTTATTTATCATTTCAAATAAGTGTACCTGAAAGCAAATCAAATAAGATATAAGTATAAAGTAATAGTAAGCGAGAGATATCTCCCACCCATTCTCAATTCAGTCGATGAGATCTTATAATTAAGATCAAATTCGCAAATAATGATTATAATAGAAACTGAAGTCAACTAGTCATACCGATAAATCTGGCATAGCGGAAGTACTAGTGGCTAAATCTGGCACAGCGGAGGTGCTAGCAGCTAAATCTGGCGCAGTGGAGGTGCTAGCAGTCAAATCTGGTGATATACTAGTGACTAAATCTAGCATAGAATATGTGCTAGGTGATAAATCTATGCCACTCCTTAGGCACACAAAAAGGTTCGAACTGAAAGTCACTCTTTATTATTAAAATAAATATTAATAAAAATAGAAAACTAAATACTAAAAAATTTTATGACCCATCGTAAATAGTAGAGTTATCCTGCTGTTTTAATTAGGCAAAAAATTACGATAATAGGAGCACCATATCCAGATATTGATTGTGAGTTTGTTTGATGTTGATCATTTTCAATTAAAATACCAGACATATTTGATTGAATCGCAGGCTGTAAACAAACAATAAAATGATTAGTATTTTTATGTTTCTTGACTTTATTAATATGATTTTTATTAATCTTAAGACCACACTCCAACACATTCTTTACATCACTATTTGTGTTCATTATATAAGGTGGAACAGAACAATTGACATTCTTTTAAATCACATATTTAGTTCATGATTCTGGGCCCTCCTGCGACTGTAATTTTTTTTTTAAATCTGCTGTGTCCTACAAAAGTGTAGTACTATGCAGTCAAAATGGTTCGAATATTTTTTTTAAATAACCGATGAAATATTTCAACGCAGTGTGGTCCAGTCATGTATGGACTATGTGGTTACAATTAATGTCATCACCACTCAACTTAACAGCTACCACGCAATCTAGTTGGACTTTATAACATGTAACATTACTTACCAATAAGGTTCGTGAAGGTATTATGTAAGTAACACAGCAATTTATTAAATAACAGTTTCATATTAAAAAAAATATTTGAAGCAATATAATCACCATATTGAGCTTTTGCAAATTCATCCCTTTAAAATAAACAAAACGCGCGTTACGTCAGTTCGTTCTAAAAAAAAACGTGACAATGGCAGCCAGAGATGCGTCACATTTTTGGGCTGGTCCGCATGCACCAAATAAAAATAAAGTTCTTATAATCGTCGGCTAAGAGTGTAATCAATATTTAAAATATGTACCAACTATGTAATACATAAATATAGGACAACACGAAAAAAAATTAAGGGCTCCACTTCATAATCAAACTTCTTCCATTATTTGCGGCCCGCAAAGTATGCAGGTTGAACAGCTCTGCGATGTGTTTAGTTTTTGTTCGAAATATCGTAAAAATATAAAAACGTTTGTTAACATATTCCATATTATTTTAACCTTTATATGCATTATAAACATTTTAAAAATTGCTGCAAACATAGGTAGGTATCTAAACTTACAAACTCACGACAGGTCATTGACTTATCTACATTACATAGGTAAGTACTTTACCCAAGTTTGGATGTTTATTTACACTGAAGTAGTTTTAGTTATATATATATATGTAGATATTAGGTATTGTTTTTTCTTGAAATTATAATGATCACTAAGCGTGGAAAGGTTCAATGAATCGTTAGTTACTTAAACACTGCGACTCGAGTAGGTACCTACATGCCCAATAGAAAGCATTTACTAGCAATAACCAAGAGATATCATGTGAAGGTTATTATTATTTGAATACTTACATCCAAATGATCCTCACAACAATATGCTACCATGTTTGGTCCTAAAGGATGTGCTCTTCTCATAGCATTTGTCAATTTTTTTCTGATGGTAGGGTTTCTAGGCACTTTAAAAAAATGTTAACTTTGCGCCTTTATATCTCGGTCAGTTTTGAAGATAAAAATAAATTAAAAACACAGTTATTCTCGTAATTTTTTGTAGAATTTTTTGGCATATAAATCAAAAATTGGTTATCTTCATTGTTTTATTGGTTATCTTATTGTACAGTCAAAACACATCTCGTGTTGACATTTCTACGTATGAATTGACGTCTTGTGGCATTTTAGTGGCTACACGGGCTTCGCCCACACCCCCGTTCTATTATGTATGTATTATAGTATTCTATGGGGTTAACGCTGACATGAGACCTCAATCACTTCAGTCCCCGGCACTGAACATAATATATTAGTCCCCGGTGATAATAGGTCCTGGAAAGCAGCCGAAACGTCGGGTATTAAAATCAAGTAAATTATATGAGATAAAACCCGTAAAAGTAATTTAATTCAGTCCCGAATGAAATGAAGATGTGGCTTAAAGGATAAGCATCCAAACCGAAAATTATAGGAATTAGTGTCAAGTCAGCTGTTGGCTGTTGCTGTCATCTGTCAGATGTAATGTCAGTGTCGGTGGTCGTGGCGAGGCGAGCGTTGTTGTAAAATCAATCAAAAAAATTTATAGGCCACTCACATTTATATGGCACTTACAGGAAAATTAATAAATAATACAAAATTTATCTAAAACTCGTAAAACTAAATTAAAAATGCCTAACATTGCTGGGTTGACACTAAGTAAGTAAAATTACACTTTTTGGTAATAACCTTACTATTACCATATGTACGTAAGAAAATAAGATTATTTAACGTATCCATTCTATATTTTCTAAAAATAATTTTTAGCCGAACTGTATACCTCCGAAAAAAAGGGAAACGATGAGACAGGGGATGGAACACGAGAAAAACCTTTTAAAACTATTTTGCAAGCAATGCGGCATGCAGGAAAAGAACCATTCCCGACAATTTATGTAGATGGCAAAGAAGAAGGTAATGAGTACGAACTTGCTGCTAAATCTCAACTAAAAAAAATTCAGAAAATCTGGACAAGAGAAAACTATAAGGCTGCAGACAAAGCCAAAGCGGAGGACGAAAGCAACGAAAAGAGGCAACAAAATTTGGATGAAGCGAAAAAGATTGTAATTAAAGAGGATCCATCACTTCCAAAGGCGAAACTTGTGAAGATTTGTGAAGGTAAATTTATTAACTTTTATCATGATCATTATTTAGCAGACTATTCTTGTCCTTTAAGAGTTTTAGTAGTGCAGTATTTTCATCTAGATTGTAATTACATGTAAAGCGAGATGATGTAATACTGCTTTGCAGTTACAACATTACCTATCATACATAATACTATGTGATTCAATTTTATGGTCAGAGAAATTTCCCTTGCCGTCTATGAAATAGACTCAACAGCATAAAATCAAATGAATAATAAAATTTCAGTAATTAACTCTACTTCTAAATGGTAAAACATAATAGTTAATTCATATTTTTCTTCATTTGAATAAAGACTAACTTTTCTAATAAAAATCTCATGATATACTAAAAATAAGATATGCTGTAGAGAAGGTTTAGAATAAGCAATGTAGGTAAATGGTGAAGAAAATTTAATTAAAAATAATTTCAAACATGCTGTCCTTTTTCTGTGTTAATAATGTAAAGCATTATTTTACCTGATTTTACTATGCATGCACAAATTTGTAAGGGTTGATCCGTAGGCAAAAATAAAAGTGGTGTAGAGATGGGGCTATGAAGAAACATTTTATTTAGTATTTTATTTTTAATATTTTATATGTGGTAGAGCTATGCTGCAGTTATATTAGTAGTATAGTTGTAGCACGAATGGGTCGGCTCGACCGGGGAAGGACCACGCTCTCACAGAATACCAGCGTGAAATAGTAGCTTAATGCTGCTGTATTTCGTATGGTGAGTGTAGAGAATCGGAGACCCTTTTTACTGGAAACGAGGCATTCCATCTCAGTCCTCACGGGTGACAACACATCTGCATTTTGATTTTTAATGGAGGATAGATGTAGATGTCTATGGGCCGCAGCAACCACTTACCATCAGGTGGACTGTGTGCTCGTTTGTCACCCTATTCTATGAAATAAAAAAATATTTTCAAATCGAGTCTTGTTCAATTGGTATTTTATAATAATTATGAGGTTGCTTTATGATAAATTATTAGGGTATTTAAAAAAATGTAGTGACTTTAATTATTATTAATGGTTAAAATTTTTATGGGCCAACTGTACTCCAGTATAAAAATTGTAAAGACAATTAAGTATTCATATGGTCCATTTTTTGTCATATGCAGAATGACATTATTTATGAACTTTTTTCACATTCATTGTAGATTAAGATGTGATAAGACTGCTCATCATCGGTTGGTCAAAGGTAAAACACGTACTTGTGAGTTCTTTTCAGTATTAAGTTACTTTTCCTTAATTTTGTGGTGTGGACTATTGCAGACATTGACTGAGCCACCTGCATGTGTTATTTTATTATTTATTAATATATTAATGTAGTATGGTCCTTTGATTTTTAACTCTAATTTACTTGTTGATTAAATATTTTCGTATGTTTAGCTGGTCAACATCGAGGTGAACGTATATGTGTCAGAGGATGGGTTCACCGACTAAGAAGACAAGGAAAAGCCCTTGCGTTCATTACACTACGTGATGGCACTGGATTCCTGCAGTGTGTTCTACATGGAGCTCTTTGTCAAACGTACAATGCACTAGTACTATCTACAGAATCCTCTGTTATATTATATGGAAAACTTGAAGTTGTACCTGAGGGGAAGACTGTAAGTAGTTAAAATAATTAAGAAAAAATACAGCTCGCAATGATATTGTAGAAAATTAGCAAAGGTATACTCTCATATTGGTATACATTTATGTGGATTATCACACAAGATATGCCTAGCATGTCGTAAAAAGTTAAAGTTACAGCCTATATACTTCCCACTGCTAGACACAGGCCTCCTCACTTGCGAGAGGGTTTTTTGGTGAAGAAGTATCTGCTGCGGTACCCCAATGCATGATGGCAAACTTTAGATGTCTTCAAAATATTTTTTTTTCTTATTTCTCAGACATGCAGGTTTCCTTCCTTCACTGCCGAGCACTTAGTAAATTAGCGTTTAAAATTACAATTAACAATTTCATAGTTGCTGGCGGGGATCATACCTAGTTTGCTTGCATACTGTTAAACTTACAGCAAGCGCTAACCTATAGAGCTACTGCAGGTCGTTAAAAGCGACTAATATAATATGATGTTTGTTATTTGGGCAGAGGATAGGCTAGCTTCCTATCACTTCTTTTACAAACTTCTATCTTACCTCATACCAATACTGTTACAACCTATTAAAAGGCCACTGCTGGACATAGGCCTCCCCCATACATTGTCTCTGAGGGGATATTTGTCATAGTTGCCACGCTTGATGGGCAGTTTGGCAACCGCTGTTCCTCTACAGGTTTGTTGCTCTCTGTCGCCTCTTACGATACCTGCAGGTGATATGAGGAAGTGGATATTCTTGTACCATTACTACACAGTTAGCTATCCTACTTAGCAATCTAACCCTCTATCATTAGCTAAACAAGTTTCAATTAGACCTCTGCTCTTGAGACTCCGCATACCTCGGGAATTACAGGCGTGAATACATATTTTTTTTATTATATGCGAGCAGCTATGCAGGTCTAGGTTAAGAGACCAGTATCACTGCAACCTAAAAGATCTATTGTGATCGCTGCTATGGCTATAGTTTACGGCTAAGCCCCACGTCTTCAATGAATCGAAGGAGTTGCTTAGCCGTGAGCAATTTCACTTAGAGTTTTATTTTTAGGAGTAGATAGTGTCCCAGATGAGTGTTATGTTTGCGCATTAAGGGTTCACAATCAGTTAGGATGTGTAGAGGTATTTCTTCCGTTTTGGAACAGAACCGACACACCCTTGAGTTGCTTAGTCCCAGGATGGACATGTGCTTTTTAAGACAACAGTATCCAGTTAGGGCTCTTACCAGAATACGCAATTTATTTTTACTTAATCCCAGGGCTTCTGAAGCGAATTGACGATCAAAAGCCCAGATTAAGGTTTTAGAATGTTTTAAGCCTGGTGTATCAGACCAGATCTTAAGTGATTTATAGTTTCAAGGGTCAATCGGACTAGGCTTCTTGAGATTACACAAAATGGCTCAGGTCCAAATTGTGTGCACTTTGAGCCCTCTCGTGCAAGTTTGTCGGCAAATTCGTTGCCTACAATACCCTCGTGACCCGGAACCCATCTTAAAACGACCCTGTTGTTACATCCCAGGGTGTTTAAACGGTTCACGCAGTCTCCAACTAGCTTTGAGTTCACTAAGTTTGATCTCAGCGCTAGCAGTGCTGCTTGACTATCAGAGTTTATGTAAATTTTATGGTTGACATACTGTTTTTGCAGATTGATCTCCACACACCGAAGTATGGCGAAAATTTCTGCCTGGAAGATAGAGGTGTATCTACCCAAATTCATACCAAGTTTGAATTTGGGGCGTTCCCCATAAATTCCAAAGCCTACGTCGAGGATCATTTTAGACCCATCGGTATACTATATGAGGCTACCGACCTCAGAGATAACCTGGCCATTCAGCCAGTCTTCTCTGGAGGATAATTCCACCGTATACTTTTTATCAAAAGTGTGTAGTGGATCATGCATAAGACTGGTGATTCCTTAATTGAGTCAAGCATGGATCTCAATCCGTAGGAGAGCAAGCTCAGACTGCCCTGGGCATTAATCCTATACAAACTAGCCCTCGCCTCCTTGACTAGATAAAGATCAAGGGGCGTTAGGCATAGAAGTGCATTAAGAGCTGCTCCAGGCGATGATCGCATAGTTCCAGTTGCCATTAAACAGGCAGTCCTTTGTAGACTATTTAGTCTGTCCGCAGTCGTCTTTTGGTTGGTCTTGTTACACCAGACAATAGAGGCGTAGGTGAAAATCGGCCTCACCTCACTATGCTGCTGTACAGGCATAGAACCATACTGAGATGCAAGCCCCAGTTGTTCCCGACCAAACGACTGCACATACACAAAAAAGAACTTAACTTCCGCGGAAAATGGTACTTCTTTGCCATTATGTTTTGGTTGGACTAATTTGTCCAACCGTCTCTTTTTGGTAAAGGGTATTATAACAGTTTTATCAGCATTGACTGATAAACTGTTATCCCTACACCAGTTATTTATGGTGTTTAGGGCTCTTTGTATTATTGACAATAAAGTACTTTGGCAAAAGCCCCTCGCAATGATCACAAGGTCATCAGCATAACCCAATGTGTTAATGCATAGGTCTACCATTTTGTACAATAGTTAACCACAAGAGTCCAAAAAAGGGGTGACAAAACACCTCCTTGTGGGCAGCCTTTTGTGGTTGCAACCTCAATCAAAGTTTGAAACAGCGCTATTTTTGCCTTTCTGTTTGAGAGCATCGACTTAACCCATCTGATGGTTGTAGGGTCAACATTTTTAGTTGTTAGGCCCCCAATCAGCAGTGATGTGGGGCTACTGTCGAAGACGCCCTCAATATCTAGAAAGGCACAAAGAGCTATTTCTTTATCCTCCAGTGCTTTTTAGTCCCTGTCAATGACACTGATCAGGGCTGTTTCCATAGATTTGCCTCTGCGGTAAGCATGCTGGTTGTAATGTATGGGCCTCGTAGCTAGAGCTCCATCCCTTATATATCTATCTATAACCTTTTCCAATGTCTTAAGAAGAAAGGAAGATAGGCTTATAGGTCTAAAGGTTTTTGGTAAAGCGCAGTCCTTTCTACCAGCCTTAGGTATAAATAGAACCTTGACAATTGTCCATCGTTCTGGAATATATCCCCATGCAAAACTTGCTCTGAAGATTTTCACCAGATAAGGAAGAAGGATGTTGATACCCCCCTGTAGTTGGATGGGAATTATTCCATCCTCCCTGCTTGATTTAAATGGTTCAAAGGAGTCAACAGCCCACTCCACCAGGTTTGGCCTTATTATCTTTGCAGCCCTGCACCAGTCCTCATTGCAAGGCCTTCGTAGGGCTCTGAAAGAGTTCAAGGCTGAAGTCTTGTGTGACCCTGGGAAATGGGTTGACGCTAGTAACTCCAATGTTTCTGTTTCACTATTAGTGAAGTTACCATCCCGCTTTTTAAGAAGCCCGATCTGATTAGGTTTAGCTTTCGATAGCATCTTGTGTAGTCTTGCACTGCGAGGCAAAGACTCAACTTCCTCGCATAGCTTCCTCCACGATACTCTCTTGGCTTTCTTGATTTCTTTATTATATTCAGTTAGGGCTGCACTATTAACATCCCACTCTTTGGTTTTCTTAGCCCTATTAAATAGTTTCCTGGTCTTTTCCCTAAGTTCTTTCAGCTTAGAATTCCACCAAGAAACTTTTCTTGTTGAGGTCTTGGTTTTGACGGGACAACTGTCCTCGAAGGCTTCACGGATACTTACGGTTACTGTCTCCGTCGCTAACTCCAGACCTTCAATTGTTTTGATGCTTTTAGGAAACGTTTCCAAATTCCTCCTTAGGCTATCTCTGTAGATATCCCAGGAGGTCGCTTTCGGATCCCTAAAAGTAACGGTTTCAAAGGTTGGTGATGCTCCAATCACAAACTTAATGTGCTTGTGATCAGACATCGAGTTTTCGCTACTAACATGCCAGTCATTTATCTGCCTGGACATATTATAGGTAGCAAAGGTTATGTCTAAAGTAAGGTAACACTTCTTGCCTAGCACGCGTTACAAAGGTTGGTGTACAAGCTAAGTTTAGGCTTACCAGGCAGTTGGAGATGAGAAAATCATAAAGTAACTCACCTCTTTCGTTGATGTTGTTGCTTTCCCAGGCTGTGTGGTGAGCATTAGCATCACAACCTACCACAAGTTCGGCTTTGTGTTTTCGGGCGAACTCCGCCACTCGCTCTAGCTCGATGGTAGGATCTGCGTTCTCGCCGGGAAGATAGGCTGAGCAAATGATTACTCTGGCCCCTGTGCATCCCTTGAGATTTATGAGGGCTGTAACCAGGTCATCATTGCAGTACTCTGGAACAGCTAAAAGTTCAATATTTTTATTATAAATTATACAAGCTCTGGGTCTACTGCCTTTGGTATTGACAAGAATCTCACCGGCAGCCGCCAATCCCAGAACTTGACCGTTGGCCACCCAAGGCTCTTGTATAAGGGCGAGGTCACTGTTGTCCTCTGCAATGCAAACCTCCACCACGGCAGAAGCAGCTGCTGCATGGTGAAGATTTGCTTGGAGGACCCTCGTCTTACCCTTGGGTTTAGCCATTTATGGGCGTGGGGGGCAGGGGTCTTTTCCGCCTGTTGAGGACGAGGACGTCCTTTGCCTGCGAACTTGACCCCCGCCTTACCTTTCGTCGAACTGCTCCTACCTCCCCTCCCCCCCGGCCTGGACGACACTAGCGGAGGCCGTCGAACCGAGGCGAAATCTGCGCCTTGGGTCTTCGTCACTCACCGGTGGCATTCCAGACTCACCCCGAAAGGTGGAGGGCTGGGGGGATTGGGGTTGGGGCGGTTCGGGCTCCATTGCCGCGTCAGAGCCTCCCCTGACTTTAAAAGTAATCATCTCAAAGCCAAGGATGACTCTGCCGCCTGTCTTCCGAAGAGCCTCCTCCGATGGGTCGTCCAGAGAAAAAGTTACTAAAAACCCATTCTCCTCGTCCCTACGGTGGAGGATTCTCCAAAGCTCAGTATGGAGCCCTACATTTTGTGCCCTCAACAGCAGCAGCGCCTCCTCTGGAGAGTCGGCTTCGCTGCGGGGCAAGTAGGTAATGCCCAGCTAAGGCTTAGGCAGTTCGCCCTAGGGTATTATTACTGAGAGCTCTGCCTCCGGCCAGGGCTTTAGTTTTCCGATTTCACCCACAATCCAGTCCTGGCTTGCCTTATTCAGGCACGTTACCAGAATCCAACCTGGCTTGTGTGTGAAACCGGAAAATTTTGGACCCTTTCTCGGTTGCGCCCCACAGGCAGTCTTAGCGATGGTCTGTGTTAGTGCCCGGTGGACCAGCCGCATCTGCTCTACACTCATAGGATTCGAATTACGAATTCCTATACGCGCGGAGCCAGCTACGGCACTGAAGCTGAGCTTCTTCTCCTCCGTTGCCAGCTTCACAGTCTTCCTGGGCTGGTCTTTGGGGGACTCTTCCTCAGACCGACTGCGTTCTGCCTTCGGAACTGGGGGAGGCTTGGGCAGAGGAATTTCGTCCCAAGGCTTCTGGCAGAGAGAGAGGGCCTCTTCGGCTCCAATCTCAGCTGCTATCAGCCTTCGGTACCTTTTCCTCGCTGCCCCAGTAAGCTTATAAGGCCTAGCGAACTTTTTCTTTTCCCCTCCCTGGTTCGTTTCCGATTGCGGTTCGGCTGCCAACGTGCCCTCCACTTCAAGGCTCGTACCAGGTTGGGGCGCACTGTTGCAGGGTATTAGTGAGGCTAAAAGAGCCTCTTCCAAACCTACAGCTAATTCCATTAAAGGAGACTTCTCATTGTCTTTTACAAAATGTCGGTTTACATCCATTTTGTTTTTACGATTAGCTAGGGTTAAACTTGGTCACCCCCGGCAGAGCCCCGCATGCCGAGGGAAGGGCTAAAATAATACCCGAATCGCCCGGGTCTCGGGTAGGCACCGTTTGCGACTGGACTCCCTCCAGCCACGCATCCATCGGCACGGTACGCTTGACACCTTGTATTGGGTTAGGATAGGAAAAGGGGGAGGGATAAAAGAAAAGAAAAAGAGGATCGTCCGAGTGTTTCTGTAATGTCTGTTTCCTATTGAACCAGAGCAAATAACAGGCGGCAACCACGTGAAGCAGAACTTCTCAGACTTGCCCTGGGGATCAACACGACCTGCGCTCTCCCCCAGAGCCATACGCCAAACTGCTCGCCGGACAGGAGAGCAGAATAGGTGTTAATCTAGTCCTATTTATAATATCAAAAAGTTAGGAGTAGACTAACCCCCGCCCGCGTGAATACATACACGATGTATGTATTTGCTATATCAAAAAAACAAACAAAATTTAGAAAATGCAACTTGTTATATTGCAAAAGGAAGTTAAGTCTTTTACTAAGACATCTGATTTTTTTTAACAGAAATACCTAACGCACTATCTGATGCTAATAAAGCACACAATTAACCTGATGGTAAATTCAATATATAATATTCAACCAGTATTAATATATTTTGTTATAGGCTCCTGGTGGCCATGAGCTAACAGCAGACTTTTGGGAACTGATTGGCCTTGCACCACCTGGCGGTGCCGACTCCATATTGAATGAGGAAGCGCTACCGGATGTACAGTTGGATAACAGGTCACTAGTCTTTTTATTTGAAAATATTACTTTACACAGAATTACAGGCTTTACTAAAAATAAAAAAATAGCTTCTTTCATCTTCCCCAGCTTATGATCATTTGGATTTGGAGCTCTCCCATGATTAGAAACACTAGTCAGACTACTACACTTGGCAGTTAGGTTGGCGATGGCGCAGTAACAGATGTCTGATACTTTATTCCCCATTTTCTGTTGTCCGATCTCAACAACGTTTCTCTTACATGAGATCTTTTTTTTTCAAATGCGCAACTATCAACTATGCACTCATAAAAAGAAATTGTTTGTGTTCTTTATAACTTTTAGAGACTTTTGTCCACACAGCCTTTTTAAATTCACTTCAAAATTATTGTTTTCCAAATGGTTTATTTATGATTGAACGATAGTATTTAACTTGGTATTTGTGTATAAAAAATGATTACACCGCCATCTTTCGGAGACCTTGAAATATTTTAAATGTTTCTTTTAATTAAATCTTACGACAACAATAATTGAGTGGAAGATTCCTTTTGGTCACTACAAAATAAATTTTATAGTGAAATTCAACAGGCATATAATGATCCGTGGCGAGAACACATCGAAAGTCCTCCGTGCCCGTGCTGCTGTGACGAGAGCCTTCCGCGAACATTTCGCATCGCGTCGCTACACAGAGGTGACCCCACCCACAATGGTCCAAACTCAATGTGAAGGGGGTAGTACGCTCTTCAAGTTCAGCTACTTTGGGTAAGATTTGTTTTGGCTTAAATCTACTAAACTACTCTAATCTAACATAAATCCACATGATGTCATGCTAACATTCAGTTACCATTAATAGTCCAGACCTACAGAACGGAACAAAGCTGTGCATGCACAGTTCAATTTAAGAAAATTTGAGTTCAAGGTTAATGAGACCCAGTATAATTCCAGGCTGCGGCATTCGATCTTAGTTCTCTGAGTTCTTTTCGAAGTTGGTTGTTGGTGCAGGTGTCCATGGGTTGCAGTAACTTACTATTAAGCGGGAACTTACTATAGGTGTTATTTGAGTGTTACGAGCTATGTTGCTGCCATATCATTACTGCTCAGAATACCAGTGTGAAAAAAAAAAACAGTAAAATGCAGCTGTGTTTCAAAATGCAACTTAACGAGAACCAAAAACTATTTTAACTGGCAACAAGGCTTTTCTATTTTAGTCCTCACTGGTAATAAGGATTTTTGATTCTTAATCGAAGCACTTACCAACATGTGGAATACGAGTCAAGCACTGGCTTATATTATTAAAAAAAGGTGTCTATAGGCCACATTTCATTGCATTACAGCCTATCAAAAGTCCACTGCAACACAGGCCTCCCCCATAGAGTGCCTCTAAGGGGGATATTTGTCTTAGTTGCAAAGCTTGGCAAGTGGGTTGGCAACGGCAGTTTTTATAGTATGTGCCAAATAAATTGAGAAAAACGGACAATGACCTTTCGGTCGTTTAACCAGGGCTTACAAATCTTCAATATGTAGGCACATTGTAGTACTTTCTTTATTTATAATGATTTTTTTATATAATTATTGATATTATTAAAAAGTTATCTAAAAGATCGCTGTAGAAGAAAAATCATCTATTATTATAAAGTACTTTATTCATTTAATAACAAAAAGCATTAATTTATAACATATATAAAGATTCTAGTGATAACGACACCTAATAAGTACGTACTTATTCAAAAGATAAAACTTTGTTTTCAATATTATATAAGAACTTTATTTTTATTTATTGCATGCGGACCGGCCCAAAAGAGGTGACGAATCTCTGGCTGCAATTGTCACGTTTCTTTTAGAAGGAACTGACGTAACTCGCGTTTTGTTTATTTTAAAGATATGAATTTGCAAAAGCTCAATATGGTGATTATATTGCTTCAAATATTTTTTTAATATGCAACTGTTATTAAATGAGTTGCTGCGTTACTTACCATAAATTGAAATATAAAATATAACACATACTTTATATTACGTTGTTTCTTAAATAATATATACACAATATTATTTAAGAAACAAACAAACAAAACATATGTGCTGACCTGGAAGTGTGAATAATATCAATATTTAAATATTGTTATCACATCTAAATTGAGATTTTGTAAGTTACGCCTTTTGACACTCGGCTCATATCTGAGGTCATTTTCCGTTTTTCTCAATCGATTTGGCACATACTTTATATTAGGACGATGCTGATAACCGTCTCCTAGTACAGCTACCCTCTGTGCCTCAAACGACACCAGGAATACATGGGATAATGGATATGTTACACTGCTACTATACGGTGCATTGAAGTATATTCTATGTAAATGCCTAATTTATTAACAGCGAAGAGGCGTATCTGACGCAGAGCTCCCAACTATACCTGGAGACATGTTTACCAGCTCTCGGTGACGTGTACTGTATCGCGCAGTCATACCGAGCTGAGCAATCTCGCACCCGTCGCCATCTTGCTGAGTAAGTATAAATTAGATTTTTTTATTTCACTTATAGGTAGTTACAATGCACCTCATCGTTCTCCAAGTTAAAGTAGTACTGTTAGACATAGGTTGGACTTTTCATCTTCAGTGGCTTGCCGAATTCAGTATAGTTGGCAGGCAGATTGGCACACCGTGACTCTATCCTGTCCATGGTTATACTGCCATCTAACGGAGATTTTACGGCATTTTTATTTTTCTCTAGTCACTTCTTCCGCACCCACTATGGCATAATGTTTCACTATGCAAACTTGATTGAACGCATATCATGTTTAACATACCTAGATTAGTATAGTTTTATTCATTCATTCATTAATTTATTCATTCATTACAGCCTGTCAAAAGACCAGCGACTGAACATTTACCTCCTCCGATTTTTCACATCAACAGTTCAACAGTGGTTTTAATATTATTATTGATTTCTTATTAGGAAGATGCTGCTGGCTGTCGTGATTTAATTTCCCTGTGTCATTTCTTACGACCCACGGGACAGGATGATGTGGAGTACTGATTTCTCTTACTACACCTCATGGCATTACATTTTGCGTTACGGATTATTCAAGCCTATTATTGTAAAAAAAATAAAGACTACTTGGAGGGTAAGGATGTATGAAAATAAAATTCTTTTTACGCCATCATCAATATTAATAATTGCAATCAATTTTTATGTTAAATGTAATTATATATTTTTTCTAAATACATCTCTGTATACTACGAGACTCTAGTTATAGAGAACAAATTGACGCATGATTAAATTGTCTATAGGTACAGCCACGTGGAAGCAGAGTGCCCGTTCATAACATTTGAAGAATTGTTGGATAGACTGGAGGACTTGGTGGTGGACGTGGTGGACAGAGTGTTGGCATCGCCTGAAGGACACTTGGTCTATGAGCTCAACCCAAAATTTAAGGTTAGATGATGAAAAGTTACAAAAAAAAATATATAGAATAAAAAAAAATTCATACCTTTATCTAATGTTTTTAATGGCATTGACTACGAATCCTTCAGCCAAAAGAATACATCCAAAGCTTTTATACATTAAAGATAATATAAATTATATGATAGCATTTTTTTAAAATATTTTAATGCATCTGTCAGCAGACAGTCAGTAACGTTAATTATATCTAAGGGCGAATAAGCGGACAAAATTACTTCAGGGTTAATCATTGTCGAATTTTTTCTCATAGTTTTCACTAATTCATATTCGTAAACATTTAATACACTGAACTACATATCTATGTAATGTATAAATAAATAAATGATAATCGTAAACTTTCTATGAATGATTATCCCAAATTTTGAAGTAACAAAAGAGATTGATCTGGTAAAGGAGAGACGAAGATACAATACATATTAAGCAGTAGTGACAGAAAAATATTAAAATGTATAGTGTATAGTACACACATAGAATGTTATAGTTAAAACAATTAGCATATTATATTCTTATTTCATTTGGAATTATAATATTTTCAGCGACATGAACCAGAGACAATTTTTGACAGGTCAGGTCGGACAGGTTTTGATAATTTAATTTATGTGTAAATTGTGCTTGAAAGTAAAAGTAAAGCAGCCTCCTCCAAGGTTTAGCCCTTGAGCTACTACTGTTCATTGCTATTGTTCTGTATTTTTATGAATATTTATAATCAAATGTAGATGGAGCACTTAGAGCAGTCATAGCTCAGGGGCTTAACATGCGCTGTAATTTTCACAGTTCGAGAACAGCATGGGTTCGACGGGCAGTTTTAACCCTTCAAGCGCCATAAAAATCCCATGCAGTCGCATGCGCACGGCAAATCCCGAGCTTTCGCATGCGACCGAACCACCCACAGCACTTAATACCATTAAAACTTATATTTAGAGACTACTTTTCTATGAAGAAGTTTAGCATTATAAAATCTATAAAAAAATTCTATCCTGTGGTCTAAACAAAAGTCAGGTTTTACTTCATTACAAAACGATTTTATTGTATTTTGGCAACAAAAAAAAACATACCAAGCAATGCCGGCAGCGTGAAAATCACAATTATTTCAATATATATTACTCGAAATTATTTACGTAAAAAAATAAATTATATTCACACAAAAACTTTCATTATAATTTTATAATAAAACACTATACTAAAACACTAGAAAAATCCAAAAATCAACACAATAACATTCACGCGAAAATGGCGTACGAAATGAACGTAGATTATAAATAATATCCATAAACTAACTGACGTTTTATTCCACTAGAGGAGAAAATTAATAAATATTCATAGGATAACAGTTCTTTTTTATTGCACTAGAGGATAGAGTATTTCATATTGATTATATAATGCTAAACTTCTTCATAGAAAAGTAGTATCTATATATAAGTTTTATGGGTTAAAGTGCTGTGGGTGGGTGTGACCTCATGAGATCGGTAGGGATTTGACGGAATATGGCCGCGGTCTCATGAGACCGCTAGGGGGTTGGAAGGTTAAATGCCGATTTACCACGTACTTGGCAGTGTAGGGAAACAACACCATCTCAGAAAACAAAAAAAATATTTTGAGGACATATGAAGCCACTTCCTAGCCCTTAAACTCTGTAGTGAGGGGAGGCATGTGTCTAGAAGGTGGATGGATATATGTAGAATGCAACATTATGATCGGATTAGTAATATAAAAATACATCACTGTATTGGAGTCTTATTATTTCAGCGTCCCGAAAAGCCCTTCAAGAGGATGGCTTATACTGAAGCAATAGAGTACCTCCGCGCTAACAACATTACTAAAGAAGATGGTTCGTTCTATGAATTTGGAGAGGTAAGATGTGTAAATTTATTGATCATAATTTAAAGGTGTATTTCAGTTTATAATTTTATTATTTCTTATTATGGTAATTAATACTGTGTAAAATCTGAATGTAAATAAGCATATTATTACATCTAGCGATCCGCCCAGCTTCTCACGGGTGATTTTTGCATCTCGACAATGTATGCATGTGTTATGATATAAACCTTCCTCTTGAATCATTCTGTCTATTAATAAAAACCGCATCAAAATCCGTTGCGTAGTTTAAAAGATCTAAGCGTACAAACGGCGGGAAGCGACTTTCTCTATACTATTGTTGCGCGGCTAAGTTGACATCTGGCACTAGCGCCATCTAGTGTCGGGTAACAGAGCGAGGAGAGAGCTTTCCAGAAAATGACATGACTAATCTTTCAACCGACAGCGCCATCTAGTATCGAATTGAAGAACTAAACTTTCTAGAAGCCCTACACTCGAACTTTCGGCGCCTGGTCGGTTGGCGCGCGTATTTACTTGAATATTCTGGATGTTTCGGTGAAAATGTGTATAAAAAGGCGCTGCAATACCCGTCCGTGGAGAGAAGGAGATGGAGTTGAATCTAGGCAATGTGATCTACTCGCATAAAGTCATCGTGCCTAGACTTTATGAGGAATAACTGTTGTGAGATCGACGTTAAGTAAGGTGTTTTGAAATGTGGACAGGAGGAACTTTTTATGGAAGGTGCGTTACTAGGGAACGTGTACAGCATTAAGAAGATTGTTCTTCCGCCGAGATCGGAAACGATTGTTCCGGTTAGTCTTCCTCGAAACGCTGGGCAAGCTCACCGTTGTGTACTTGTGGACTGACATCTTAGGAGTACGCGTGCTGAACCTTTGTGACCGGGAACAGATTATAGAAAAAGGCACGCTAGTTGGTACTTATGAGGAAGTGGATTGGTTAAGTCGGTGCCAATATCTATCGAGTGAGACCCCCAGCGAGGATGCACAAACGAGAGTGACCAAACTTTTGGAAGACTGTCGCAGCGTTCTCTCCCCGAAAGAAATGGTCAAGGCGAAGAAGTTGTTACTCAAGTATGTATGTATTCTCATCAAACGATGCTGACATAGGAAAGACTGGCTTAGTTCAACACAAAATAAACACAGGAGAAGAATTGCCTATCCGTCAGCGGCCAAGAATATTGCCGGTAGCACGTGAAAAGGAAGTGGAAACCATGATTGAAGGAATGGTGAAGGATGGTGTTATTGAACCTTCCTCTAGTCCATGGTGTTCACCCGTGGTGCTGGTAAGACGGCAGCATGCGGTTTTGTGTTGACTACCGCCGTCTGAACGATGTTACGAAGAAGGACAGCTATCGCTTGCCAAGAATTGATGACACGCTGGACATGCTTACAGGAGTAAAGTGGTTTAGCACGCTGGATCTAAAAAGTGGCTACTGGCAAGTTGAAATAGGACAAGAAGAAAACTGCGTTCTCGACGGGAAAGGGTCTGTGGCAATTCAAAGTAATGCCGTTTGGGTTGTGCAATGCTCCAGCAACGTTTGAAAGGCTGATGGAGCTTGTACTCACCGGGCTAATTGGCGATGCCTGCCTGGTCTACTTGGATGACATCATCATCGTAGGCCGTACGTTTGAAGAATACCTTCAAAACCTGGAACGCGTGCTCCTGAAGATTCAGAGTGCCAACCTCAAGTTGAGTCCGAAAAAATGTTCACTATTCAAACGGTAAGTTAACTTTTTGGGGTATGTAGTATCGGAAGAAGGTATCCGCACGGATCCAGAGAAAATCGCCGCTGTCAAGGATTGGCCGGTTCCAAAAGACATGACGCAGGTTAGAGCATTTTTGGGTTTGTGCTCCTGTTACCGGCGATTTGTGAAGAACTTTGCAAATATAGCCAAACCTCTGCATAAGCTAACCGAGGAGAAGCGTCATTTCTGCTAGGATGAAAGTTGCAATATCGCGTTCCAGGAGCTCAAGGACCGTCTGTGCAAAACACCTATTTTGGGATACTCTGATGCAAGCAAAGAATTTATAGTTGACACAGACGCAAGTGATACCGGACTCGGCGGTTTGTTGTCTCAACGGAACGGTGATCGAGAGGTTGTGATAGCGTACTTCAGCAAGTCGTTGTCAAAACCGGAAAGAAACTATTGTGTCACAAGACGCGAATTGCTAGCTGTGGTAAAGTCGTTGCAGCATTTTAGCAAATATCTTCTGGGGCGGAAATTTCACTTACGAACTGACCATGCTGCACTAAAATGGCTATTACAGTTTAAAAATCCAGAAGGACAAGTTGCGAGGTGGATTGAACTACTGCAGGAATACGACTTTGAGATCGAACATCGCAGCGGGAAATCACACGGCAACGCAGATGCATTGTCAAGAAGACCTTGTCCTGAAGATTGCAACCATTGTACTAGGCAAGAGAGTAAGGAAGTGGTATCCGTGAGGATGCTCAGGACAGACCACCTCAGCAACGAGTGGAAGGACAGCTTACTACATGCACAGCAGGAAGATCCGGACATCAAGCCGATTCTGGAATGGATAAAGGCCAGTGCTCCCAAGCCCAAGTGGAGCGACGTCTCAGCGATGAGTTCGATCACTAAAAGCTATTGGGCCCAATGGGACAGCTTGCTGCTTCACGATGGAGTTCTGTGCCGTAAATGGGAAAATATTCGGGGAGACAGCTGTCATTTGCAAATGGTCGTCCCTAAAGCTAGAGTACCGGATGTTCTACAGCTGTACCATAATGATTGTTCAGGAGGCCATCTGGGAGTTAAACGAACTCTACTGAAGATCCGAGAACGGTTTTACTGGGTCCACTGTCGAAACGATGTCGAGGACTGGTGTCGCAAATGTACAAGTTGTGCGGCTGTAAAGGGACCTTAGACTCGTAGTAAAGGTACATTGAAGTTGTACAATGTTGGTGCACCATGGGAGAGAATAGCCATTGACATGGCGGGGCCGTTTCCGGAGAGCGAACACAAGTATTTTATGGTTGTGATGGATTACTTCACTAAGTGGCCAGAAGTCTTCGCCATTCCAAATCAAGAAGCTTCAACAGTTGCAGATAAACTAGTTCATGAAGTCTTCTGTCGTTTTGGAGTACCTTTAGAGATTCACAGCGATCAAGGAAGGAATTTTGAGTCTCAAATATTCCAGGAAACTTGCCGAGTTATGGGTACTCATAAAACAAGAACGACTTCTTATCACCCGCAATCTGATGGAATGGTAGAACGATTTAATCAGACATTGGAGAGGTACCTCGCAAAAGTTGTAGACAATCGGCAACGAGATTGGGACAAGCACATACAACCGTTTTTGTTGTCATATCGAAGCGCTGTTCACGAAAGTACATCAGTGACACCAGCTTTCGCAAACTTTGGGAGAGAATTACGGCTGCCTGCGGACCTGATCACCGGGATACCACCTGATGCTCCACGCAGTATAACCGATTATGCAAATGACTTGCGGAACAAAATGAATGACGTTTATGAGCACGTCAGACAATCGGGCCAGCAAATGTTTGAAAAGATGAAAACCCGGTACGACCTCAAAATGAACAACAAAGGGTTCGACGAAGGTTCACTAGTGTGGTTACACAATCCAGTCCGCAGCAAAGGGAAATCTCCTAAGCTTCAAGCTAAATGGGACGGCCCGTACCGGATTATGACCAGGATCAGCGATGTAACCTACCGGATACAGAAAGGCGCTAGAGGGACTTCCAAGATCGTCTATGTGGATCGCCTGGTGCGTTATTATGGGGCCGATAATGCTCGGGACGAGCATGTCTTAAGAGGGGGCAGTGTTGCGCGTCTAAGTTGACATCTGGCACTGGCGCCATCTAGTGTCGGGTAACAGAGCGAGGAGAGAGCTTTCCAGAAAATGACATGACTAATCTTTCAACCGACAGCGCCATCTAGTATCGAAATGAAGAACTAAACTTTCTAGAAGCCCTGCACTCGAACTTTCTGCGCCTGGTCGGTTGGCGCGCGTATTTACTTGAATATTCTGGATGTTTCGGTGAAAATGTGTATTTAAAGGCGCTGCAATACGCGATCGGGGAAGTATTGAATTTGGCGAGACACGCGAAGCTTCGGAGCGAAATAAAGTGAATCAGTGTGATTAATTATTGGTGGTTTTAAGTTTTAATTGGTGTAAAGAAAATTAAAGTGTTAATTTAGGTAATTCTATCGGCAATTTTTATTGTCACGAACCTCAAGCTCGTAACACTATGTAAAGATATTGCAGTTGAAAAGAAAATTAAGATGGTCGAATAATCACTTGTGTATTGGAGGCGTACTTACTCCATATCATATATAAGAGTGTCGTAAGAGGCCATAGTGGGACATAAAACAGAATATTGGTAGCAACATCTTCTTGATTACAATTCAATGATAACAAAAAAAAAAACTGCAGTTGCTCCCTGCTGTTAGGTGGAATCAAATATCCCCTCACGGATTCAATCTATGGGGGAGGCATATGTTCAGCAGTGAACTTAATACTCCCCTATGAGACAGTCTGAGGAATAAATATATAAATAATAGAAAAAGGCGAGCGCTATAGCTCAATTCCTAACTAGAGATATAAATATTTCTAGTTTAGAAATCAAACAACCTGGTTGGGCTACTGGGTCCCGGGTTCGATTCCGGGACTAATGACCCCAAAATTATTGGGTGCGCGAATAACGAATGGTATTATGGGTTGTACCAAATGCTGGACTGTATCAGCGTGGTTCGTTATAAACCAAAATAAAATGGCGGACGTGGCACGTGGTGGTCTTTGGACAAATATACTTGCTATCAATTCTTTTTTAATACATTAGCTGGCACGACGGAAAATATGAGGAGCTATCGCGGAAAGGGAACAACAAAATAAAACAGCTCAAGATTTAAGGAGCAGGCTTATTAGGGTGTCTGCTAGCGGCCTCTCTACAAGACCTCGATGCGATGAAACTGCGTTGTATAACTAGTGATGATGCGCGACGGCAAATGTACTAGGGTTGACTGTTGAACGCCACGACGAATTGTATTGCACTAGTGCACGACGAAATTGCACTGTGCAAGCGGTCATGACTAAGGTTTGAACGGTTTTGTTCTGTGGCTCGACTGCCACAGGGTGCTATCACGGCCAAGATTGCGCTGCAACTCGTCGAGCGGCGGCGGCGCACGTCGTTTTCCTCTTCGGCCATCTCCAACTCCATCGAAGCAGAGCGCGCCTTCCATTGGGCTAACAAAATGACGCCACCAATATAGCCCCCCCCTATAAGTGAAGCCCGTGCGGGAAGGGCGCGGTAGTGAGGAGAAGTTCTATGCGCTAATGTAACTAACAAAAATTTAGGGTGTTTTCGGCGCTACCACAATCAAAACCTTTACCTACCAAAAAAAATTAATAATTAGTTTTACACATTTTAAAATTCAATTATTTAATAATTGTTTATTAAATCAAACTACTTTCAGGATATCCCAGAAATGCCAGAACGTAAGATGACAGATGCGATCGGAGTACCGATTCTACTCTGCAAATTCCCGGCCGAGATCAAGTCCTTCTACATGGCCCGTTGTGCTGATGACCGGCGCTTGACGGAGTCTGTGGATGTATTGATGCCCGGTGTGGGGGAGATCGTCGGTGGATCCATGAGGATCTGGGACCATGAGGAGCTGCTGGAAGGTACGTGTTGATAGGCTGAAGGTCTGATTTCAATCAAGGCGACAACTTTCAGATATTATTGTAAGCTGTCAACTGCGCAAGGAATATGGATGTGCCACAAATGTATAAGCAAACATACAGCAATTCACTTCTCATGTTTATTTATCATTTCTTGTATAGTACGTGCCAAATCGATTGAGAATAACGGACAATGACCTCAGATATGAGCCGAGTGTCAAAAGGAGTACAAAGGAGTATAAAATCTCAATTTAGATGTGATAACAATGTTTAAATATTGATAATATTCACACTTCTAGGTCAGCACATATGTTTTTTTGTTTCTTAAATAATATTGTGTCATCGCGAAAAATGTGTTACATTTTATATTTCAATTTATGGTAAGTAACACAGCAATTCATTTAATAACAGTTTCATATTAAAAAAAAATATTTGAAGCAATATAATCACCACATTGAGCTTTTGCAAATTCATCCCTTTTAATAAACAAAACGTGCGTTACGTCAGTTCCTTCTAAAAGAAACGTGACAATGGCAGCCAGAGATGCGTCACCTCTTTTGGGCCGGTTCGCATGCAATGAATAAAAATAAAGTTCTTATATAATATTGAAAACAAAATTTTATCATTTGAGTAAGTACATACTTATTCGGTGTCGTTATCACTCGAATCTTTATATGTGTTATAAATTGATGCTTCTCGTTGTTAAATGAGTAACGTACTTTATAACAATAGATGATTTTTCTTCTACAGTGATCTTTTACATAACTTTTTAATATAGTTAATAAATATATATTATAGCAATCATTGTAAAAATAACCATTATAAAGAAAGTACTACGTATTTAAAGTGCCTATATATTGAAGGTTTGTAGCCCCTGGTTAAAAGACCGAAAGGCCATTGTCCGTTTTTCTCAATCGATTTGGCACGTACTATAGTAACTTTAATGTTTTACAATGTGCAGACTTAATATCTTGTGGAATTCTCTGCCAGACACCCCTGGGAGACCTGCAACCAATTTCAAAGAACACAAGTGCGTTGTTACCTTTGGGGTTTACAGCAAATTCATAAATGTTCACTTGATAGTTAGTGGATGCACCTAAATCTATCCTTGATAGATTCTTAAACAGTTTTAAAAGGTATTAAAATGAAATGTATTAATTTCACCGCACTTAATGTTGAACAGGTTAGTAATACCAGTGTGCTTTGAAATGGGGAAGAGCTGACTCTTGTTGAATTCACGGTTTTTCTCAGAATTACAGTTGACGCGAAGCTTTAATGATGGTGGTTAATGCTACATATTATATCTAAACGAGCTAGCAAACTAACTTCTGCAGCATACGCTGTAAAAAAGATTTGAGGCATTACATGTGTTGAAACAGCTGAATTAGTTTATTTTAGTTGAACGTAATAAGTCATATGGTATTTTGCATGGGTAATGTAACTTACATTGAAACTGTATTTGTTTTGCAGAAGTGCCTTAGAGAAAAATTTAAAGAAATAAATATATTAACTTGTTTGTGCCTATCGATATATTTATGAAAAATTAATGTATGTACACAAAAACAAAAATTGTTTTTTTTTTAATAAGTTATGTACATTCTTTCTGTAAATACTAGGAATAAGTACTAGTTAGTTATACCAGTTAGTCGACTTCGAAGACTTCGTTTCTTCAATATATACGCTTTTACAACCAAAAAAATATACAGGCTTATCTATCAAAAGATTTAAGGGTTTTATTAAGCAAAAATTGTTTAGTAAAAGGGAATGAGGTGATCACTACCATGTGTTTTTTCGTAAAACATGTGGTCGGCCGCGCCCGAACGGCCATTTTTTTTAAAATAAATTTTTTAAGTAAGGAAGTCTTGAAAAGAGACATTTTTCTTTAGGAATAACGTGTTTTTTTGCATACTTAATGAATCAAACTATATTTTGCATTCGTAAAAGGAAGTAGTTGTCGAAATAATACTAGTTTTTACGGAATTTATCGCGTATATTTAACTTTTTAAATACCCGACGTTTCGAACGCTTTACAGCACTCATGGTCACGGGCGGGCCTGAGATGTTCAACGTCCATATGTCATAGTTAACCGCGGTTACCATAGATTAAAATTTAACTTTTGTTCCGATCTATGCAGTACGAACTTATGGTATCTCGAAGTCTAGCAGTTGTATGCTTGGGTTGGGATTTAATTTTATTTATTATAGGATCCCAAGCAGATGGTAGCACCCAGCCATCTTCTCTATTGAAATTAGGATGTTTTTTGATTTCAATAGCCTCGCGAATCATCCTTGGAAGGAATCGGTGTTCTTTAGCGAGGATTTGTGGTCTATGAAATTTGATGTAGTGACGGGGGCGATCCTGTACGTGTTCACAGACTGCAGACTTCCCGGAGCGTCGATTCTTCACATCAGCTATATGTTCTTTAACGCGGGTTTTTATTGATCTTTTAGTTTGTCCTATGTAGGAGATACCACATTCACAATCAAGCTTGTACACTCCTGCATCTCGCAGAGGGACATTACACTTGACTGATGGTAAAAACTGACCAATCTTCTTCAGCGGCTTGAAGTATATTTTGATGAAAGCGCGCTTCAAGATGTAGCCAATCTTGTCAGTGACTCCTCTAACATATGGCAGTACAGCAGGTACACGCTCGACTGTGGCCGGCTTCACTCGTTCACTGTGACGTAGGCGCGAGACTCGAAGCTTGTTGTCATGTGTGGCATGTTTACTGTCACAGATCCCTCGTGCTCTCTGAAACAAAGATTTACCCACGGTAGATAACTGTGAAGGATGGTGGTGAGAATCACCGTTTAAATATCTATCTGTATCGGTCTTTTTTCTATACACAGTATGGCTCAAGGTGTTATCAGGATTCCGAATTACTAACACATCTAGAAAAGCTAAGGAATTGTTTGCCTCTAACTCCATTGTGAACTGAATTTTAGAATTTATAGAGTTAAGATGGTCTAAAAATGCAGTTACTTTACTTTAAGGTAGCATTGTGAAAGTGTCGTCTACGTACCGCTTGTAGAATCTTGGATTTATGGGAGAACTAAGCAGGGCTTTCTCCTCAAAGTCTTCCATGAATATGTCGGCGACAATGGGAGATACAGGTGAGCCCATCGTCACACCATCTACTTGCTTGTAGAACTCCTCCTTCCACAATAGGTAGCCAGATGTAAGGCAGTGTCTGAGTAATACTGCATATTCTACGGGCATGTTGTTTTCTTCCAGCCTTCTAGTTACAATTGAGATGCAGTCTTCAACAGGTAAGCATTCTGCAGTCTGTGAACACGTACAGGATCGCCCCCGTCACTACATCAGATTTGATAGACCGCAAATCCTCGCTAAAGAACACCGATTCCTTCCAAGGATGATTCGCGAGGCTATTGAAATCAAAAAACATCCTAATTTCAATAGAGAAGATGGCTGGGTGCTACCATCTGCTTGGGATCCTATAATAAATAAAATTAAATCCTAACCCAAGCATACAACTGCTAGACTTCAAGATACCATAAGTTCATACTGCATAGATCGGAACAAAAGTTAAATTTTAATCTATGGTAACCGCGGTTAACTATGACATATGGACGTTGAAAATGTCAGGCCCGCCCGTGACCATGAGTGCTGTAAAGCGTTCGAAACGTCGGGTATTTAAAAAGTTAAATATACGCGATAAATTCCGTAAAAACTAGTATTATTTCAATGTGTAGTGTTCGCGTAAATATAAGAAATCATTAAGTAGTTGTCGCTTTACTTTTTGAAATACATATAATTTTATAAAAAAGAAATCTCGCTAATAATCTCTTTTGCGTATGTTGGATCATCATTATTACATCAAAAATGCTACTAAATGAAACAAACGTGTTCAGAAAGCAAACATTTATTTTCTTCAGTAGTAAAAAAAGACAGTAATAAAAAATCACTTTGTTTTATTTCGAGAACTAGTCATAAGTCAATTGTTTTTGTAATACGACCCGACCTACTGTGCCCACGATCCTTATCTTAAGTGGCATGAATCAATCGACGGGTAATTGTATAAAATATTAAGCTATTGCATACCTTTTATCGCGGGCTTTGAGTGCGGCGACCGAACCGAGAAATTCCGTCCGTAACGAAAACAACCTAAGGCCCGAAAACTTAACATCGTCTGACGTCGTTTAAGTTCGGCAGACTTCGGCACGGTGTTTGCGTGCATTCTACTATAGACGTATGCGTGTAGACCAGTTGCATGTATTGTAAGATAATAAAAATATTTTAAACAATAATATTATTTATTGCAAGAAGCATATTCTTTGGATTTATATGAGTCGTCGTCATGCTAGCAACTTTCGTGAATTTAGAGTATTTAATAAACACAGATTTTATAGAAAATTATCGTTTGTCGGAAGAACTCGTTAATTACCATAAAGCTATAGTTTCAATGATAAAAATTCCTGAATAACCTACATCTATTGTAAGGTAATAAAAATATTTTAAACAACATTAACATCTCATTTATTCAATAAAAGAAAAAAATTGTTTTCTTATCGGTCACCACGCTCAAAAAGTGTAACTTGAATTAATATCAAAGAAAAAAAAACAAAGAAAAAATACGGCATGAATAAAATAAATAAATAATTATAATTGAATAAGTTGATAAAAATGCTATGCAATAGCTTTACCGCGGCAGTCACCGAGTGCCACACGTATTTTTATATTGTAAATTACGCTTTTAGAAAAGTCCTGCTTAGTTTCTTTCTGGTTCTTCCCAGGACGGAGGTTTTTTCCGAACCAGTGGTAAAGCTGAAAAACTCTCAATTGGTATTCTTGTAATCTATATTGAATAAAAATGCTTCTATTTTATTCTATGATACAGAATCAAAATATATGTGCATTGTAATTGCATTGTAAGGACTAAGATGAAATGCCTCGTTACCAGTAAAAAGGGTCCCCAGTTCTCTATACTCACCATACAAAACAAAGCAGCGTGAAGCTGCTATTTTATATTGGTGTTCTGTAAGAGGGACCTTCCTGGTCGAGTCAATCTAGAATAGAAGAAATAGTGTGGCTGACATGACTGATGATAATGAAGAAGAAATGTTTATATGTAAATGTATAATAATCTTAACATTATTTACATATATACATACACAGGTAAACTCTTACACCTGTCAACTAAAGACATAGGCAGAAAAACCAAACTTACATTAGACATGATCATGATTTGCCTTTCTCGTTGCTTTCACATTATTATAACTTTGCATACATGTTATGTTTAAAAACTTTTTTATCCAGGTTACAAGCGCGAAGGTATCGACCCAACACCGTACTACTGGTACACGGATCAGAGAAAATTCGGTTCCGTACCTCACGGCGGTTACGGATTAGGTCTGGAGCGTTTCCTTTGCTGGTTGCTGGACCGATATCACATCAGGGAAGTGTGCCTGTACCCACGTTTCCTTGAACGCTGCACACCTTAAAGAACGTCTAAATAAAAGCTTCACTTTCTCGCATTTGTTAGAAACTCTGTGTCTCTATGTATACCAGTTATAAATATTATGTAAAATGAGATGCTTCGAAATGGACCAAGTCTAATGTACAATACTTTGAAAAACAGAGAAAAATACGTTGGTATAAATTACATTTAAATTAGTATATATAGTGGTGGTATACTTCAGTGGTTTTAATGATTTATTTATCGATGATTTTACCTAACTTTCAATATGTCGCCAGACCGATTTACTGAAAAATATTATAAACCATACATTGATTCTTTAAAAGAAAAAAAAAAACATCTGAAGTTTTAAATGTCAAGTGTCACATACTTAGCCAAAAAAGTCATTAATCAAATGACGTATTATTATCGAGTACAATCATTAGAATTATAAAAAGAAAAGAAATTAAAGGAAATAAGATACTTATATTATCACAATCATCTTTTGAACACGGGCATTGTATTTGTGTCTGCTGAGCTATTCTACTTATTGAACACTTTCACGCTGCGATTGGCGAACGATCAAAACCGCCATAAAAAAGAAAGAAGACATATTACAGCCATGTTGTTTGTCGGAGTGTATTGCTATTTTAAGTGTAATCAAAAACTGTTCTATTTGTGGTTGCGTATTTTTAATGTAGTGTACATAGGACCTGGCCCATTTTACAAAAAGCTTGCTGTAATTTAATTAAATGGAGTTATGAATCATACTGATTGTTTTATTCACATTGTTTCCGGGACCAAATTTTGAGTGAGATTGAGAGATCCTACGGACAGCTGTACACGTCATCGTTGCAGCCACACGCAAGTGTGAGTAACGATCCAAGAGTAAGTCTTATCCAACACTATTCCGATGATAGAGTAGTGGTGTGAGACAGGGTGACGTTATATACCCGAAACTCTTCATCGCTGCATTGGAAGCCGTTTTCAAGCTACTGGATTGGAAAGGATACGGTATTAACATCAATGGCGAGTACATCACTCGTTATACATCCCTCGATTTGCCGACGATATAGTTTTTATGGCAGAATCGCTGCAGGGCCTAAGCATTACGCTTTATTACTTCAATAGTGTATCCCAACGGATAGTTATTAAGGTAAACGTAGACAAAACAAAAATCATGTGCAATATCCATGTTAGACACATGTTGGGAGCACTTAACTGGAAGTTGTTGACGAGTATGTTTACCTGGGACAAAAAGTCCGGCCAGGTAAGTCCAACTTCGACCGAGAAGTCGATCAACGGATTCAGCTCGGCTTCACTACCCGCCGTATGAGGTCCCTCAGGGAGCTCTGGAGAGGCCCATTCTCGGAGTTTCTCTGCGTGATAAACTTAGAAATGAGGACATCTGCAGTAGAACCAGCGTGACCGACATAGCCCAACGGATTAGTAAGCTGAAGTGGCAATGGGCCGACTAAATAGCTCGAAGAACCGACAACTTTTGGAAAGAAAGGTTCTCGAGTGGCAGCCTCGTACCGGTAGGCGTAGTGTAGGGCGACCCCCCACTAGATGGAGTGACGACCTGGTAAGATGCAGGCAGTCGACTGATGCAGGTGGCTCAAGATCGTGCTTTGTGGCATTTTTTTGGTGTAGGCCTATGTTCAGCAGTGTACTTGTGAAGGGCTGTAATGATAATGACGATGACTTGAGTCTATTAACGAAGAAAAAAAGAGTTACTTTTATTCACGAACTTTTTTATTGCATGTTATTGTTTTTGTTATCGCACTTTACAATTTATTTCCAACTCACTTTTTCAGAGATAACAATTTTTGATAAAATAATTACTAGATACCTATATTTAATGAGATTTAGAATTAGACAAAGCGTTTTTACTATGTATTGAACACAACTAATGGCATAAATTTAACCAAAAATGCGTTACAATTACTTACATAAAGTCTGTAATAAAAAAATCGATTTGCAAATTGCAAACAAATTATATACAAATTACGTGTCACGCAGCTTGTCTGCGATGGACTCCTAATCTACTTAACCGATTTTAATCAAATTTGCACACCGTGTGCGGTTTGGTCCAACTTGAGAGATAGGATAGTTTTTTTTGCCTACCCACAATTTTTTTATAGGATAGATTTTTAATAGGACATGACAAAGGGTCGTCGAAAAGGGCAGAACAACGTCTGCGTGGCAAGCTAGTTAATTAATAAAATTGAAGTGTATGAAAGTTTTACTACATGCATGTGAACGTATATACGATACTTAGAACAAAAGTAAAATATTTTTTTTTGTGTCTGTCTATCTGTTTGTTCCAGCTCATCTCCGAAACAGTTGCACCGGTTTTGAAGGGACTTTCACTGGCAGACAGCTAATGTTATAGGGAAATAGGGAGTAACTTAAGCTACTTTTATTTTAGAAAATGAACTAAAGTTCCGATCAAAAAAATTAACTCATAAAAATCCAATCGTAATAAATTCGTCGCGGACGAAGTCGCAGGGAACAGCTAGTAAAAAATAAAGTTTTTAATTAGGATTATGCAAAACCTACAGTTAATTATAAATATAAAAAATAATGTCCTATTTTATCACCAATGTTTATGTTCAGTCATTAAAATATTGAGTTAAAATTACAATAGTAGTATAACTAAGTTATAACTAAGGCAACCATTCAGCGTCATCATCTGGTCTTGCAGACAGGCGGTCTCCGTGCGATGCAGGCGGTTCAGTGAGGTCTTCCTTGCTATCAGTTACTTTATGGTAGACTTTCTTTCCAGCTTCCACTACGTATTCTACGCCATCAGCTGTAATAAATATCATCATTTATTATGTAATGTAGATTGTAAATGAAATATCGTTCATTTTTTACCGACTTCAAAAGAGGATATTCTACTTTCGACATGATTTGACAGTATCTATACAGGGTGTTAGTGTAAACACCGTTATCCTTGAAACCAGTGGTTTGGTTTCACTTATAGAACTTAAATTGAATGAATTTAAAAAAAAACGCTGTTTTATTTCATAAAATTTAAAAAGTTTCTGTCCGACACCGTCCGTAAATTCATGGATACCCTATTCGCCCGAATGAGTAATCACTGTAAAGATTACCGCCCGCGCTAGCTACCTACACAACATTCAATATAAAAACACAATAGGTACACATAACCTGTGATGTAACTTTTCCTTCATACTTTCATCCTGGGTTAGGACAGGCAAAAATTGAGGAATTAAGGAAAAATTGAGATTTTACTAAAAGCAATGTTATTTTTCATTGAATTTACGTTCTGTAAGTGTGGTTTCAAGGACAACGGTGTTTACACTAACACCCAGTATATTAGTTAATGTATGTAGCGTTTCGATACTTAAGTAAATACCAATTTATATGTTTTATTTTTGACAAATAGATGTTCAGTTAAAGCCCGTTTTTGGAAAGAACGAACGGGTTTTCCCTAGTTAAAACTAGTTTTTACTGAATGCCTTTGTGAAAACTAGAAATACCTAGTCAAAACTAGAATTTACCACTGTTATTTGATTTTCAGATAAAACTAGTTGTGGCTCCGAGGTTTAGTTAAAACTAGCACTAGAGAAACTAATTTGGAATTGATAACAAGATATCCTTACTGAATATTTATTAAACAGATTCATGTTCATAGTAATAATAAAGCCCCGGATACACTAGGGGACATTTTGTCCCGCAACATGATGCGGAACACTCAATCTACCTGACGATACAACGTTGCACAGTGACCCGCAACATGGCCTGCACCATTTTACTCGACGCGGGACGTGCATGTTCTCGCTCCGAGAGCGAGCGCACATGTCCCGCGTCAATTTCGCGCCATTTTGTTAATCCAATGGCAAGTTTGATATGAGGGCAAACAAACTTCTGCAACGGCTTCGGCACTGCGGGAAGTGCAGCCCCTTCGCCCTTGTATAGCAAATCACAGCCACCCATGCTCACTTCCGCAGCTTCGGCTTATTGGTCGCTTTGGGCGACCAGCCTCAGCCGATACGGCTCGCACAGATGACTGTGGTTTGCTACAGCGAGCGGAGGCTGCTCTCCCTTCGCGCCTACGGCTTTACGAAAACACTCTAAGGTAGGGCAGACAAGACTATGTGAAGTCGGGGCGTTCTGATTCGGTTTTAGTACAGATCCGACCCATCTTATCTATAATAATCGCTCATTCTCAGGTCCGGTAAGCAAGAAAAACTCCAAAGTAATGCAATCAAATCAAATCCAGAACCAACTCGCTTCGGAAAAACGCTTTTTGTCTAGTGAGAACTAGTTTTACCTGATATTCAATTTTGAGCATTAGTTAATTTTGATTATAACAAAGGCATTAAGTTAAAACTCATTTTAACTAGAAAAAATGCATTCTATCTAAAAACTGGTTTTAACTGTAGCATATATACTTTCATTAATTATATTTCTCATTTAAATTTCAACCAGAACATCTAAAAAAGGTCTCTGGTTCTCTACACTCACCATACGAAACACCAACAGCATTGAGCTGCTATTTGACGCTGGTATTCTATGAGAGCGTGTTCCTTCCCCGGCCGAGCCGACACATTCGTTCTGCAACCATAACATAGTTGCAGCATGGCTCTACCACAACAGAATAAAATCACTTACCAATAACACCACCAGTCTTTCTCACAGCCTCCCCAATGTTGTGGGAAGAGAAAGTGTTGGGGTTTATGTTGATGTTAACACCCTCCGTGCCGTTGGGATGTTTAGGACAACCATTTTGTGTGATGATCGACAAGTCGTATGGGTCGACGCCGAACGACGCCAACTTTGTACGCATCTGTAAAAATATAACTTTCAAATTAACCGCGTAGTCGCGATAAGCATCATCATCTCATCTGAAATATATACATTCCTTTTTATTTAAAAATAATAGCCAGTGAAAAGTTCATTGCTAAACATATGCCTGCCCCATATGTATGCCCCATTCGCAGGGGGGGGGGATATTTGTAATAGTTGCCAAGCATGGATGACGCTGCTGCTCATCTTCTAGTATATTTCTCTCTGTCATCTTTTATGACATTTACTGGACGATATGTCTGAGCCCCCCCCCCCTCCACAAACTCCCTTTCCGTAACTAGCCAATATCATACCGTCGGTCGTAAGAGATGATATTAATGAGGAAATGGCCACTAGTACCTCCCTGATAACTCAAAAATAATAATACAAAACTGCGATTTCCAAGACGTCCCACAAGCGTGAACACTATGGTAAGTATAGAATAATAACAGGACGTTGTTATAACTTTACCTTGTCTACATACATCTTATCAAGTTCCTTTGTGCGGGAAAGTATGGTCGCCGAGCGTCTGTGTGCAAACGCAAGCTTCTGGCACGTGAATATGGCGGCGTATGTGGTGTAATCTGTTGACAAAACTGTATAGCTCGCAGAGCCCGCTACGCCTGTAAAACAAACAAATTTTATTTTTATGCTTCTGTAAAAATAACGTCCCCCACTACGCTTTATTGGGCAGGACCACCTTGTGTATAAACTTGTGTATAGTGTACAAAGGCTATAATGAACAGAAAATATTTTTTGAATAAAGCTAATTTTACGGATTTTATTGCCTCTAATTTAACGTTTTTAGTTTCCGACGCTTCGGGCGTTTTACAACACGAATGGTCACCTTTAAAAATTTAAAAGTACAAGGTAGCCTTCGTTAACTATGATGTCAGGACGATAAACACCTTAGTCCCCTCCCTGATCATGGGTGTTCTAACAGGCCTTCTACACGGTCGGGACCAACCACCAACCGTCGTGACCTTGGTCGAGTTGATGTAAAAATGGACAGTGTAGATATCGGTTGTCCGACCAATATTTTGGTTGATGTCCGACGGCCTTGGTCGCGAGCGCATCCCTCACGACACGTCGGGTCCGTGGTCGAGCCCGACCGTCTGGAAAGCTGTCGGCCGACGAGAGCGCCACAGTGCGTGCTTGGCAGTCATCGCGTTGCAATGGCGCACAATTTTAAGTCATTCGTTAAAAGTGTTGATCCATTCTTAGAAAATTTCGAAAGTCTTTAGAATCAAGAATCCTTAAAATATTGAGATGGTTCAAAGTAATTCGCTCTTTTAGCCACAGTTTCATCCACTTTCTTTTTTTCTTTGTTTTTCTTCTTCACTCAAGCATAAGAAAGTTATTGCCAAACCGATCTTTTGTTCCTTCGAAAGGCAAGGAGCCATATTTAGCTAATTCTTTACGCTTTGAATGTCGTAGAGAACTGACAAGTTGAGTCAACCACCCGACCGTGTAGAACGAATACAAAAATCGGTTAACCTGAACAAGGACACGATGACGGCGGTTGGTTGGTATTCGCGTTAAAAATATAGAAATTATTTAATATCACCTATTTTCAATATATGTATTCATATTCTTATCTATACTTACTTAATGGAAATCTCACTTTCATTCTACCGGGCACTGCTGGATCGGGTACAGTGAGGACTCCTTTGTATCTGTGATAGAAATAATGAAGATTGATATATATATTTTCGATGTTTTATTACTTCACAACAATTTAATATTACAATTATAGTACTAAATATATCAGTAACTACTGTAACGATTAAGAACAAAGCTGGCAACGATTCTTACTGCAAGCATGTCAAAAAAACCGGATGTAATTTAGATACTTATAAAGCGAAGCAGTTTTAAATTATTTAGCAAATTCCTGCTCCGTCATTACAAATAACATTGAAAACAATGCTCTTTTAGACTATATTGATCACCTACTACTTGGTTAATAATTTGCGGGCCATGGGTTTGAATAATTGCCGACCCAAAAATCTTTGCTAAAACTTAAACATAAATTGTTGGTCTTTGGGTTTCGGGGTCATGTCTGTAAAATCTAGAAATGACAGAGAAACATGGACCCACACACACACACACACACACACACACACACACACACACACGCACGCACGCACGCACGCACGCACGCACGCACGCATGCCAGCACGCACGCACGCACGCACGCACGCACGCACGCACGCACGCACGCACGCACGCACGCACGCACGCACGCACGCACGCACGCACGCACGCACGCACGCACGCACGCACGCACGCACGCACGCACGCACGTACGCACGCACGCACGCACGCACTCACGCAAGCACGCACGCACGCACGCACGCACGCACGCACGCAATCACGCACGCAAGCACGCACGCTCGCACGCACGTACGCGCGCGCGCACGCACGCACGCACGCACACACAGCACACAGACACACACACACACACACACACACACACACACACACACACACACACACACACACACACACACACAATTCATACTCATACAGGTATTACATACGTGGAATTTATTTTATTTTTTTAGTCGGCTTGAAGTACTTTTTATTAAGTAAATTTCTAGAAATATATATTTACAAACCTGTAGTCGTGTTCGAGAGGAGTCAAGCCTAAAAGGAAGTGCTGGGAGACCTGGTCTATTTCATAAGTGCCGGGCTCGTCGGTTTTAGTGAAATTGTATGTGATGCAATGCGACGCGGTAGAAGTCTTTTGAATCACGTACCACACTCCTAAGAGCTGTAAAATAACATAGTCATAAGAGGAAAGTAAACTCAAAAATTTGTAACTATAGTAAGCAAAAATTCCCATTTGATTTTAGGGTACACTCGAATCTAGCCGCCCCTTGAACTCTCCCTCTCACGAGCCTATGTGTATATTCGCTTCAGAGGATAATGAATTATATAATAATTAATAATGATAATAAAAAAGCCAAGCTGCAGCTATATTAGTAGTAGCACGAATGGGTCGGCTAGACTGGGTTAGGTTCACGCTCTCACAGAATACCAGTGTAAAGTAGTTGCCTAAAACTGCTATGATTCCTATGTTTAGTGTAGAGAACCGGAGACTCTTTTTACCGGAAACACTTTTCATACACTCTAAAAACAATACCCTCTTTATGGGGCAGTCGGGTAAGAAGTAGTGAATAATCTTCTTATTTTTATTTTTTTTATAGAACAAGGGTGACAAACGAACACACAGTCCAGTAAGTGGATGCTGTGGCCCATAGACATCTACGTTTATGCTCGATTAAAAATCAAAATTCAGATACGTTGTTACCCGCGAGGACTAAGATAGAATGCCAGTGAAAAGAGTCTCTACACTATGTCTATTTTCTATAAGCAATCAAAATACAAATGCGTTGTCACCCCTGAGAATTAAGTAGGATGCCTCGCTATCAATAAAAATGGTCTCATCAGCAATGCGCTGTTATATTACGTTGGTAATTGGTATTTGGTGAGAACGTGATCATTTCGCGGTCGAGAAGACCTTTCGATACTGCAGCTAAAGCAAGCGCAGCGTGGCTCAGTCGCGTATACTGTTATCTATCAGCTGTGACATGTGATGGCATGTAGGTAATGATTATGATAAAGTGAAGCATAGAACATTTAAAATAAGATTCCGACGAATAATTTAGATCTAATAATAATAATGTCCTACAAACCGAGTTTCTGTAATTGCGGGCAACCTCAACGGAGTCCAACCATTTCCGCAGGGCAGAATTATAGCGCCCGATGGTATATTCAAACAGATGCACTCTCTATTCTCTTCCCATCCATTTTCATAGTCCTATTGGACTGGGGTGAAACACCACCAATTTATTGACAGAAAAGCCCAGTCACTGATTTGGGCCGAACCCGGGATTCGAACCCGGGACATATGATCTGCAATCGCGTTAACGATTGTACACAAACGAGTAGAGAGAACTCTCTCTCACCCAGTTAACTGAAATCAACAATGGCTTGGCCATAATGGAATTTCATTCATTTTTATTTCGTCGTTTAATTGTCATTTAAAGTGTGAATGTGATTTATGCGTTCTTTTATATTGGATTCAAAAACTCTTGATACACATTAGCGATCCTGTAAAAATTTAACCTGCCAAGTGAACCGATTAAAGGCAAATATCTTCTGTACGATGCCCCCCCCCCCCCATTCCATGTCCAGAAGAAGATAGGTTTATAAAAGATAAGATAACAATAATACCCTAGATTCTGTGGGACAGTCCTGTCGTATCAGTTGTGTTGTTAAGAATATCATTAAAAATGTATAATTACCTACATCAAATAACTTGAATTTAGTACTTTTTGCTCCTGTATTAAAATTATATTTTAAGTTATTATTTAAGTTTTTATAAAACAAATATTTTTACTAGGTTTTTATTAACCCGCTTTCGTGTATGTTGGTTTGGGTCGAATATCGAAAAACGATTTTATTTATACTAAGTTCTCGATGAGCTAGTGAGTTGAAATTTTGAACGTAGCGTAGCTCAGAATCGGGTGACATTGCAAGATATTGAAAAAAAAGTGTATTGTTGTTTTTTTAATACATTATTATTTACTTGTTTGAGTTAGAATTCGGGAAACTTTGTTTAAATCGATAAAAATAAAGTACTCCGGTTGAGGAGTAACAAACACTGTTGTCAATAAAGACGGTTGAATCATCGCTTTTATCTAACGACTCAATGATTTCCCTTCAATGAAGCTGTCACGATGACATGACATTGTTCGCTTATCGCACGTATAGTTATTTTTAATAATAACATATATAATTCTCTATTTCTACTTCCTTCAGATAAACTTACATCAGATAAAGGTCTTTATGTATTCATTTTTGAAACTTACATAATATATTGTAGTTTGTGCATTCTTTAAATAGTAATAAACTAATAATGCTATTAACATTACTAATATATCTTTTAACCACTTCTGGTAAACTTAAAATGCTTGTGTTAGGAGTGGTTCACGAGAGTAGTCGGATGGCGGATTCGAACCCACGACCTTTTAAGTTCTCGGTCCGCGCCTTGCCATTAGGCTACTGTCACTTATGTCATTATGTATTTTTTTATTATAGAGCATAGCTGCTCGCACATAATAAAAAAGTACATAACATACATAACTGGGCTCCTTCCCTGGACCTCCAGGGAAGGAGCCCAGTATCACTGCGACCTAAAAATCTATTGTGATCGATTCACTGCTTGTTTTCAATGAATAGAAGGAGTTGCTTAGCTGTGAGCAAATTCAATTCTTATGGACGAAGTACATAGTTTTCCAGATGTTACGTTTGCGCATTAAGAGACACGTGTCCAACAGTGTCCAGTCAGCAGTGGCGAAGCTAGAGCTCCAAGCTAGGGCAAGCCCAAGATATAAATTGATAAAAATATAGATTGTTGTGTTTAGCAGTTTTATAAAAATATACCAATCTTGGTTTGTCTCCACGCTTCAGTTTCATATACAGTGCTGTCAAGGACGTGTTTAACAAAGCACACAGAAGGCATACCACTGCTAGATAGATTGTATTACATATCAGCAATTGCATAGCTTCGGTGGCTTTGAAGAAAGCCGTTTGGGTTTGTTTAAGCGAAAGAAAAAAAATATTTACATCCAATACAATACATGAACAAAAGTAAAACACGAACAAAGTACAAACAATGTACAAAATTAAAAAAAAAATATTTACATTCTAATGGATAAGAGATAAGATAAAATAAGTGGAATCGTCTAGCTTTCTTATGGAAAGATTTAATTACGTCCACGTAAAATGTTGGTGAACGTTTTAATTGTACCAATAACTGTTTTAATTGCGATAATTGATAAGTCTGAAATACACTCTTAACGTTATGTAGTATCACAAATTTTAAAGATTTTCTCTCCGATTATCACTTTAACACACTTCAATTCATCACAAGGAACACTATTCTCCATTTTCATTAAAAATCTTTAAAAAAGCATACATTTTGAACTCATAATATTAAGGACGCGTTTGCAAATCAACCAAAATTAGGGTGTTTTTCGGTAGATTTTGTGACAAAACTAAACCAAATCAAATATAAGTAAAATCAAATATAAGTAAAAACTACCATGTATAGATTGGTTCTTCATCTGCAAATGTCTGTAACTCTTTTGTTGAAAATAGTAGTTTTTTATGTTGTAAAAACGAACTTTCGTTGCCATTTTCTACAAAATTAACGATACCGGCTTGTGTTTCGGTACATGTTTTGGTCTATTATCAACATATTTAAAAAATTTAAAAAATACTATAAGATGACAGACATATTCAATTAAAAAACCCTGGGTTTATTTTTTAACAAAATGTCACAAATAGTCGTAAAAAAAATAAAAACTGATGCACATTTTTTCACATATTTTGGTAATACGGATGAATCATAATGTATTGCAATAAGGGCTATTTTATTGTTGGTGCCTGCTTTGATTTATTGTACAAAGATTTCGATGAAACCGCAGTCCGCGCTCGGCCGCCGTCGTGAGTGGACACTGTACCGCCTGTTTGCAGCGGCTCATTCTGAAAAGATCGCTGTACATACACAAAATATTAGAAAAAAACAAATTGGAAACATAAGTACTTGACAAGTGATAAAATTATTATTTTTATACTCACAGTTTTTATTTAGCTAAAAATAAGTAGGATATATAAACTTACCTACTACTGCAACTCGTGGACGAGCGGAACTAGGTGTGCCGAGTTTGGGCTCGTTTTGTTGGTTATAATGAGACCTTACCTCTGGACTTGATGGCATGACCTGAAGGTGTACTTTCGTGACCGCTATTTGAACTTCTTGCAGAGTAAAACTAGGGGTGACGAATTTGGGCTCCGTTTTGTTAGTTATGACGAGTCTATACCTCTGGACTTGATGGAGTGACATAAAGGTCTAAATCGGTGATTGCAACTGGAACTCCTAGACTGGTAGAACTAGGTGTGCCGAGTTTGGGTTCGTTTTGTTAGTTACGATGAGACCTTACCACCGGACTTGATAGAGTGACCTGAAGGGGTAATTCAGTAACTACTGCTGGAATTTCTGAACGAGTAGAACTAGGTGTGCCAAATTTGGGCTTCGTTTTGTTAGTTATGACGAGTCCATACCTCCGGACTTGATGGAGTGACCTGAAGGTGTAGTTCAGTGATTACAAGTGGAACTCCTAGACTTGTAGAACTAGGTGTGCCGAGTTTGGGTTCGTTTTGTTAGTTACGATGAGACCTTACCACCGGACTTGATTGAGTGACCTGAAGGTGTAATCAGGTGGTTACAAATGGAACTCCTAGACTAGTAGAACTAGGTGTGACGAGTTTGGTTTCGTTTTGTTAGTTACGATAAGACCTTACCACCGGACTTGATGGAGTGAAATTCGGCACACCTAGTTCTACTGGTTCAGAAATTCCAGCGGTAGTTACTGAATTACCCCTTCAGGTCACTCCATCAAGTCTGGTGGTAAGGTCTCATCATAACTAACAAAACGAACCCAAACTCGGCACACCTAGTCCTACAAGTCTAGAAGTTCCACTTGTAATCACCGAAATATACCTTCAGGTCACTCCATCATGTCCGGTGGTAAGGTCTCATCATAACCTACAAAACGAACCCAAACTCGGCACACCTAGTTCCACCAGTCTAGGAGTTCCAGTTGCAATCACCGATTTACACCTTCAGGTCACTCCATCAAGTCCGGAGGTATGGACTCGTCATAACTAACAAAACGGAGCCCAAATTCGGCACACGTATTTCAATTCGTTCAGAACTTCCAGCAGTAGTTACTGAATTACCCCTTCAGGTCACTCCATCAAGTCTGGTGGTAAGGTGTCATCATAATTAATAAAACGAACCGAAACTCGGCACACCTAGTTCTACTAGTTTAGGAGTTCCACTTGTAATCACCGAATTACACCTTCAGGTCACTCCATCAAGTCCGGTGGTAAGGTCTCATCATAACCAACAAAACGAACCCAAACTCGGCACACCTAGTTCCACTAGTCTAGGAGTTCCTATTGTTGTAATCACCAAATTACACCTTCAGGTCACTCCATCAAGTCCGCAGGTAGGTAAGGTCTTATTATAACTGACAAAACCAGTTCAAAGTCCAGAGCTAACATCTCACTACCAGTAGAGGGCTTCCAGTGCCAAGCAGTCTTTGGAGCAGGTATTCATATTTCGTATCGAAGTATATTTCTGAGGTAGGTATAAGAAATGAAAAACAAATTCAATCTTTCAAATTATCAAAATAATTTCATTTGACTACGATTCCCACAGCCAACCGTGCGTACACTAGTGTGTGTGTGACTTTTGTCAATGTAGTAGTGCGATTCTATACCTATCCATTTTGTAAACGCGTCCTTAAATCGCTTAAGATAAGCAGAGTAAATAAACATTGAAACGTGAAATGAACTTGCAAACGTATTGCCCGCGCGCCTCCGCTTTAAACAAATTTATTCCCAAAAGCCTGGCTTTAAATCTCTATACTAATTGCTATATATACAATCGTAGTTATATTTCATTATAGAATATTTTGCCATAGGTTAGAAAGAGAGCGATCGTCTTCTCGAAAGCCCCGTAAAAAGCCTACGCGAGCGAGGGAGACAACTATTAGCTCTATTAAAACTCGAGGTCATGTGTCGAACCTTGGAGTGTGCGGGAAATTTGAAATAGCTTGAAACATTTTACGAGTTATTTTATGAGTTGATATTATTGATTGATATTATTGATTGATTCAGGTTTAATAAGGCAAGCCCGGCTTTTCGGCTTTAATGGAAGCTTCGCCACTGCCAGTCAGTGCTCTCGCCAGAATGCGCTGTTTATTTTTTACCTAATCCCAAGGCTTCTGAAGCTAATTAACGGTCAAAAGCCCAGATTAAGGTTTTAGAATGTTTTAAGCCTGGTATGTCAGACCAGATCTTAAGTGATTTATTGTGATAAAGAGTTTCAAGGGTAAATCGGGCTAGGCTTCTTGAGATTCCACAAAATGGCTCAGGTCCAAATTGTGTACTCTTTGAGCCCTCCCTTGCGAGTTTATCGGCAAATTCATTGCCTACAATACCCACGTGACATGTAAACCATCTTAAGACGACCGATCCCAGGGCTTTTAAACGGTTCATGCAGTCTCCAACTAGCTTCGAGTTCATTGAGTTTGACCTCAGCGCTAGCAGTGCTGCTTGAATACCAGAGTTTGTATAAATTATATGGTTGACGTAGTGTTTTTGCATATTGATTTCCGCACACTGATATATGGCGAAAATTTCTGCCTGGAAGATTGAGGTAAATCTACCCAAGTTCATACTAAATTTGTTGGGACGTTCCCCATAAATTCTAAAACCTACGTTGAGGTCCATTTTGACCCATCGGTATACCATACGAGGCTGGCCATTCAGCAAGTCTAGTCTTGAGGGTAATTCAACTGTATACTTTTTATCAAAAGTGTATAGTGGACGCATGATATCTGAGATCATGCATAAGACCGGTGTGTCCTTAATTGAGTCGAGCATGGATCTCAATCTGTAGGAAAGCAAGCTCAAACCGCCCTGAGCGTTAATCCTATACAAACTAGCCTTCGCGTCCTTGTCTAGATAAAGATCAAGGGGTGTTAGGCATAGAAGTGCATTATGAGCCGCTTCAGGCGATGATCGCATAGCTCCAGTTGTGTCATTAAGCAGGCAGTTCCTTGTAGACTATTTAGTCTGTCCGCAGTCGTCATTTGGTTGGCTACGCCACTAGACAGTGGAGGCGTAGGTGAGGATCGACCTCACTATACTGCTGTACAGCCATAGGAACATACATAGGACGCAAGTCCCAGTTGTTCCCGACCAAAAGACACGTTACCTAGAACAATTTTAGCGTTATGGCACACGTGAGTTATACGAGAGTTCCACATTAGTTTTTGATCGATTGTTACGCCAAATTACTTAACTTCAGTGGAAAATGTTACTTCTTTACCATTGAGCTTTGGTGTGACTAAATTGTCCAATAGTCTCTTTTTGGTAAAGGTTGTCATTATGTTACGTGAGCTGATTTCTTGTTGGAGTCCATCTGGGTGGGCACAGCCCTGTTACCTATTTCTTTCGTCAAATAGTATTACATGCCGGATTGAAGGGTATAGAGAGGTAGTATAACTACAGACTGTAAAGAATTCCATCTTAGTCCTCGGAGGTGACAATGCCTTTATAGTGCAATCTTTGTTTAAAGTGGGTTTCGAGTGTCCATGGACTGCAGTGGCCATTTATTATTGGGAAGATTATAAGCTCGAATGAGGATGACAAACGAACACACAGTCCACCTGATGGTAAATGGATGCTATGACCCACAGACATCTGCATCCGTCCTCTGTTAAGAATCAAACTGCAGATGCGGTGATGCACACTTGGGGACTTAAATGGAATGCCTCATTAGAAATAAAAAGGGTCTCCATTCCTCTACATTGAAAGAGGGTAGATATCAATGTTATAGGTCACAGTTAGGGTTACCAACTCTCGAAAGGACCAACCCGGAAGAATTCTGTGAAATCGAGTAGGGGGTGGATTGAAAGAAAATCTTAATAATTTATTAATTTTTAAATTTATATTTACTTTGCTTTCGATCAACACCTAAAATTTGTCGATTTTTCGATACAAAACCATAAAAAATTTGTATGAAAAATCGAAGTTTGTTAGTACTTGTGACTCTATTTTTACTTAAGAAATACTCATTCGGTTTTTTTCTTTGCTCCATGCTTGTTCCATCATGCTGTAATGCTTCTTGCATTAGAGTCAGGAATGAAAAGAACAAACGTGACCATATTTTTCAACTCAGGACAGGGATATCTGTCTTTCGATTTCGTAAATAAGTCAACCTAGCGTAAATCCACTCGATTTTCTTCAACAAGCTGTGGTTGCATCTCACCTAAAAGTCCAACCTCACCGTACAGTTTGTTACTATCTAAGTCAATATCAAATAATTCCCGAAATTTTTGTAATGGCTGTCCTGTTCTGTTCTTTTAGAGATAAGATTTTTATTGCTTGTTATTCCCGATTTTCAAAGTTAAACCATATTTGAAAATATTTCGAATAACTCGTAAAAAAGTTAATGAAATCCGTTTTAAAATTTATTTTTTGTGGTTCATCTAACTGCTTTAATAAATCCGTGGCAGATTTACCATACAATTGATCAGCTGGTCCGTTTTGTAGCTTCGTTTTCAGTTCATTCATTATGTCATGTATTTCAGTGCTTGTTACTCTGTTGGATTCCAGTAATTTAATGGCATTCTAAAAGTTTACAGCGAATTTTCGCCTTTTGCTAAAAGGAAAAATGTGCTGATAATAAGTTGCTCACATGCAGAAATTGAGTTTAAACAGAGTTTAGAGAAACTCAATTTCTGCATACTTACTTGTAAACTTTCAAAACAATGTGTGGAATTATCACATCAATTGACAGAACTTTTAAAAGATTTTTAACGCAGTTCTAGAAAATATGGCATTTACAATTTTCTTTATATATTTTCAAATTTAAAGTTTTAAACTTTTAGTAAACAGAAACATTTTTCCATAATTTTAAGCAGCATTGAGGAACCGCCGAATCGACAACGTCGACGGCGCGGCGGGACGAACAAATTTACACCGACAGCAGCTCGCGGTGTTGTGTGTGATCGCAATTCGAGTGCGAGCGATGTATGCGTATAATTTTTAGAAATACCGGAGAAATTATTGTACCCCGGGAGGTCGGGAGATTACCCAATATTATTGGAGTCTCCCGGGAAATCCGAGAGAGTTGGGAACCCTAGTCACAGTATATACTTACTGTCAGGAGAACTGTGCCCGTTGGTCATATTGTGACAGGTTGGTCCTTTATCCCTCTATAAAAAAAACTTTTGCCTCTATAAAAAACTTTTTAATTTTTTTTTGATAAAACTATTATTATTATTAGAAAATAATGCAAAGAACTTAACCGGTTTCACCGGTGTTTAAGAATTTAATAGGATCTACGTCTGATATAATCTACTTACGTTAAATCTGGAATAAAAATATTTTTCAGTCATACCATTTTTAATCTTGTTAGATACCTAGTTAATTGTATAATAAAGTTAGTAGAAATAAATTAAGTTATAAACATTAAATGAGAATTACATAAATTAGTCTTGATATCAGTAATTCAGTAAAATACAAAGCCTGTCTTAGAAAAACATATTAAATGTATGTAAGGTACGTGAGGATAATATGGTCACCTTAAGCTTTGCCGCCTTATGAAACCAAAACCAGAAGAAGAACAGAAACATAAACACAAAGTCGTATATTAAACCAATAAAATAAGAAAAGAAAAGCAAACAAGCTTTGACAATGATTAGGAACATTTCGGAAAATCTACTTAAAAAAACTAATTACACTACACTTGTATATATAGAGGTCAGTGACACTACATCATACTAAAATCGACTAAAATATAGTCCGGACGCGAAGCAGGAAGAATTTCGGACGTCGACCAGTTATTACCTGTCTCTGTCTCACTCCCGCGTAAGTATAATGCGTCTCGCTCACACAGATGCAATGACCGCCATCCTCAGGCATTGTAAACCTTTTTTACCTGAGACTGTAAGGTTTGGTTGCACGTGGTATTGGGTTGCTGGAGATTGGGTTTTTTTTTTCCCGCATGCGATCGCTCAGTTTACGGACACAGTTACCTCTGTTGTCTATTCTTAGTTTGTTTTTGTATGTTAATTTTAGTTACTTGTTTTAATTGTTAAGTGGTTTTGATAAGTTTAATGTAGACAAAACTGTTGAGTCTTTTGTAATAAATGTGACAGGCGGAACGTCATCGGAAAGCAGTAACTCCGATACAGAGAAATCGGATTCTGATTTTCGAATTAAATTTTTTTTTATTTCTGCTAAATTAGTAATTGATATGGAAGACACACACGGTCAGTTCAACTGATCATTCCGACTGATCAGCTTAAACTACGACTGTTAATATTTTTTAAAATATCGGATTTTCGATATATCTATAAATAAACTTATGTATAAAACTCCGATATTGATATAAGCATAATTGATTTATCGAAAATCCGATATTTAAAAAAATATCAACAGCCCTAATTTGAACTGATCAGTTGAAATGATCAGTTGAACTGACCGTGTGTGGCGACCATTACTTGAATTTTATAACCGTTTTTTAATGATTTATTATATTTATGCGAACACTACACATTGATTAAAATAAAGAAGGAGTCTGGGTACTACCCCCTGCTTGGGACTCTGTAATTAATAAAATTAAAACTAAACCCAAGCATACCGCTGCAAGACTTCTAGTCACAGTAAGTTCATGCTGCGTAGATCAGACCATACACAATAATTAAAATGCTGAAGGTACTCCGGGTTAACATTGACATCGGGACGTCAGTTACCTCAGTCCCCGGTGACCATGGGTGCTGGTAGGCACCCGAAACGTCAGAAATGAAAAATCATTTAAAGTTAAACGCGACAAAATACGTTAAAGTAGTTTTAATCAACTGTTTTTATACTAAAATCGAAATAAATAATTTATATAACACCAATAATTTATTTAATACGATAGTAAATTTATTTTTTTCTCCTTCAAATATTTCATAAAAACTACACATAACACAAAAATGCTTGTGACCACTGTCAGTAGGCAAAGAGGTCATTGTACGAAATTCCTCTTGCTCCGCGACTGTACTTATAATGTCAACTGTCAAAATGGCGTGGATAAAGCAGCGCCCTTTGACCCTTTTTATTTTTGATTGACCGATGAAGAGGTATCGTATCACAAATTCATCTATGCAAACAAGGCTGTAGTTTTTGAGCTATAAGAAAATGAACATATTAACCGATGACCATATTACCCTTATGTACTACATGTATAAAAGTTGTATTAAACAAAAACTGTATAAAAAGAGCCTCCTCATCCAACCTCTTTTCTAGGAGTTTGACCACTGCTGAACATAAGCTTCCCCCATAGATCGCCTCATATGGAGGATAGGTATTTGCCATAACTACCACGCTTGGCAGGTGGATTAGCAACATCAGTTTTTTGTTATTTTCTTTATCAAGAAGATAACTGCTGCTTTCTCTCTCTCTCTCTTGTTGTATTTCCCTCTGTCGCCTCTTACGACACTAACGAAATGATAAAGAGCTGTGATTCCCCTATGTCGCCACTACACTAGTTATTATTCCTAAAATTTAAAACTTTAGTGATCACCTCAATCCCGGGGATATGAACCTCTGGTTTCTACTAATCCACGAGTATATTAAATTTTTCTTTTATAATTAAGTGCACAAAATACGTTGTAAGCTATTTATTGTATTAAAAAAGTTCTCGTCGGATATCTTGCAGGTACTTCCTAACGCAGAGCTTGTTCTAAAGCAATGATAAAAGCATAAATTATTTTTAATAGAGCCAGCAGCCAGTACGAATGGTTCGGCTCGAACGGAAAAGGACCACGCTCTTCCAGAATAAAGGCGTGAAATAGCAGTTGCTGCTCTGTTTTGCATAGTGCGTGAAAATTGGACACCCTAGTTATTGTTATCGAGGCATTTAATGAATTCTATATACCTAGTCCTTACGATTCTTATGTATATTATGATTCATAAAAGAGGATATATGTAGGTGTTTATGGGCTACGGCATCCACTTATTACCATCAGTTGGACTATGGTGCTCGTTAGTCACCCTGATTCTTTAAAAAAAAGGATTGTTTATATCTTTATAAAATAAACAAAACTCCATTCTATCTGTAAATGCTCAATCGTAATCTTTATGCACAAACAATTCTTATCAACGGTCGGATGTAAAATGTCATGCAGTCACCGCTTTACAACAGGATGAATAATTTAAAGAAAATATTATAATAAACTTCCATGTAACATTTATATTAAAAATTCAGAAAGAGCATCTAAAGATGCAAATATAATTGGGATGTTTTTGAATATTATTTTCAAAACTTTTACTTATTACATTTCATTTATAAAACATCATAAGTGTTAACAAAAAACAGGCCTCAACTTTATACCCACCTTATTCATTTCAAATCCAGGCATTGGTTCGACTACGGGACATGCTCCCAGATGATATGTATGAGCAATGGCACTGCCGGTAAATGTTAACAATAATCCTAATACGGTAAAGCAATACATTTTTAAAAATAAATTACACACAACAACACTATCAACTTTATCCAAATGCGTGCGGTCGCGTACTGGCTAGCGAGACGAGCGAGCCGCCGAGAATTTAAATAACAAATAAACGTACTCGTATATATACAACGAACTTTTGATGTCGTGTATGATGAACCAGTTGTATTTCTCAGAAGCATTTGTTTACCAACCGACGAACGGTTCATTGAAGGAAATTGTGGACTTCGCTCATTTAACTATATCGTCGATATTAACGAGCTAATCAAAAACAAGTTTAACCGAAGCCAGTAGTAAATACTGGGTTGATGTATGTGTCCGTCGGTTTAGGTGTTTTTTATAGAATTGGGTGATAAACGAGCACACAGTTCACCTGATGGTATGAAGATGCTGTGGCGCATAGACATCTACATTTATCCTTAATTGAGAATCAAAATGCAGACGCGTCGTCATCCCTGAGGATTAAGATAGAATGCCTCGTTTCCAGTTAAAAGGGTCTCCGGTTCTCTACACTCACCATACGAAACACATCAGCATTAAGCTGCTATTTTACGCTGGTATTCTGTGAGAGCGTGTTCCTCTCCGGTCGAGCCGTCGCGCTACTAATATAATATTGCTGCAGTGTGGATTTACCACGTAAACACACCCTTTTAACTATTTTGCAACTAAGCAGCAGTACGTGCACTGCTGCTAAGGTTCCCAACCCTCCCGGATTGCCCGGGAGACTCCGGTAATAATGGTTAAATAAATTAACCTCCCGACCTCCCGGAGTGCAATAATTTCTCTGGTTTTCCTAAAAATTATATGCATCCGTCGCTCGCACTCGCTTTGCGAAATCGGTAAATATTAGATATTGATGAAAATTTAATAAATGATTGAGATTTCCTTTCATTAATCCTCTCGATTACAACCTATTTCGATTACATAAAGTTCTCTCGGGTTGGTCCTTTCGAGAGTTGATAACCCTAACTGCTGCTGAAGGGGAAAGAGAGCCAGCATTGACTGCTCCGTGGCGCAGTGTCTTAGCAATGAGATGCAGCTCTAAGGGCCGCGGTTTGGAATCTCGCAAGAAACCGAGTCTGGATGTTTGTCCTTGAGAAATTTTTGAAAAAAGTATAATTACAATCTGTAAGGCACTATAATTTGGCGGCAAAAATAGGTGAGATAGTGATACCTACATAGACGGATTTCCAGGCAGTGACAGAATAAATTACTAATGTAATTTCTGTACTACAAGTATAAGAAATGGGAATAGAAAAATCCTTTTCAACTAACCATAGCGAGTAGTAAGGCGTTAAACGGTTTATTTAGAGAGGTTTCATTCTAGTCCTCCGAGGTGTTTTCGCATCTGCATTTATTATCTAGGTTCGCTAAGGCCATTACGTGAACTTCATGCTCTTTTGTCGCCCTCACTTCTATAAAAAATCTAAAATTTGGTAAAATATAAAAAATATCTCTTAAATTAAATAATCAATAATGTTATGTGTGTGCATTGACACTTTAATATTTAAGTAGGTATTAAAAATATATCACGTGTACCAGAAATCGACGTCAAGCCGAAAACGGGTAATAGGCCAAGTCCTGACAGTTATTTGAAAAATATAATCAAAAATCTTGGTCTTCAAACGATAATAGTTCAAAAATAAATCTCAAAAACTGACAACCCGTGATGATCTTTCAAGTCCTGTGACTGTGTAATTTTCGTCAGTCTTTTTCTGTGATGTAACCATGAATAACCCTTGTATAAATTACGGTTAAAAATTCAAACATTTTATTTAAAACTATCTCAGTTTTAAATAAAATGTTAGATTTTTCTCAGAATTGAATTGAAATTTTTTTAATGTACAAAATTTACCATTAAACAAGTTTAAAGTAATATCTAGATTACAAACATTATAATAAAGAACTTAACTAAAATAATAATTAAAATTATAATATTTACTATTAAAACTAATTATATACAATATAAAAGAAGAAACTATAACATAGAAAATCTAAAACTAAAAATATAAATCGTCAAAAAGACCTGCTCCCCGTGGTGTAGTGCCAAGAACGCTGGCTGCGTTTCCTCGCTGAATAGCTATACTTAGCCTTTGAGCGAGGAAAGAACCAGCCCTCTTATCACCAGCAGCGACGATCAGTCGTGGATACAGTTCCTTTAGAAACTTCATTGCACGTGGACCCCACGGACCGATAGTCTCTACAGCAAATGGCACAAATATGTAGTCATTTCTCAAAGACTCATATTTGCGCCATTTACTAAATTCGGCTGCCTCTGATGCCGCACCGGCTCTAAAAGAGGTACCCTTGAGATGAGAGGCCGCCAAAGTAGTACGAAAGTAGCATCCCACACTAGGGCTTTACCTCTCTCCCAAGGAACCAAAGTCATACCGTCGGGTCTCTTGCCATCGTCTCTAAATATCCCGCAGGGCTCTAAAACCGAGTGGATATTTATAGAGACAAGAGCCTTTTGGATGATTTCGCTCAAAGAACCGTGACGGGAAAACCTACCTGCACTTTTCTTGCATGACAGTGCGTGGAGCCCAAACTCATCGACGCTGCTACCACAGGGGCACTGGTGAGGTTGACAAATTGCCACTCCTAGCCGGATTCCTACGGCGACGCGCAAGCTTTCCCCATCAAGCAATGTGCCGAGATTACTTGATGGCAGAGCATGTAACCGGTGGCTAGATTCCTTAGTCGAAACAGCTAGAAGGCGAGCCTGATCTTGTTGAATATGGAAATTTTGAAATAAATTTTTCTGGACACTCCGTACCAACGGAATATCCCACTGTTTTTGTTGGTTAACTTCCAGTGGGACATTTTCGCCGGAACAGAGCGTTAGCCATGTTTGCTTTGCCTCCGCAGCAAAGCACAGGTCTACTTTATTATTTAAAATTGTGTTACATACGACGCTAGAAATATTTCTTACACCAATTCCACCAAATTTGATAGGTAAAGTGGCTTGATTCCAGGCTATTGTATTTAATCTCAAATTTAGAATGTTTTCTAAAGCAATTTTAAGATTACTATCAATATCTTTTAAAATATCCGAACATTTCCAAACTGGACTTGAGCGTAACAAGTATGTAAGTTTAGGTACAAGAAGACAATATTTTAAAATGGTAAGGGCAATATGGGGCTTTAAAATATATAATTTATCAACGTGATTTAAAAATTGATCAAATTTTGTTTTTAAAACAGGTTTAATACTATCTAAAAACAACGGTGCACCAAGCAGGTAAAGCGATTCCGAAATGACAGTTTTTATTCCTGGAGAAATCTGATTGAAATTTTGAATTAAGGTATCTCTGTTAGAATTATATAAATTATTAGAAATAAATATTTCACATTTATTTGTATTTGGTTCAAGACCAATATTTTTAAAATTTTGAAAAATATGAGTAAGATCATTGAGGACGTCATCTGCTTTACCTCCCAGTGTACCGTCGTCCAGATACCAGACATTCAGCTTGGATTTTAAATTTGAAATAATAGGTTGAATTCCCAAACTGAAAAGAGCTGGACCTAATGGATCACCCTGCTGAACACCGACAGCAGACTCAATAATATGGTTTTGATAAAACAAGTTTGAATTTTGACTGTAACATTGCCAAACGTAATGATATATTTCGGGGGTATTGTTAGCCACTTCTTTCAGCAGGGTTATCCTATCAATAGAGTTAAAAGCATTTCTAAGATCAACCTTCAGAAGAACATCTGCATTGGAATTAGTTAAGAAAGTACGCATCGAATGTACCGCCGCCTCACAGCTACCTTTGGAGCCAAAGCCTAGTTGAGTAGGTTGAAATTTTGTCTTAAGGTTTGAGATTATGTGCCGGCAAGCTAATTTTGAAGTTAAGCGTCGAAATGTAGAACCAACAGCAATAGAACGGATACCGTTTTCCTTTTTTATGAAGGCACACAATCTTGCCCCATATAAGTAGGGAATGAAATTGGGATTGACATTACCAGAAAGCATAAAATTACATAATTTTGTTATGTCATTAAGAAGTACCCTACCGGCGTCACCGGCAGATACGCTTACAAGGTCTTTGAGATGCTGAGGCGTAATCCCGTCAATGCCGCCGGCAGAGCCATTCGAAAATGACAATATTGCGTCTAAAGTGTCTTTTTCGGAAACTTGTAATTGTTGCATAGAAGTATTGGGAGGCAGTGGTAAATTCTGGGAAGGATTGACCGAAGGATGTTTCTGACGAAGGCCTTCAAGAGTTTCGACATTACGAGGAGCGAGGATGTCATCTGAAAATAAAATACGGGATGCATTTTTTAAGTCGCCGTCCATTACTTTTGATTCAACTACTTTTTTTAAATCAAATTTAGGATAAGGTCGAGAGGAATGAGTATTAATCGGGTACTTCAAATTTTGAAAAGAATTTTCTTTTAGTTGAGACGTAATTGATTTATTTATTGTTTTACTAAAATGAAAGTGGGAATACGCGAATGTAAATAATTTTTGCCAACTTTTTTCACAATTCGTTAGACAATTTTGAATAGTTAATGATAATGCTTTAGCAAGTTGCATCCTCGCGCCTCTGGGAATTCTTTTAACCACTGGTACGTTACTATAGAAATTGTATAATTGTTTCGAAAAAAAGTGAAGAATTTGTGTCATTAGGTATATTATCAGAAGAGTCATGAATTTATACGGTAGGCTGTGAAGCCGAAATATTTTTACTATGGCATCGTTTAATGTGTATATTTAATCCCTTTTTACCTTTAAACAGCCTACCGTCGGTACAATTTTGATACCGTAGGAAATCCGACTGTGAATGTATTGGAGCGATAATATTCATAGAAAATGTAAAAAATTAAAAATGTAAAAATATATCTACAGCACTCAAAAGTCTATAATTTAGTATAAATCAAAATCTTGAAAATTAAAAGAAAAACCTAGTTCTCGAGCTTTGTTTATCGCCTTAAAGCAATTTAATATTAATATTGTGTACGATGAATCACCAGGCGTTGCATCTTGAAGTGACCTACAACTATAACCGCTTACAGTTGATGGTTTCAAAGCTTCTTTTGGTGACAATCTCAATAAAACGCTCAAGCATCTCAATAAAAACGCGGCATTCGTTGTTTTCTTGGGATCAGTAGAAGTGTAGTAAGCATTGATTTTGTTATTTTGACGTTGTTCTATTTTCTCATTTAATATTTCTTTAAATGAGAAATTGTTATTAATGTTGCAAAATAAAATAAATTCTTGGTGTATTCGGCCATCGTTATTTCGTGTCATCACTTCAGGCAAACGAACTTGTAAATATATTATCACATATTCATTATTATTGAAATATATTATTTACATAAAACATTATTTTTCGGAATTTCAGGAATAAAATATAAATATATTTTAATTAAAATATTTGGTTAAAATATACGACAGTTGTCACCTGTCACTTTTTTCTTTTTTCAAAAATTTATGGTCATGAAATTATTTTAAATTTTACGACAGTACTGTTAAAAATGTACACACTATTTTGGCAAGTAAGAGATGACCCGTTTAGTCTGGATTCCAAAATATGATGACGCTTACTAATTGCTACTTTTTAATTGAGGAAAAAAAGTAATTTGTTATTTTTAGGTGCATTTGAAATAAAATTCAGTGTGTAATCTTTTTTTATGATTTTTATTAAATCAAATTTACAAAGTTTTACAACAACTGTTTGCCTTCAGCTGCAATGCAAAATCTACATTTTTTAAAAATGATCGCCTAACAAGACGGGCGTATCTTCTCGAGTTGATGTATTTAGCGGCTTCTGCAATTCTTTGGCGTAGCTCGTCTAATGCAAAACATTCATAGTCCAAAATAGTGTAGTACATTGCGTACTTTACATGCTCATGTAGGCGTCAACCAATTCCATCAATCATGATTGATAAAAACGGATGGTGACTGATAGGCGTACATTACGCGCTCATGCAGGGTTCGATCACTGCATTGCACTGTAGGTTATTCGTCAATCACTACCGTTATTGTTGTAAAACTGACAGTCTACATGAGCGTGTAACTTACGTCTTACGGTACAGTCAATTAAAGTTGGGTGATGTAATTACTTTGAATACAATGTTGGGCAAAAATCTAACAATTTATTTAAAACTGGGGCAGTTATGTTTTAACTTTTAACTGTAATTTATAGAAGGGTTATTCATGGCTACATCACATAAAAAAAACTGACGAAAAGTTAACATTTGTAGTCACAGAACTTGAAAGATCATTACAGGGTGTTAGTTTTTTAGATTTATTTAGATTTTTTTATAGAATAAGGGTAACGAACCAACACACAGTCCACCTGATGGTAAGTGGATGCTGTGGCCCATAGATATCTACATTTATCCTCGATTAAGAATCAAAACGCAGATGCGTTGTCACCCCTGAGGACTAAGATAGAATGCCTCGTTTCCAGTAAAAATGGTCTCCGGATCTCTACACTCACCATACGAAACACAGCAGTATTAAGCTGCTATTTTACGCTGGTATTCTGTGAAAAGTACATGAACAAGATTTTTTTTATATTTTTCTAATAACTGTCACGACTTGGCCTATTGCCCGTTTTCGCCTTGCCGTTAGACAGTACCTGTACCTGTATACAGTAGAACCCTACCTCAAGCGTGTTCCACCCAACACTCACTGATACTTACACTTACAAAATAGTTTTTTTGGTGATGACTCGCTTCTTCGGGCAGTGAACTTAAGATGGGTTGTAATCAGTCCTCATATATATCGTATGTTGATGATGAGTAATTGCTCTTTCTCACTGTTCCAACACTCGTTGACAAACATCACATGCTTTCGATTATTTTTATTCCTCAGACATTCAGGTTTCCATCACGATTTCTCCCACCACAGAGCACGTTGTATAATATCAGCATTTAAAATCGTAGTGAAAATTTACAATACAATATTTTTTGGTGCTGACGCGGATCGAACCCGGGTTGTTTGCGTACTGTAAAATTCACGGCGTGTGCTTAGTCTCTAAGCTATTACGGCGCGTGTTACCTTACCAATGCATACATTTAGTTTCAAGCTTTTAAAAACATCGGTTAGTCCAAAGATTACAAGATTATATGGGTTAGTCATATATGAGTCAGTAAGCAGTCTGATACTCTTTCTACGATGATTCATACTATGCTTGCTATATTCATTGTATTTAAAATTTCTTTTTTTAAGTCATTCGATTTACTATATTTGCTATTTACTACTACTTACTGGAAGAGAATTCACTGCCCTATATTATCTCGTAGGTGTCGTAAGAGACGACAGAGGGAGTTGAAACATAAGATGGAGTAGGATATTGTAGAGTAAGAGAGGTGAGGCATTTCATTTTAGTCATATTATGCAACAACCTTACAGACTACCACGCGTTTACTGCAGTAATTATCGCATTAAATTACTGCCTAAACTACCGCGTGAATACACTGGAGTTGACCTAGATATGACAATGAACTAGACGACAAAACTTTATTTTGCTAGATGGAGGTTAATACTGCGTTGTACTCTTCTACATTTTAACAAAGCTAAACCAATATTAAAAAGAAGATAGTGGACGATAAACAGCACAGAAAGCCGTACGTTTCCGTTGAGCTCAAGTAGTTCGCCTTTGATATGTGAAAAAGACCGCTACGGGAGCTATTGCCTACCATTATACGCCAAATTGATTGTCATTGTAAAATTATGGCCATAAATTGTGGCCACACCTAGGTGTTTTTTTCAATTATGGCCAAAATTATTGCCATATCACGGTAGTGTGGCCGTAGCAATAAAGGGTGACAACTGACAACGCATCTGTAAGTTCTATATTTTTAAGTCGTTTGTGGTGTTCACGCTTCACTGGCTGTAAACAAAGGTACATAATCTCTATGTTTTAGCTGCAAAAGCTACTCTACGTTTAAGTCAGAAACCACGTGAATAGAGCTAATTTTGTGAATCTCCACCAATTTATGGGTACTTTACATTACATTACTCATTGCCCCTGAGGCCTGAAACGGGGGGAATCAACACTAAGTTACCTCGATATAATCCGTAAAATAAGTTTTATTTAAAGTGTAGTATATGAGTACATTTACGGAATTATTATGTGAAACTAGAAGTCATTTATAAAAATAAATTGACTGTTTATTACATATTTGTGTTCCTCCAAACACAAACATATTACTTTTACTAATTTTAACGCTGGTCATTAATGCCTTATCTATTTTAGAATCAGAAACCATTATAAAACATCTATAAGGAATAGATGTTTCCTTTAAGAGTACTATTAAAGCGTTTGGAAAATTAAAATATCTATACTTAGATTATAAGAAATTCTTAGTTCTCAGGGTAAAAATTTTTCTGCAGCCTTTTTCGATTGAAGTTGGTTAATAGTTACAAGTGCCCATGAGCCATTTACTATCATACATGTGTATTGTTAGTCCGTTTGTTGTCTTGAATTGAATAACTTTACACGGCTTAATATTTATCAGATCTAATACTGATTGTGAGTCGTCTTCTTCTGCTTCAGCCCGTAAAAGATTGAACACATTACATAGGCTCATCCCACTGTAGGTAGGACTTGTCTTTCCTCACGCTTGGCAGATGGATTCAAGATCGCAATACCATACGTCTCGTATCTTAGATAGTACTCCCCGTCGTCTAATCAGAATTTTATAATATGCTCGCCAGTATGTATGGTGTATTCTTCGTTGGGGTTTTGGTATGAGTATTTTTCAAAGAGTAGCCAAATTTATAAACTTAAGTTTAAGTATATAAATAATGATATACCGTTATTGAAGTTTTTGAAAATACGAGTAAATAATGCCTCCACTTTTATTTGAAGTTAGCAAAATCCGTAAAAACTAGTATTATTTCAAAGCGCATTAAAAGTTTGTATTAGTTATTATAATAATAATAAATAATATAACTATCTACCAAAATTACTTTAATTATAATAATTAAAAATTATGTCACTTTTATAGCTACTTATAAAACTATATTTAATTAAGTCAAAATGTAATAACCTTTGCAAAAACCATGAATTAAATAATTATATAATATGTATATGACTGTTCACTGTACATTGCATAACTTTTGTTAAATACATGTAGAATTACTAAGGTATCATATATCTTTGCAATACTTCATTGTAACCTATCACCAAAAAATAGTTCTTTGACTTGTGTTAATAATAATCATTTATTTCATTATAAATTATGAAATTAAAAAAGTTCCTATAAATAGTAGTCTAACCTTTCATACGCATAATAAGTTAGTGTGACGGTAAACGCAAAAAATGGTAATGTATTTGCGAATTTTGTAAATACCATATACTTTTATAACTGTAAATAATGGTGTCTTTGGAAGTGACTAAGATACAGGCTCGGCTTAGTTTAGACGCTAGTTTATAAAATTGTATAGATAAGTTATAACACATACCATTTGTTCAAATGTCTTAAAGATAAATAATGTAATCCTTACTTTGTGTCAATAAATTATTATTATTATTATTATTTAGAATGTGGTACACAACGCACTGTCTTAAAAACATATGTGAGTATTATTATCCTGTTTGATATGATTTTAATATGTGGAGCCCAAATGCGTTTTTGGATAACATTATTTCTCAAGTTAAATTTTATATTAAATGTATGTGTAACATATCATTTGGACAAAAAATGTTACTCGACATAAAAATATTTTTATAGACCTCGTTTTGCAGTTTTACACTGTCGAGGTTATAACATTAAATACATCTTCAAATAATTGAGCATCATTTGGACAAAAAGTATTACTTGGAAAAATATTATTAAAGATCTCATTTTACAGTTTTATACCGTCGAGGATATAACTTAAAATGCATATTTTAATAATTAAATACAGGTTTAATTTATTTTTCAAGCTTGTTTGAAAAAATATTAATGAAGTTTATAAGTTTGTAACTTATATAGAAGTAATAAGATAAAGAAGTATTTATTCACCTATAATACCGTTTTAGGGTTCTGCTTGCAATATATAGTTCTGACTGTTAATTTAATAGGTCACCCGTAAAGGAATAATTATTTTAGGTTTAAACCAAAATTATAACAATTTATATATATTTAGGTATTTGATATAGGAGGTACCTAAAAATGTGGAATATTTGGGTACCTCCTATAGGTGTTGATTATTGTCTTAAAATAGTTATATACACATATTAAAATTTATGTATTTAAATAACATAAGACGGCTTTTATAATTATGTTAATGTAGTGTTGCTAATTGGAAACACGAATAATGAAACTTTTCGCGCAATACACCTAATTATTATACCAGAAACCACATATTATTAAGTATTTTAGAAGGAACACGTTTGTAAGAGGCGTGAGTCACAGATTTGCTGTATGAATGTAGGGCAACCACATGAATTGTGAATAAATAAAAACGATGACTAATGTTTATGTCTAATAGATTATATTCTCGGAGTTGAATTACGGATGCGTTTAAGTTTTTTTTTTTTATAAAAGAGAAGGCAACGGAGCCGGAGCAAGGATCGTCGCCTGCGAGCATCACAACGACAATCAATTATTCATTTATTATAATAATAATGTACTCTAGAACGAATTCCGACCACGGCGGCCTGCCTTAATGGAGGCTAGCTATCGGCGAAGGACAGGATTTTAGTGTCCAAGTGTATGCTCAAGCACAGGTGCACTCTCTATTCCCTCTCTCTCATATTCCGATGAGACGGTAAACCGACACGACCGAAAAGAGATCAGGCGCAGGACCAACGGATTTACGTGCTTTCCGAGGCACGGGGGTAAGACACCGCCAACTCCCTGACTCCGAGCAACTACTGAGAATTGCTTGATGGAAAAACTCAATAATTAATTTTTTGGCCCGACCCGGGATTCGAACCCAGGATCTCATAATCCGTAGTCGCACTACTACAACCACTAGACCAACGGGGCAGTAATTTATTATAAGTTATAAAACATCTTAAGTCCAATACTGAATAAAATACTTTCCTACAGATTGCGTCATAGGTAGAATTTTGCCATTCCTACGTTTATTCAGTATCCCTTAGTCCCCTCTTACGGCACCCACGGGATGATATGGAGTAGTGGATTGTATTACGCCGCCACTCCACAGCAGTACGGCTTACTTTTATTTAAACTGATATGACAAATTCCGGATGTTTTAGATTTTTAGAAGCTACCCACTGCGCAGGACATATTATAGCGTATAAAGAGTTGAGCAAACGTAGAGGTCAGAGGCATAGTTTCTCCGAATCTATCTGTATTCGATGTTACACTGGTTGGTAAGGTCAAAGGTAGCTCTGACGCAATAATCAATGGGGCCAAACAACACAACTGTACCGAATAAACAACAAATATATTTTTACAAAATGATAGCTTTGTCTGAAGTTTGAAGTTGGCGATTACTTTTTTATAGAATAAAAAAAACACAACATCTGATGGTAAGTGGATGCTGTTGCCTCTGTAGCTGTGGCATCGTGAGGACGCCGGATGTTTGAGAAATAAGAAAAAATATTCCGAAGAAATGTGAACACGCGTTGACAGTACGGCGTACATTTCCTTGCGCGAAAAACCCAAGCAGCCCAGCCCAGCAGTGAGACATAACTATAGGCTGTAACTTTACTTTAAAAGAAATGTTGATGGATAAAAGCGAAAAAAAAAACACGCATAGACTTTCTATTTCTTTTATGTTGCGGTCGATAGTAATCATATACTGGCTTTCGGGCTTTTGTTCGAAAAATATTGTGCCTTAAGATAGGGCTGACCTTTCAATCGCCAGATAAAAGTTAACCATCAAATAAATTATAACCCGGCTGAATCACGGAATAAATAAAAAAGTGAAACAATTGTGCATTATTTTATTTATATAACTGTAATTTTTAATTTGTTAATATATGTTGTATTTTGTTATTTTTTTTATTAACTGTGTAGCGGCGGTGTAAGAATATCCATTAGCCCATATCGTCCCGTGAGTGTCGCAAGAGGCGACAGAGGGAAATTGAAACAGATGACGGGCACCAGCATCTTCGTGATAACAACTCAAAATAACAAAAAACTGCGGTTGGTAACCCGCTGACCAAGCGCGGCAACTATGGCATAATCCCCCTATGAGGCAAAATATGGGAGTGATCTACCTTCAGCAGTGGACCTTTATAGGCTTTAATGGATGACTGTATAAATAAATCGTATGTGATAATTAAAAAAATCGGACTTAAAAAAGCTGTTCAATAATATCATCATCATCATTACAGCCCTTCACAAGTCCACTGCTGAACATGGGCCTCCCCCAAGGTTTGTCGACTTCCTGCATGTCCTACCAGGTCGTCACTCCATCTAGTGGGGGGTCGCCCTACACTTCGCCTACCGGTACGAGGCTGCCACTCGAGAACCCTTTTTCCCCAACGGTTGTCGGTTCTTCGAGCTATATGGCCGGGCCATTGCCACTTCAGCTTACGAATCCGTTGGGCTTTGTCGGTCATTCTGGTTCTACTGCGGAAATCCTCATTTCTAAGTTTATCACGCAGATAAACTCGAGCATAGCCCTCTCCATAGCTCGCTGAGCGACTTTGAGCGTCCTCATACGGCCAGTAGTGAAGGAACACGTCTCGGTTCCGTAGGTCATCACCGGCAACACGCACTGGTTGTACAACTTAGTTTTCAGGTTTTGAGGTATACCTGACGAGAAGATGTGTCGTAATTTCCCGAACGCTGCCCAGCCGAGTTGAAAACGTCGATTGACCTCTCGGTCGACGTTGGACTTACCTAGTCGGACTATTTGTCCCAGGTAAACGTACTCGTCAACAACTTCGAGCTTAGTGCTCCCAACAACTACCGGCTTAGGTGTGACATGGACAACAATATAAAAGTTCAATAATATACAACAATATAAAAGGTCAATATTTAAGACAAATGGCAATGAGACTTAGTTTATCGCACGACTGTACGCAGTTAGCCGACTCGTTCAGTCAGCGACGGCCTAAGTGACCTTTTCCTGTCATTATCTAATGTTTTGAGTAGTCGTGCGACGTTGACAACTCGCGCCTTAAATCGAGAACTATGTATTCGACTAGAATGAATAGTAGAGAATCCAAAGTAAAATCGAACTTCACTCATTTGTTAACCGGATAAAAATTAATTTTATCAAATAAAACATGTTTCTAAACATACATCAATAGAGTTGCCTAAAAAATATGTTCACGGCAATAATAAATTTCAATTTTTATAAATTATATTTTCTCCAATTTCACCGACTTGTTTACCAAATGAACTAAGTTCCAATGGAAAGTATACACATACGCAATATGTAATAGTTGGATTTACCTTTTCTGGTCCCTAATACCTGGTTTTCGTGTATAAATAGATAAGTTGATATTAGTAATTGCACTTATCTGTTAACCACTTGACAGATATATCAATACGAAGGCAATTTCATTCTGAATCCAAATACAGAGATACAAGATTTCTTACGAAAAAAACGTTCAAAGGTTACGGTTGCCAGGCATTTAAATAAAAAAAAATTGGAACATGCGAAGATGTGTGACAGAGAATAAACCTCAATGCGCAATGCACGGCAACCAGTTATTAGGGACTAGAAAAAAGTAGGCAGTCCAACTATTTTCCTTTGGAACTTAGTTCAATTGGCAAGCATTTTAACGCGGCAGCTTTTGCTGTCGCCCGGATGGGAAGCCGCGAACTGGGGTGGTACCTCACAGAATACCAGAGTGAAGTCTGCGTTATGCTAGATGAGTGCAGGTGGCCGGAGGCCCATGTATCCTTCTCCCCCTTTTTAACATTGTAGTGGAATAAAATGAGGGAATAAAGAAGGCGGAAATAGCAGGATGGTACCAGCACCCCTGGTGTTGGAGAATCCCTCGCTGAGCATCCACGCCCAAGGTACCCTCTTCCTGAACATGGGTGCTCAGGGTACCTCGCGTATTCTGCTCGGGGTAAACGGAGCAATAAGACTGGCAACCACTGCCACGCTATCCGTGAATTTCTGCAACATCAGGGGAATGCATTCGAATCGTAACGCCGTCACTACCATCTGGAGATGGCGAAGCCAGCCTTGCTCTTTCTAACCGAGACTTAGATGTTCTCTCCGGCTAGCCAATCGGCTGATAATTAGTATCTCTCTTACTCGAGGTACAAATTAGAATATTACCTTGTGCCTCGGGCTTAGGCTTGCGTATACGTATACGACAGAGAGGACATCGGTTTTCGACGCCTCGGCAATCTTGAAGGACAGCGATGACCATCCCTGCGTCTACGGGTGCCTCTATAGGTACCATAGCGGTAATGCTGACACAGACCGACTCATCGAACACGTCCAAATGGCTGCAGACTCCATGCTAAAACAGGTAACTCCATGCTAAAACGAAGAGATCGTTATCATCGGTGATTTTAATGCCCACCACACTGAATGGCTTGGTTCCCGTTCAATTAATCACGCGGTAGATCTGTTTATTGCTTTGCCTTGGCATATAGTTTGACACAACTGGTTACTTTGCCTACGTGGATCACAGATGTGGAGAAACAAGCACCTTCCCTGTTGGACCTTCTGCTGATTTCTCATCCGGACGGATATTAAGGTCTCCGTCGACGCCTCTGGCTCCTCGGACCATGGTCTGATCCGGAGTACGGTACCACTCACGTCCCCAGCTATTCTACCCTTGGGGACGGGTTTGCTTCGCGCGGGATGATCTTAACGTTGTTGCTGTCGCTGATTTGGTGCTCAGGGAATGGGACATTTTATTCCATCATCTGTGGTACTTGCCGGAAGCAAAAAAAGTTGGAAAAACGTATAATTGTGCTGGTAAATGGCAAATATATACATATTTAATAAGCATTTTTATGTAACCTAGAATTCTGTCTCACTAGGATCAAAACTGCGTGTTCTTATAGTTTTTAACTCGCTTTCTTTAGTTTAAACTCTTCTGTAAATCTAAATCTAAAACTTTTCAGGTGTTAGGTGGCAGGCGTTATACACGTTAATTACACTGTGACGGCCTCAAAAATAACGAAACATAGAATTTACCCTTACGTAGTGCCAGTGAACTCGCGTGGCGAGTCGATTCAATTTATATTGCAGTGCCGGCGACTCGTCTGGCGAGTAAACCGTAAAATGTAGGTGGCATCCGAGAAGACATCATGAAAATCGTAGTGGTAATGAATGTGTTAAGAACCGATACGGTGTAATAATTTCATGACTATACAATACAATACCCTTTATTGAACACTAAAAAATACAACATAACAAGAAAGAAACAAAGAGAAAAACAAAAGGCGGTCTTATTGCTATGCAGCAATCTCTTCCAGACAACCAAAATAGGAAATAAAAATATGTGAAAAGTTAAGTAATGGGTAGAGTGCACTATAAATAATATTGTAATCTATAAATATAAAAGAAATTTGATAAATATGCCGAAAAAAACGGAATTTACTTAATTGACAGACTAGTGATCATAAAACGACCGGAATAGGTAAAAGGAGCAAGGATGATTTAGAAGGAAAAATAATGTTTTTAACTTGGTTTATAAAGGAGTCTATTGTTTGATCACGTTATATAGTTGATGGTAAGGAATTCCAAAGCTTAACTCCAAGGACTGAAAAAGATTTACTGTAAAATGTAGAAGAGTGCAAGGGACATAGAAGGGAAAGGACTATGATTTAGTATTCTCACTGTAATAATTACAGCTCCTAATCAATGCGTGTTATTGAAGCTTTTTTAAATTTTTATTTTTTTAAACTTTTTTTATATTCCTTCGAATACACTTCCCGATCTAATTGCATCAGCTGTATGTTGATAATTAGTAATTATTGATAAGCATATTATATGTATATACTTCATCTACCTGACTGGTAGTGTTCGGTTTATTAAGAGCTTACGAGTAAGACCCAATTGTTCGAGCGCCAGTTTTAGTGTATTCTTTAGTCTGAGTAAACATTACTAAAACTATATTATTTGAAGTTTAAGATAACTCGGACGGACCTAAAGTTATTTTTTTTTAAATGAAAAAATAAACGAACATACAGCTGATGATAAGTGGCAGCTGCAACCAACTTCAAATAAATAGGACTACAAATGCGTTGTCACCTCTGACGATTAAGATGTTATGCCCTCAGCCTGTAGCTATACTGACTCTCTAAGCCATTTTGACTGGAATCCAACAGTGCAGGCGCTGGCATTTGGCGACAGGAATATGTTAGAGGGTGGTACCGACCCAGACCGACTCCTAGACTGAGAAGGACCTACCGTCTAGTTAACTCAAAACCTTAATTTGTTGTCTCTTTCTTATTCAATATATTAAATTGTTTATATAATTTTGAGGTATTGCATAATGACTGATTCAAAGATCTAATCGCAATCTAATACACACGACTTAAATGTTTTCTAGGTTAAAGTTACACCCTGTATACGTCCTACTGCTGGTCATAGGCCTCGTCTCATTTCTTAGAGGATTTTAGGGCAGGAAGTGTACGCCGCGCTGCCCCAATGCATGTTGGGAAGCTTCACATGTCTTCGTAATATTTTTTTCCTTATTTCGCAAACATGCAGGTTTCCTTACGAAGTTTTCCTTCATCACCGAGCACGTGGTAAATCAGCACTTAAAATGCAATAAACAATTCCATTGGTGCCGGCGGGGATCGAACCTGGGGTACTGTGCAATTTACAGCGAGAGCTAACCATCTGAGCTACCTAGGATTAAATTTATACCTAGTAGTTTTTTGAGTGGTTCCACCCTCTTACATATTTCTGCCGTCGAATAGCAGTGCTCGCACTGCTGTGTACTAGTCTGAAAGGTTATAGTGAACCAGTATAATCACAGGTTTGATTTCATTATAGTCCTCAGGGGTGAAAACTCATCTGCAGCCTTATTTGTTTGATATAGTTTGCAGATAGACTTTAACTTTGTTTATCAATTCAGTATCATTAAAAAAATGGAGGTAAATGAACATAATGCTAAAAACAAAACAGAAAAGATATTTTACTAAAATACTTTACTAAAAAATAAATATATTCACAGAATTTTCAAATTACAACAACAAATTATTTACTTTTTATACATAAATCAAAATAATAAGAGGCTTAATATACTTTTAAGTGTCTTATGCTTAAACGTCACAAACAAATTCCATTGTAGTTATTGAGTTTGCTTCTAACAGTAAAATAGCTTCTTTCTTGCCACATTTTACGCACACAGACCTTACACTACCCCTAAAAATTAAATAATAGTATTATTATTTGATAAATGTTCTGTCTAATGGTGGCCACACACGGTCAGTTCAACTAATCATTCCAACTGATCAGTTCAAACAAAAACTGTTGATATTTTTTAAAATATCGGATTTCGATATATCCATAAATAAACATATACGTAAAACTCCGATACTAATATATTTATAACGATCGATATATCGAAAATCCACTATTTAAAAAAATATCAACAGTTTTAGTTTGAACTGATTAGTTGGAATGATCAGTTGAACTGAACGTGTGTGGGGTCCATAAGAATAATATTTAGATCATTTATTAAATCAAGAATTCTCCATAGCTTGTACATAATGCCACAAAGGCACACAGTAACATTCCTTGGGGGAGGATTTTGTTCAGAAGTGGACTTGTGAAGGGCTGTAATGATGATGATGATGTACATATATAATGCAGTTATTAGTTTTGGGGTCTCTATCGTTAATGATAAAGTAATCAAAACACGCCAAAAACGAAATTAAAATTTTTGATGACGTAAAAAATAAATGCTGTGAGAGCGTTTGTGGAATCCAACAAAGATTATATTTTGTCTCAGGCAACACTATTAATTTTTGTTTTGCCATTCTCTTACCTGCGAGACCTAAAACAATATTCAGTAGCATTATCTTCAAGTTTACCATCGCGTTTATCAACCTTAAATTAATACATCGCTAGATGTAGGCATCTCTCAGAATATCCTCTCATCATAATATAATTTCTCAGATAATCCATTAGATGCAGAAATATCAGTAGAGGATTTTCACTACTAGAAGAGCCTTATTTGGCTGAAGGATTGAAGAATGAAGAACCAAATCTTCAAACTTTAATAAAACTATAATTTGAGTATCTATAATTTAGATTTTTTTTGTTTATAAAACGTAACCCATTACACACACTAGGTTTTTCTCCTGTATCGTGGGGGCAGTTTACATACAAAAAGTTTATAAGGAAAAGCATCCAAATCCACAACAACTATTTATCTCGTGCGGGATTCAAAACCAGCGACACTTAGCGCAGCAAATCTTGCTAAGCTATTGCGCCACGAAGCCGTCACTAGTAAGTAACTTTGAAGCTGCCTTCCATTACTTCTTAGGATTTCTTCAATTTTATATCTTCTTTCTTTTATTCGCTAGCTATAAAAGTACAACTGACATTCCCATACCAAAAGTGGTACAGTTATGGGAGGGAGATGCCTTAATCGTCATGCCAAGCATTGAGGGTCCCAGTACCAGATGTCTTGCACCTTTGACATTGTTCCCAATCACCGGCCTGGTTGTTATACGTCAGGAATAACGAGAAGGTAATAGCGCCATCTTCGAAAGTCATAAAATCTTTGTGGCATTTTCCATAACCGCCTTTTACGATATATACCGGACATGAGGAATGAAGAATATTCTCTTATGTCGCCTCCACACGGTAAACTTATATCGTCACATGTCACACGTCAATTACATGCTTACACTCCGCTTATCGGTACGAGACTGCCACTCGAGAACCTCACTGTCGGTACTTCGAGCTTATTGCTGGTTCATTGCCACTTTAGTTTACTGATCCTTCGAGCTATGTTGATGACTCTGCTTCTACTGAAGATACCTTCAGTACCAAAATCACGCATTGGATCATTAAGATTCCTTATAAGACCGGGAGTACAGAAAACAGAAGATATAATAATATGAAAAAAATGAAAAGAACTTACTCGTTCAACAAAACGACGACTACAGTGCCATCTGGCGTTAGAAAGGCAACATTTTTAACGGACCAAGTAAAAAATGATTTCTTCTCTCTAATCTCGATTCTACGCGAACCTCGTTTTATAAATTTGGAGAAGTGTCCCATAGCGTAAAACATAGGCTGCTTGTAAAATTCATTTTCTTCGGCGTTCACAATAACAGGTGAGTCTACATAGTTTTTAGCCCAGTTTGGACCACCTCTCATGTTCAGACTTAAGTTCCAGTCGATCCAGCCGACAACATTGTGGTTTAAGTCCTGTTTCAACAAAATTTTGGGATTTAATGTTATCAGAAGAAAATGTTATTGAGACGAGGAGGTTGTAATAAAAGGATAAAATTCCTAAATTACACTTAATTTCTTTCACTTATAGTTATGATTTGAGGTAGTTGCCAAATCTGCATACTTTAGCGTTGTTATACGTCAATTTTAGTACGTTCAATTTAAGTACTTCCAATACACACAAGTTTTCACTAATAACCTTATTTTCGTAGTTTGATTTGATTTTTTTTTTGTTTAAAAACTTAATTTACACATTTATAATATAATATTAAAAAAATAAATTTCTAGTTTACTGTGCTTAATGTACGACGCGACGTTGGCCACCACGGCCTGCTGTCTTGCTTTGGATTACGTCAACATTTCATGCAGGGGTAATCAAACTTCATACAACAGACAAATATTTAATTTAATTTGATAATTTTAATGTTGAGTTTCTTGAAGTAAAATTATTTCTATACGTTTGAATACTGATTCTGATCACGCACTTAACGGGAACCGTATAGTTATCGTTACATCATGTATTTTGTTGGCACTAATGAAAAGCCATAACATCAGAAGACATATAACTTCAATATTATCAATATTAGTTCAATGTAAAATTGGTTACCGCCCCAGCATAACGTATTATTAAAAAACCTAAACGTCATCGTAATCGGCTGGTAACCTCAACATAGAAAATGACGAGGCAATCATGTCCTGATTGCCGCGTTCCTCGATTAGACTGTTCCAGTAACCCACTGATCAAACACTCACTCAAGTGCAAGTCATAAGTCCGCACTGCACTGTTTGAGTCGAGTTCTAATTCAAGACTGTTTGCTTAGCGTTCCGAGTGGGCCATATGCTATATCATTTTTTTTTATCCTAATAATTTCCTTTGCGTTTTCCCATATTACCTACCTGAAATGAATATTAAAATAAATGAATATTTTATTTAGTACATTAATGTTTGATAATTACAAAAAACAATACATGATAAAATTCACATATATAGTTAGTCTAGTTACTCGAAGAATACAAATAATTTTAGCAATCGTATCCGACACTCGTGACCCACTCCTATGTTATGTCAAACCATAGATGTATTGACTCGACTCGACTAGACGCAAACTACTAATGGTCACCTCAAAATTTGAGACGGCACTGAATTTTTACCTCCTCGCATGTTCTCCAATTTAAAGCAAATTACGGGAGGTTAACTGCTTCATACTAAAATGTATGGTCAGCGGGGAACGAATTCTGTTAAAAAATGAATGATTTTTATTCTTAGATTATTGCTTTTGGTTTGATTTAGTAAAAAAAGTTATAGGTGAATATATTATTTATACTTTCATCTCACGTTTATTCCGAAAATATTTTCTAAAATAATAACGAAACGCCTAGAAAATTAAAAAGTAAAGACTGTTTTAGATTTTTTTATCATATTTGACGAATTTTTTTCTCGATCATCATGATTTTTTTTATAAGTATCACGTGGTGTAAGTAAAGACTCATCTATTAACTAATTGAATTTTTTTTTATGGTGTCATTTAATGAAGTAAGTTCTTCAATATTTTTAAAACCATAACTGCCTGTTTGTTATTTAAGGACGGGCCTCTTCACAGGCGGGGATACGCATCAAAGGTGTGAGATGTCTGCCAAGCGACAGTATGGCAAAACCCATTTTATATAGAATGATTGTAACATACATCTATCTTCGATTAAGAATCGTTACCAGTAAGAGAGTCTGCGGTTCTCTACATATCAGAAATATTACCTCTGTTATAACTTCCTTAAAACGAGAAAGACTCATATCACTCATAGCACAACAATATATATGTGCTATATGGTGCAAGAGTTGACTTTCATACGCCGATAAAGAAGTTAAATCTTCAGAAGTCACCGAAGCAGCGTTCTATACATACTATTGATAATACTTATAACAGTATTTACTGAACACAATTAAAAAAATAATTTGCAAATACGTCAATGTTGTTCTGACCTCTGAACTTGGAGACCATGTATGTCATAGATAAAGAAGAAAAGAGATTTTTTACCTCCAATATGTCTGTTATGTAACTGATTGCCCTCGGCCATGAACCCAGTTCCACTTTTTCGGTTTGCCACGGATAAGAACCTGGTTAAGATAAACAACATAATGAAGACTTTATTTGACAAACAAATTTATAGCGTGCTGCTTGGAGATTTTGGCGACTGGATAGCACAATATCCAGTCAACAAATTAAAACCAAACTCAAATCCCATAGTGTTATTTTTCTCTTTATTTGAATTCATTGATCAATTTCATTACAGGCTAATCTAATGTCCAGTGCCTAATATAAGCCTACCCCTTAGGGTGAGACACTTCTCATAGTGGGTTTTTGGCAGTTGGGCGGGGCAACTGCAGTGTTTTTATTATTTAGAGTTGGTATCAGGAAGGTGCCGCTGCCCATCTCCTGTTTGATTTTCATCTGTCACCTCTTACGACACCCATGGGCTGTTATGGGGTAGAATATTTCTTTTCCTTAATATTTTTCAGTTAGATTTATTTTATTTTTAACTATATATTTAAAGATTACATTAAACACCACAATAAGTCATAGCCGTAACTTAAGCAATATTATATCTTGTAATTGAATTAACCGTGTAGTGGCGGTAAACATGTATCTAGTACCTCATATAGTACCGGGGGTATCGTAAGAAGCGATAGAGTTAAACTGAAACAGGAGATGAGCAGCAGCAATTTCCAGTGTGACAACTATGTGTACATATCACTCCTATAAGGTAGTCTATGGAGAAGATCAATATTTATCAGCGGACTTTTGTAGGCTGTAGCGATGACGGTACCGGTATAAATTAAGATTTATGAGAAACTAGCTATCCGTCCCGGTTACGCACAAGCGATTCCTGAATCACGACAACAGCGCCATCTACCTTTTTTTAAACAGACATTAGAAAATTCATCAAAATCGGTCAAGCCGTTTAGGAGTTCAGTGATGAACACAAGTACAAAAGAAATTATATATATATAAGGATACCTTCACAAGCTTCCGTTGCCAATATCATTTTATCTGGATAGGTCTTCGATACTGCATACAAAACGGCGGCAGGTACTATTTTGTCAGCGTAGAAATGCACACCAACACCGTCTATGTAGTCTAGTGCTTTGGGATACTTACGTAATATCTACAAAAGAACAAAACTATCTTTTTATAAATTCAGTTTAATAGCATACTCCGCAAATATACACATCAAAAAAAGCTTGCAATCAGTTTGAAAAATCTAAATGTTTTTTTTAAAGATGAGGAGGAAACATTTGGCAAAACTGTTTCTTCGTTGACGAATCGCGAATTAGTCAGATAACCGACGTGTCTGTATCTGGATAAGACCTGGAGACTCTGTATGGCAAGAACTGCCACAGGAACCGTTCAGCAATGCGAGCAATTGAGAAATCGGTGTCCTTTTGGGGTGGAACTATGATTGAAACTAGAACACCTTTGTTCCCGTATCGAGGCTCCACGACGTGGCAGATAGGTATAAAACAGTCGCTATTGATGGAATCGTCGAATCGAGTAAACCGTGGGCACCAAATCATACTGGTCGATGATAATGTGCCCGCACAACGAACTCAACGAAACAATGATGCTCTCCGAGAATACGACATCACAAGGTTAGACTGGTCTGTCGGCTCACCTGGCTTAAAAAACAACAGAGCACACGTGGGATGCTCTTAAACGAGCTGTTTGGAACCGTTAGCCACCTTCCCAAATAGTACCAGAGATCATGGAAGTCGCTGTTTAAGAATGGGACAGGCCATTGCAAGAATTTTTTTTGATGTGTAAGAAAGTAGAAATAGAAACTTTTTGCTCAATATCTAATATAAAAAAATATGTTTGTTTATTCGTATTTTATGCGCTGCCATACCGTTCATCAGATTGCGGTAAAACTTTGTCAACTTATTGCTTGCACTTCCGCGAAGGTTATAGGCACATGCGGATCCGGGGCAGGTCGCTATTAGATTATAAATAATACTTATTGAAAATCACTCTTATGTTTAGTTAACCACTGGTTCGGAAAATACATATGTCCTGGAAAGAACCAACAAGAAACCCAGCGGGACATATTTTTGTTCAAAAAAGAAACAGTTTACAATTATTAATATGTTACACAATTATTAACACGACCAAATAAATTAGAAATTGCTTGGTAGCAAACACTTAATTCTCAGGGGTTATCATCATCCATAAATTCCTTAATAACCTATGAAATTGTCATTCTGCAGTACTGGCCATTTCATAGCTAGCATGGCTAAACACAATAATTTTTGTTTAAATTTGTTGTTGTGTTGGTGGACGAATTAAAAGCGATTGTGGAAGCTGATGATACTCAATCTTACATTACATTACACAACATTAGTCCATTTGCATCAAAAGTAAAGTAAAGTTACAGCCTATATACGTCCCACTGCTAGGCACAGGCCTCCCCTCATTTCTGAGAGGGTTTCAGGGCAAGGAATTGTCCGCCGCGCTGCCCCAATGCGTGTTGGCGAACTTCACATGTCTTCGAAATATTTTTTTTCTTATTCCTGAGACACGCAGGTTTCCTCATGATGTTTTCCTTCACCGCCGAGCACGTGGTAAATCAGCACTTAAAATTGCAATTAACAATTTCATTGGTGCCGGCGGGGATTGAACCCGGGTTACTCGTGTTCTGTTACATTTACAAGAGCCGTGGTAGCTCAGATGGTTTGCATGAAACTGGTAGATTAAATCGCCTGACAAATGGGTGCCACACGAACTAAATAATCGCCAGCGCGAAGTAGGTGTCGAGATGTGCCCCGCACTACTCAAGAGGCACACATGAAAGAATTTTGATCCGCAATGTTACCTGCGACGAAAAGTTGCTTCTGTTTGACAATCTTAAGCGCTAAGCAAGTTGGTTGCATCCTGGTTCAACACCTAAACCATGCCCTAAACGAAAACTTACCCCTGGAAAAGTGATGATCACTGTTTTTGTAAATTTCTTGGGGTTTTGCTGTAAACTGTTAAACATCGCTCAAAAAAAGAAAACCCGCCAGCAGCAAAGTAGTGTAAAGTAATGAGTAGCAAGCAGTAAAGTAACCATTGACATTTGTCCGTTTTTTTTAAAGTACTTAATATATTTTTGTGTACATTATAATTTCGTAAATGTATTTAGAGGCCAAAGTTAATATATGATTTTTTAGGGTTTTTTTGAAAACAAAGAAATAAATAATGTACTAGCGATCCGCCCTGGCTTCGCACGGGTGATTTCTAGATCTTGACAACAGCGCCACCTACCGAATCCAATAGTGAATTTAAACTATCCAAGGACCCATTCATCACATTCACGATTGATTCACCCGTTAAGGAGGAGTTTAGTAGATATGTAGTAACTACTGTACCCCTGTCCATTTCTAATGTCTAAAATTTCCCATTCAATGCTAAAGATACGTGTACGTAGAGGTTGTCACTCTGAACATGAATATTCTGTAACTTATTTATTTCATAGACTTCCTCCTCAGAGTTACTCTCTAGTTCTATTTGAATCTGTTTTTGCTCCTAGAAATAAACTGATTGTGTGTGCCCCTTTATTTTACATTTCCCACAGTAAGTTTGTCTTTTATTCTACACTGGTTCGCTGTTTGGCTATTATTCCCACATCTAAAACACTTAACGTTTTTATTTGTAACTTCTTGTATTTTTTTATACTTCTTTACTGAAATTTTATTTATATTCTACTGTATTATTAATCCCATTTCTTTAGTTTCATATTTGGATATTTAAATAGCTAAAGCAATTCTCATATCATCAAACTTTGTGGATGGTTCTTAGAGTAGTCTGCATTTGTTTCAGATAAAATTGCATTTTCCTCCGATCTCTTTAAAAAGGGTTAATATAATATTGAGGAATTTATGAATGATAATAACCCCTGGGAACGGTGTTCGATACCAAGCTACTTCAAATTAGTTTTGTGTTGTTAATTGTAACATACATGATTGTAAGTAATTTAAAAAAAAATAGTCCCGTTGGGTTTCTTGCTGGTTCTTCCCAGGACAGAGTTTTTTTTGCGAACCAGTGGGTAATTGAAAAAAAAAAGTGACTTTCAATAAGTAATATTTGTAATCCATATTGAATAAAAACGTTTCTGTTTCTATCTTTCAATCTTGTTACATAGTTTGCAACTGATTCATATTCAATCTGTGTTCTGAGATAGAACTTGCGTTTCTGTGCCACTTCCCTCCAGCTCCGGAGCTATATGATTGCCTAAGATTTTCACTAATTCACTGTAGGATTTTGATTCAGGTGTACTTGGTGCCGCGATGTTTTTTAAAACTTGATAGTATTTCGGACCAATGAAATTTAAAAATATTTGTAATTTTGTAGTGCCGTCTGTAACTCCCTTTAAAGTGACGTAATTATATATTCTTTATAAATAGCTCGAAATTTTTTTAATTTATTTCTTCACACTAGCTTGGTACCTTGTTCAAGTAATGCCTTTTGTAAATTAGCTTGCTGTGTTTGCATACATCGTATTGTTTCCATCATTTGCGCAAGTACTGCGGTTATATGTTGTTCCATTGCGAATTTTTTGTGATGATATGGAAATCCTGGATAGAAGTTCGGTTTTTCGTGTGGTTTTTCTACAAGAATGAGATTAAATTGGCGAGGCACCATTTAGTTTTTTTTTAAAACTTTTCTAAGCCAGCACTTAGCTACAATCCCACCCGATGGAAAGTGGTGATGTCGATTAAGATGGTAAAGCGCACTGACTTAACAATAACCTATTCACTCTTGCCTTGAAGACATCCACATTGTAATCGGATGGAAACACAGATTCTGGCAACTTATTCCACACCCTTGTTGTACGTACGACGTAGCAAACCGTTTGGTTCTAATGCGTGGTAAGTCAACAACGAAAGGGTAGAGACTGACCGAATGTCTGGTTGTCCGATGGTGGATGGGAGAGGAAGGAATAAAATTATGCAATTCCTGCGCACACTAACCGAAATGCATCCTGTAGAAGACCGAAAGGCTGGCTACTTTGCACCGGTGTTCGAGGCTGGTAAGATTGGTTTCAACCGAGTTCGTGTCACCAAAAGGCATCTTAGCACGCCTTTCCATTGAGTCCAAGGCCACTAGGTGGCATTTGCAGCACCAGCTCATAAATGGCAGCAATACTCCATGCACGACTGTACTTGCGCTTTATATAAAGTAAGCATCTGTCCAGGCGTGAAGTATTGCCGCACCTTTGCAAGGACTCTTAGCCTCCTTGCAGCCGCTTTGGCCTTGGACCCAATGAACCGTCCGAAGTTCAGATTTGAGGATATCTCAACCCCTAGCAACTGGATGCGGTCGGTCTATTCCAGTGATACATTTCGGAGAGAAGGTGAGCTGGCTCCTTTTTGCAGTGAAGAGACACGCTTGTGTTTAGGAGGCGTTGAATTTCACGAGATTAGCATCGCCCCATTCGGAGACTGCCTGTAGCGTGAGATTCACACGCTCTACCATAGCTTCTCTGTCGGACTGGATTTGATACCGACTGGCCCGAGGAGCTGGTTGATATCTCTCCACAACTGTGTAGTCGTCAGCGTACCCATAGATATCGGGCATAAGCAAATCATTTATATGCAGTAGGAAGAGAGTTGCGGAGAGGATGGACTCCTGAGGAACCATGGGGCGTTAGTCGTCACTGAATTGGATAAGCAGCCATCGACGTTGATCCGGAGAGACCGTCCACTCAGAAAGTCCTTTACCTAGTCAATCAGATCAGGGTATAAGCTGTACGCTTGAAGCTTAGCCAGAAGGCAAGCGTGCCAAACTTTGTTAAAGGCTTTTGAGACATCAAGGGAAATGGCAAGTGCTTCCCCACTGTTCTCGAGTGCCTCGTCCCATACGTGTATGGCATACGCTAGGTCCCCAGCTGACCGATTCGGCGAAACCCGTATTACCGGTCACTAAGTAGTTCATTCTGTTCTAGGTATGCCACTAAGGGAGCGTTCAATATACGCTCCATATGCTTGCAGAGTATGGAGGTAATTGAGATTCGCAGATAATTGGCAGGGTCAGCACGGCTGCCTTTTTTGGAACAGGCTGCACGTTGACCAGCTTCCAGGATTTTGGCACTATTTCAGTCCTAAATGAGAGGCGGAACAAGCGTGTCAACACAGGAGACAACTCAGGTGCAAAAACCTTTAGTACTATAGCTGGTATACCATCTGGTCCACTAGCTTTATTCACATCTAGACACCGCAAGGTTTTGAGAACCTCCTTATTTGTGAAACAAACCTCTGACATTGTGGTCCCGCAGTGAGGTAATTAAGGTGGAATGTTGTTGCCACTGTTCAGACGTGAATTATAGGCAAATAGAGATGCGATCAAGTCCGCTTTCTCGTTAGCTGTATGCGCCAGTGTACCTGTGAGTCTTTGCTGAACAGAGTCTCGGATTGGGGGCGACTAAATCTACTTTAACCCCCAGAAGACACAAGTTTGCGCGTTAACCGCTAAAAAGAACTCCTTTGTCGTATCTCCTCAGTTTCATCTTTCGGCACTCCCCTTGTTGCCTCAGTCAGAATCTGAATCCTCAGCGTCGACATATCGAGTGACGTGCAGTTTCGTGGTCACTTGGAAGAGAAGGCCAAATTGGCCTTCTATAAAGCTTGGCGTGCTCAGCAGAGCGATACAGTATTTCATGCCGGCACACCGCTTGCAACTTTACAAGGCGCAGGTTCGGCCGCACATGGAATACTGTTCCCATCTCTGGGCTGGGGCTCCCCAGTACCAGCTCCCTCCACTTGACTGCATCCAGCGCAGAGCGGCTCGAATCGTCGAAGACTGAGTGCTTTCCGATCGGCTCGATTCACTAGCACTGCGAAGAGATGTTGCATCTCTTTGCATTTTATTTCGCATATACCATTGAGAGTGCTCTGAGGAATTGTTCGGATTAATCCCAGCCGCCAAATTTCGTAAACGCACTACGCGGCAAACGTCCCGATACCATCCACACCATCTGGATGCTTGGCGGCGCAGCCTCCCTGTGGAATAGTTTACCACCGGCGATTTTTCCGGACCGGTACGACCTGGGGACCTTCAAGAAAAGAGCTTACTCCTTTCTAAAGGTCCGGCAACGCACCTGCAATTCCCCCTCTTCTATAAAAAAAAACCATCCGCTTTTACCAGCGGAGGCAGTGAAGGCCGACAGAAGTTTGTCTCGACCGCTTTGGCAATTTTTAACACCGGTCTGACAATTTTTAATGCTGCAACAATAAGTACATATTTAATCTAATTATTTTTGATTTGACCAATTATGTACTTATTATCAGTTTATTTAACAGTAAGTTGATGGCGCTGTCATTACATTAAAATATGACATAAAGTGATTTAGAATGTATTAAAAATTTTGTTTTTATCAAATATATGCAATTAGCGCCACTAGCGGCGTGTAATGAAATTATTTTACGATATAACAATAACTTCTAGAAAAAGTAATGTCATGTTTAGTTCTTAATATCGCCAAACAATTTCTATTCATCGACTATCACGACGTCAAAGTTATATCATCATATAATCAACAAATACTGTTAAATTTTATGAAATACTGCCATTTCACTTTTAATAATCGACAAAAATATGATATCTGACCAATACATCTTTAAAAATCTTTTTATTTAAACTATATTTATTGATAATGAGAGTTTTGTACTAATTGTAATTTTTATCAGTTTATTAATAGATAAAAGAAACTAATGCCTTCTAAAACTTTTATAGATTAGAAATTAAACCTAGTAATAAATATCCTTAATTTGATAATTTTTGATATAAGTCACTATTATCTATTTAAGTAGTAATTAGTTACTATATAATTTATTTATAACTACTAAAATGAAATAAAAACTAAAAAATGAACATTAGAAATTTCAAATCAATTATGAATATAAATAACTATATAAATACTAAGTTATTTATAACCATTGAGCTATTATGTACTACGTACTAGAGGCGACACTGCATTCAGCTACTTTGTTCCACTCAACTGCGGTGCATACACCGCACTTTAATCAGTCACTCACTCGCTAGGCGCTTGTAGAGTTGTCACGTGTTGAGTTGATTTAAAAAAAATCTCTTGATAAAAATATGTCGTCGTGTGTACTTAAATATTGCACAAATAATTTAAGAAATATCGGTTAAAACCAAGGAATTACTTTTCATCGGTTAAAAAAATATTTAATCATAAAAAAAGTATTATAGATTGATAATAAAACAAATTATCCTCAGACGCCATCTTGTGTCATGCAATATAAATTATGAAATTAATATGTTCAGATGCGACATTTCTGTGGGTACTTAAGTATAAGACGAATAACATTTTTTTTGTAGAAACATATATAAGTTATTATAATTAGGCTAAACTTTTCATGTTTAAATCTGCTTATTATTCTTTTATTTTATTTTTAGGTTTCCACATCAAAGTCAAAGTGGAATAAATTCGTCCATTTTTAACTCTCGCGTGCCAAGCATTTATGAACGACTCTTATTTTAATTTAAATAAATATATTTGTAATTTAAATGTTATGTTAATAGGTTTTGTTAAACATACATTTAGTATATTTTTCATATTTGACATATATACTTTTTAAAATATTCAGATAAAAACATCATTAAAATGTTATTGTGATATAATATTATGTAATATTGTATTAAATAAGCAAATATAATATACAAAATAAATGAGAAAATTTAAATATTGTTCTCGATATAATTTACAAATTTAACAATACAATGTACTATTACCTACGGGTCATTCTATAGTTATTCTATGATAAAAAAGCCGGGACGTAGCGCACATTTTTTGTTTGAGATAGCTGTTCTAGTACGTAAGTACATATTACTTCAATGTTTATAACATTTAGTTTATTAGTAACTATAGAGCAAAATGTCACTACTTTTTGTATTTGTGTGTAATATACAGTATATTAAATCTGCATTGGCCAGGGAGTAAGAGTATTGTCATTATCACAGAGTAAGGAGTTTATCTTGAAAAAGTGAATACAACAATAATATCGTAGATTTTCGGCGTAGTTTAATTTATTACGCAACGGTTACAACTAATTTTGGGCTTTATTTATAAATATTTCATTTATTTTAGTAAAACACATCAATCGTATAAAGTAAAATTAACATCTAAAGGAAGGAAAATACTTAACCCTTATTTTATGAAGTTCCGTAATCGAATAAAAAGTGCCTATAGGTAGCCCCGGGTCCCTAATTACCTACACACGAAATTTCATGGAAATCTGTTCGGTAGTTTTTGTGTGAATCTTGAATACACAGACAGAAAAAATTCTGAAAACCACTAATATGGCTTTAGTGTCCTTTATTTAGTCTCCTGGCCTTGTTTTTTCCAGAAAATATTAGAATTACAGACACAACTTTTCTACGGATTTATTACATGCATAAATAGTTACACTTGATACTGCACTTAATTATTTATTTGAAGTTAATTTACAATAAATAGTATGAAAGCAATATTAGAACGTAATGGGAGTAAAAATGGATGTAATATATCATATATAACAAAATATGAGTCTTCCTTTGTCGCGTTATAGACATGGTTTTTATGTTTACTGTTTATGGTCATTTTCCCAATGTATAATAATATATGAATATTATTACCTATTACGCAACATGTAACAAAACCCCTGTAATTCCCGTGGAGTAAGTTATCAGAATCAATATTCAAACGTACGGAAATGTCACTGCGAACATACGTCACGCAACGGTGTTTTTAATTCCGGAAAATGACTGTTTCCGCTGTGAAATTATGCAAAAAATGCTCTTGGAAAAAAAGATAAAGATAAGAACATTACTTTATCGTAACTAAATATACAATATTGTGGTGTATTTACTTGTAAAACAATACGAAAGCTAAATCATCAATCATCAATCGTCAATACAAGTATTAATACTGTGCAATAATATTCGAGTGTTGCCTAGTCTATAAAATGCTATTCCCATTTTTTTACGTCATGGTCGACTGAAAAGGTTTTAAATTTACATAAGGGTTTTAAACGGTCTAATTTTACAGGTTTTAATCTACCTATAGAGTTAAACTATTTTAAGGTTTAGGGTTGAATTACATCTGGCAGCACGGAATCGCACTTTCCTGTGCTTCTATCCTTTTTGGTCACTCAGAACCGTCATTTACTACAGCGAGAAAGAGAGATACATAAATATCTACTGTGCTTTTTTATTTATTGATAAATTGAATAATATTTTAATGCGATGTTCGTACCTACATATAAAAACAACCAGCCATATCCTTATTCATCCCCATTTTTCCCAATACGAGTATGGAAATTACTCTCCGGGGCGTCTCAAAGACATATGTTTAAGTTTTGACAAATAAAAGTATTTATTATTATATTATTATTATTATATCCCCATACACACGCACAGAAATGCACATGCCTCGCACGCACATTTTATATTCGTAGATTCAATAGGTACGTCAATATCAACGAAATATAAAATCTCCCACATTTTTTGGTAATCGATTAGCACTATTATTACCGAAATCACGCACATTAATGCAGGCATGGTACGTAAGATATGCGCGTCACGTGGTACTCACGCACACATGAATCAAAGACTGGCGTCACTATGAACGATGCGATTTGTTAGCAACACGGTATCTGAACCTATAAAATATCTTTGATTTATGATTGCTAATTGTGTGTGAGTATATTAACTCTGCATTGGCCGGGGAGTAAGAGTATTGTCATCGTCACAGAGTAAGGAGTTGGTTTCTTTGCTCATGTGAAATTGTCAAAGACCCCGCTTTATACCAATGCGCGTGTCATTTAGTTCAGATGTGAATAAAATTTCTTCACCGGATTAAATTTAGTTAGTCACCTCACAATAATGAACACTAAAATCTCTTTAACAACGACCAATAAAATACTGTCATAAATAGCATGCTTATACATCCATCCCCAAAAGAATCACCGGGTTCTTTATTAAATACTGTATTATTATAATTAAACTACTGCAAAATTAAAAAATATGTATCTTATCCTAGCTCTTTGCTTGTTAAAATAATAATCATATACGTACCCCATTAAACCAAAACGGTATAGTAAAGCGCTGATCGTCACAGGACAAAATTTTTACGTTTTTGAAAACGGAATTCCGTATCATTGGGCCCAAATTATTGACAATCCATTCGCCCTGAAACATTTATTACAGTTTTGTAGATCTTCGTACCGTTACCGTTAGTCATCATATAAAAATAAATTTAAATGTTTTCCATTTTGTTTCTTGAGTTTCTACAAGGCTTAAGGCTACTCTTGTATAGTTTTAGACGGTAATCTGTAAGGCCATTGCAGTCCGTAGAAATCTAAGGACATTCTAGGTAATAAACATAATTGAACGCGTCTTTGTTAGGGATTAGCAGCTTAAGCCATGGTCTGCATGGCTACAGACGAGCCTTGATTCCACCTGAAATGTTGGCTGATGCTATAAGAATCTTACCATTTTTTCTACGGACCAACCGAGAGTGTTAAACCTAGCTAATCCAAAGTAACCATCAATTGGTTCGTTAGTGGTAGTGATTGCCCAAATATTTATACCTTCTTCTGCGTACTTTTCTAAAAATCTGAAACAATTGTACTTATTTGACTGATATAATTTTGAAATAAATACTAGCAAATCTTGTTAATAGTATTTATACTATTAACAAAATTTGCTCCTTTAACCACTCCAACTAAGCTGTAGATGCTTGTACTGGTTTACGACAATAGTGCTATGGCGGATCCGAATCCACGAATTTTGTGTTTCGTGGTCCGTATAATTAATCATTATGCTTCATCCATTCCTTCAACATCAACTTAAGTCTACACAAATCGTCTGTAGAACATAGAAGTATGGGGATATTATCGATAGTTACCACGCTTGGCAGTCGGAGTGACAATTGCAGTTATTTTCTATTTATTATTAGGAAGATACTACTGCCCATTTGCTATTTCAGTTTTTCTCCGTCACCTCTTACGACACTCACGCGGCGATTTGGCTTGTCGCATATTCGTACATTGCCACTACATAGTCAAGAAAACCCGTAAAGATTCTTAGAACGATTAGAATTCATTATTTCAAGATATTGTAAGTAATAAAAAATCAAGTACTAACTTGTAATGGTACAAAGCATATGTGTCGAAGTATTCCTGTCTAAGCTGGTTAATCCCTACGAAATGGTGATTCGTCTTCATCCAAACAGGCGGTGACCACGTCGTAGCAACTATATGTACCGGGGACGTTGCCACCTTGCTAATTTCTTTGATCATTGGTATCTGGTAACATTGTTGAATGTGATACTATATCGTCCTTTTCAACATCTTTAGCGTTATAAGTACACTACTAAAAAACGTTGTCGATGATGTGACAACCGAAATACAATCTTTGATAATTCTCTCGACGTTGGGTAAGCGGATTAGTAAACGCAGGAACGATATCCTCGTACTGGAAATGATTCAATAACAGTCCGTGAGATTTAGATTGAGAATTTGTTGGATACCTCCTTGCGTGATGATTGAGGCAAATCCTCTTCCAAAGGGAGAGGCCTAATCCATAGTACACCTGATGATAAGCAGATTCTATATTCATTACACAGGATAATTTTGCCATAACCGGCCAAATTTGCAGAAAAGGTTTAGAATATGCAATATAGGCAAATATCAAATAAGAAATCAAACATTCTCTTCTTTTTATCTTATAAATTCAAAAGGCATGGTAATGCATTATTTTAACTGATTTTCTTAAGGATCGATTGGTAGGTAGGCGAAAACGATGTTGCCCATAAATCACATTAAATTCGGGACAAATTAAAATAAGAGTAGAAGCCTTATTAACTTCTATTAAAAAAAAAACTGCAATGATGGTATATCATTATTTATGTATTTGAACTTAAGTTTAAAATTTGGATATTCTTTGAAAAATAACCCTGTATATTCAAAATGCATATGCGATGTCATTCCGATGGTCTAAAATGGGATATATGTAGTTCAGTAAAAGGGTCTGAGGTTCTCGTCACTCACCTATCCAAACAAAGAAGTATTATGCTGCTATTTAAAGCTGGTATTCTTTGCAGGTGTTTTTTAATAAAACCAAGGTGACAATGGAAATTAAAGTCCAGTAAGAGTCTACTGCATTCTAGTGCATGTACACCATGAGATTTGCAGCCAACTTCAAGCAAAAAAGACTACAGTTTTCCTCTCTGAGGACTAAGATAGAATGCCTTCCATTTGGCACGATCCTGACAAACCTCTCTCATCCCTACCACATACTTATACATACGCATATATGTTCGTCGATTAAGGGTAGTCTTAGTTTTGCCCATTTTCAATATATCATCAATTAGGTCGATTAACTTTCGCCTAGGTTGTCCCTTCCCGACTTAGCCGTTCACTTCTGCAACATAAATTTACTTTTTCACTCTTTCCTCATTCATTCTTTCTGCATGACCAAACTACCGAAGCATTTCCTTCGTGCTTTGGCACGATCCTGCCACTCCTTTTTTGCTTCCTTTACATCCATATATTTAAGCATAAATGCTAGTCGGTTAAGGGTACTCCTAATCTGACCCTTTTTAACAGCTAATAACATACTCCTTAATGACCACATTTCTACAGCATTTAATCTACTCTCGTGCTTTTTCTGCTACACTCAACTTTCACTACCGTAATTTAAAGTGAGGACTAACACAGCGTTGTGTACTGCCGAACGCGCCTTATTGACACCATTTACTCTATTTCCTGCGTTTACATGTTCTTCTATTTCCTTATCATATATACTATCTCCGCTAAATATACATCCTAAATACACAAACTAATCTACTTGCTCGACCAACTCCCCCTGTATTCTTATTTCCCGTAAATAAAATTGTTCTCTGTACTCTTCAGACTGTAACACAGTAGAGCAGGCACTGCTGTTTGGCGATAGAAACAGGCTAGAAGGTGATACCTACTCAGACGGACCACTAGGCAGAAAAGGAGTCCTACCATCTAGTATTATGTTGAGTGTATGTTGGGTGTGCTTCTTCTCTTATCGAGACAAATGAATCGAGTTGCATCTACTCGTAAATATTTCAAATGTAAAATAACTTACTTTGTAATAATAGTCTTCGTAGCTTAGTGAGTAATTTGAAAGCTTCGTGTCATTTTCGGGCTGTTCATTGTAGGCATAAGGATGGGTTGAGAAGTCACAACCGCCGATTGGCACTCGTAGCATGTTGTACTCCAGACCCTTCAAACTGAAGTATGAGCTAGAAAAAGGTAAGAAAGAAGTCATTTTTTCAGAATTATAATAAAAAGGATATGCTAAAAGGTCTCCTAACTAGTTAAACTGAAAACTAAAAGTAATATTAAGGAAAATATTATTGCAACAAATGAAAGAGCAACTGTCATTGGTGGTAGCCCAGTTAACCATGATAGTATATTAGTACAAAAAGTATTTTTATGTACATATGGTTGAGAAAAAGGCGCACAGTCCGCATGATGGTGGTCTTACTGTCTATAGACATATACATTTACAACTGTATATCGAATTTTTAAAAATTGATCAGCTGGAAAACATTATATAAAAGATTTAGCCCATAATCATCGGGCAGGTGGTGATCAGTCCAGAGCTGAAAGCCTCTCATAGTAATGCTCCTATCACTAGCCTGTATAGGACTTCGCCTTTTAGAAGATTTTCCGTCATTATTTGTTCAACTTAGCGATGCTTCGTGAATTGACTTATTTCTTAAACCCTAGTAAATATACAGTGAATCGAATTTATCGAATATATCAGTAACTGATAGCGTGACGGTTTTTATATTTCACGGGTTTTTTCATACATTTTGATAATATTATACTTACTCGATTAAGTATTTCTGCATCACTTCTGGCAAACTTTTCCAGTTGATAGCTGCTGAATCAGTCACGGCACCTCCAAACCCTTCAACTGCTTGGTATGTTTTCATTGGGTTTATATCAAAACTGGTTCTGCAACATCCTACTGAAAATAAGTATAAATTTAACAAAGTAATTATTATATAACACATTGACTTTAAGCTTTAAATAAATGCAAAAAAAATCACAGAAAACAGAAATTGCTGTTTCAAGAATACTTGTAAATGAGGAGAACAAATTTAATTTGAACAAAATTAGCTTACATGAATGATTCAAAGTCTGAAATGCTCCTATAGTCTTCTGAAACCGAGCTCCAGCCTGCAAATGCCAGAAAGAGAGTAGAGTATATAGTACACGGTCATGTTATGTTTTCATTCAAGAAATATTTCGGTTCTTTTTTGGAAACATTATTTAAATTTTATAAATCTGCCTTGAAGTGGCGATGTAATGATGACTTCTCACTGCGTGTGAACGTGCCACACGCAGTGTGAAGGACTTGGCGAGGCGCAGCGTGGGCAGGCGTGGCGCGGCGCGTGCTATCCGTTTAAAGTGGGTAACTTCAAAGGAGCCCGCGGCAGGGCGTTTGTTTATAAGATTGAACTCGTTCATTTCGTCTTCATTTTCTTAATTTTATTAAGTAAATGATATCTACAAAATAAGACAAATGCGGCGGAAGCAACAGCGATGCCTTCTTATTCAGTGGTATTGCTCCATGGCTAGAGGTGGCAATTCGACTCACACGACATTTCAGGTGCGCTGCACTAAACAGACTGAGTCGGTGTCGGTGGCTCGAAGTTTGGGTAAGCTCACGCCGCGCCGTACCAGTGAAAACGGGTGGCACGGGCTCTCGCGCGGCGCGTGCTTGCGCGTACAAATCAACTAGGGCGGTGCGGCGCGTGATAACACACGCAGTGAGAAGTCGGCTTTAGAGAAATTACTACCCCATGTCTACCCGTAGGTATCGTAAGAGGCGAGCAGAGAGAAAGAGAAAGCAGAGAGAAGGTAGAGAGAAATTGAAACAGGAGACGGGTAGCAGAATCCTCTTGATAACACTTAAAAATAAATAAATACTGCGGTTTCCAACCCGAATGCTAAGCGTGGCAACTATGAAAAATATCCGCCCTAAGAGATTATTTATGAGGGAGATCTATGTTGAGCAGAGGACTTTGACAGGCTGTTAAGATGATGAATAAGAATCAATTCTTAGTTATAAAAAAATGCACCTCGGAAGTTGTATAAGCTACGTAGCTGCCATTTACCGGCACATCTCTTGTGATGTCATCGCAGTAAGTAAAATTGCACACGCATATCACCGAGCGTCCGCTGATGCGCCGAGCTAAACATGGCTTATCTAAAGCTGTAAATAGAAAAAAAAAATCGTTAAAGATTCTAGGTTACAGGACTCCTTTACTGTCTAGTGGTCCGTCTACATAGGAGCAACTCTGATACATAATATTTCTGCCTCCAATTAGCAGAGCGTATGCTGCAGTTTTCCGGTCTGGAGGGTATAAAGAGCAGTACAATTATTTTATAATTTACAGGCAGTGAGACATTTCATCTCAGTTACAAGAGGCAAGAATGCATCTGTAGCCTTCTTTATTTGAAGTTGGTGCCGCTTAATAATAATAATAATCTTTATTTCGGACGAAAATTAATCCATAGTAGTAGTGTTAGTAACAAATGACTTATAAACTAGTGTTAGTAAACATTAAAGTGCGGACAAACTTTTTCAAAATCGGAGAATTATAGTTCTCTGCTACTGTTTTTAAAATTCTGTTGTGACTATCTCTCCCCGTTCTTTGCAGCGAAGCTGTTTTCTTGCGTATTATCGCATGAAAGCCGTCCGTGCGAGCTTGCGCAAACATCTCCAACGCACTACAGTAGCGAGGCAGTCCCAACAAAATTCTGAAAGCGTTATTGTATTTAACACGTAGGACATCCGGCTTAATATCAAGTCGGCCGTAAGTTCGTTTGTAACTTTAGTGTTATAAAAGTGCCAAGCCTTCTTTGCACAATTAGTGTTCCGCTGAGTTCTATATTTGACTTGTGAATCAACATAAGTCAAATATAGAATATTTGACTTATGAATCAACATAAGTCAAATATAATTACTAAATGCACCGATTTCCCATTTTCTGATTTTACAAAAACACTTTTAAATTTGTACTACCTCTTCTAATACGGTGGCTGAAAAATAAAATTCTTGTAGGCCGGAATCTAAAATTTGATGCCGAAAACTAGCGTTTTGCATATTTTTCACGTCAAAAATTATTATAAAAAATTTTTTTTGTAGCACTCATTGAGAGTTATAAAAATGAAAACTACATTATATAAGCTACAAATTAACATTAAAAGCACTAGGTCACTATAATGGCAATTATTTTTTTATTGTACCTTAAAGTTGACTCCACTAAAAGCTTCGATCAACAATACCAACTAGATAACGGGTCACGTACAAAATCATAGCCACAGCGGTGACACTCTCTGTACCTACGTGACAGTTGAGTCGAAGCGTGTAACGCTAGGGTTGATATCGAACCGAAATGGAATATTATAGACTTTTACTAAAGAAGATACATAGTAGGTATATGTTATATATTATGTAAACTTATGTATTTGGGTAGTGAAAGATACGTTCAATTTTAAATCAACTTTTAATAAATATCTTTACAAATGAGGAATATTAAAACTTCCGACAAAACCAAATATGCAGGACAGTTAATGATAATCTTAAATAATTAACCAGCACTTAGTATTTCAGTACGCAATAATCAGTATTACCTACTCTCCTTTAAAAATTAATTTACTCTTATATATTTTTGATTTTTCGATTACTTTTATAATTTTTAGACTTACACAGCTACATTTGTTTACTAAAGAAATGAGACAAAAAATTAAAATAGTTTTAAGTTCAACCTAATTACAACAATCGCATCTAGTAATAAAGTCACAAATCATACGATCATTACTCACAAAAAAGAACAAAGCTAAACAAGACTCCTATCACTTGGAAATTAAAAGACATGAATTAAATAACATTTGGTGTGCAATCAACCTTAAAGTGTAACAAATAAAGTTTTTGTATGTATATATATATATATATATATATAAATATATAATTAAAATAGATGTATATTGAATTAGTTAATTAAATGCAATCAATATACTACATACTATATTATATTTAATGGCTAGTGTGGAAAGTATGTATACCAACAATCATAAATGCCCAAAACATAAAAATAATTTTAATTAAACTTATGATCATATTATAAATTATTTTAGTGTTCAACGCGACTCAATACTTCCTGGACCAAATTCGAAGAAGAAAACAGAAACACAACGTAGCTTGCAAGCTTCGATCAATTATATACTAGATTAAGGATCAGGAACAAAAATAAGTCGCACAAGTGGCCACGTTTGCACACACATAAACATCTATCCATCTTAGAAAAAAGTTTAATAACATTAACAACTTCAGTTTATTATAAGCCTTAATAACACTTTAACATAAAGCTTAATCACCATTGCAATATATATATATATATATATATATATATATATATATATATATATATATATATATATATATATATGTATTCTTTTTTAACACACCAATTTACCCTACTCCTGTCATCTTCATGTAAGCCTTTATGGGTTGTCTGGAAGAAATTGCTGTCAGCAATAACATCGCCCATTGCATACTTTTAAAACGTGGTAGAGCCATGCTGAAATTATATTAGTAGTATAGTTGTAGCACTAATGGGTCGGCTTTACCAGGGAAGAAAGCTAAAAAAGAGCGAAGTATCTATTGGAATTACATAAACAAAGACAAAAGAAGCAATTACCATTATTTAAAGTTTTGGTAACGAATTATTACAATATAAATCTACTTCATGCGTCTATGTTCTGTTTCACAAATGTTTGCGCGTGTATTGGTCAACATCGGCAAAACATTTGTAGGCGTGGTTATGTTCGGTAATTTTGTTTCAAATATGATATTATTTGTTAGTTTAGAGCTTAAAATATAACATATTATACATGTAATTACCGAAAGTAAGACACTCCGGCCGTTAAATTACTTTTAAATACACATTGCGGCATTGTGAAACGTGTTTACATTGGCTGTATTTCAAGTGAACTAAACGGAATAAGAGCTCACGTCTCATGTGCGCTCTTACTTACTTAGATGGATTTCTTGCGCCGACCCGACATCCGAGATTTTTTTATTTCCCTGATTTGGTAACTCTTTCGTCATTCTGAACATATATTAAAGCTGATTGCACTTTTATTGGTCCGTGAATCACAACTTACTTTTTTACCAAAATCATTATTTTACACTAACAATTTTACTACTTTATGATAATTACCTGCAATTTAGGAACTGCTGTTTTTAGTAATCTACGCTTTTACGTGTTTCCAGTTATGTCTATTCTATCAAAACGAATCGAACTTATCCTCAAATTTTGAGTTGTATATATATATACTCATTCTGAACAGCGAAACGGGTCCCTAGGAAAGCTACAAACAAACAAAAAATATATATATTAAATAATAATACTACTTCATGCATGTTTGTTCAAGAACAGTCGATGTTTGTTACAATAGTTGTTGCGTTGTAGCAAACATTGGCTAAACAAACATAATGTTAGGTAATTGAATTACTTGTAATTGAATTCTGTTTTTATTTCCTGAAAAACACTTCATGATAGTAAAAAAAAAGATATTACTTCCAAAATCTTGGTGTAACGGTGGTTATTTGCAGAGTTTTAGAAAGCGCACTGCGGCATTTCGACGTTTTAACGTTGGCAATGATTGGACCATACTAATTTGAAATAAGACGTAAGACCACAGAAGTATTTGTGGTCTTATTTTTCTGGCCGTTTTTGAAGCGCTTATCGGGAATCTAGTATATTATTGATCGAAGCCCACACGGTACTAATTGTATAAAAATTGTGTAATAAAATTGTAATGAGTCTAGATGTTTGTTCTTGTGAAATGTTTGTATGTAAAATACAGAAGATAATCTTTGTATGGGGGAAAGGTTTTAAAAAGGAGAAAGAGAATAATAACCGATTTAAAAAGTATATTACATGATATCTTCGCCAATATATAACCGATTATAATGATTTTTAATGAGTAGACTATGCCTTGAGGACAGTTCATTTTAATTTGAAAAAAAAAATATTCTAAGTAAGTAAGTAATGGTCGAGAAATAATCTATGAAATTTTGACTATACAGACGATGTTCTTGCCTCTAACTTGAGTTGTTGTATAGCGACTTATACGAATGAAACAATTAAATTAAAAAAGTAAAAACCAACTGAAAAAATACATAAAAGAATAAAGTAATATGTAATTGCCACAGAGTTCAATGGCTCTGAAGTCGGTGCTTCAATTCTTCATTATTTAATTGTTTGATACACTGTGTTTTAGCCAAAACATCCGAAGATATTACAATTTCCTCATAATCAAATTTAACTGAACTTTTGATATTCTTAAAAAAATTAGGAATGGTTTCTTATTTTTAATTTTAATGAATTTCTATAAAGATTCGGAAAATGTTAAAAGTTTTATGGCAAAAAACATTCCTATATTAATTCCATTTAAAAAAACAAAATCTTCAAGGTACTCACCAGAGTTGATAGCATTAACAAAATATATGAATAAAGTCAAAATTATGACAAAAAATTTCATTTTTCACTGTTTTAATACGAAAATGCGATAAACATAAATTTACACAAATTCTGTGAGCATGTCTCGGTTAGCCGTACGAGTATGTTATAAGGTTACTGGATTACTGGATCTGAAACTTAGGGATCAGGGTTGCCGTTCTACAAATTTTAAAGTCCCTAGACTAACAGAAAAATCCGCCAGAAACAGGATTTTGCCTTTTCTTAAAATCCGCTAGATGTCCCTAGGTATATTTTCGTGGTACCATTGGGTTAACTGAAAAATCTTGCCTAATGGTCAATGAATACCGAAAATCTAAATCTATAAATTCAGTAAACCTTAAAAGGAGCGGACTCTATTTCAAATAAATCAGTTATTTATAGTGTAGGTTATTGATATGATGAAACAAAAATTTATTCATGTACAAAATAAAAAAATATTGTAAAAAATAAATCTTAAATCTTTAAACTACGTTTAAACATTAGTCATATTATTAAAAAAAAAACAATTAGCTCAGTACGTTCTTGTACCTAAATTTCAAAATTAATAGCGAAGTATGGATCCAAATCTTCAAAAAGAACTTCAGCGGAAGTTGAAGCTTCGCCAATGTCTCCAGTTCACATCTTTGGTTTGCCTTTATCGATTTGGTTGACAACATCTTTGGGAATACCATTCGTTGCGTAATTATTTTTTTAATCCTTAACTGATTTCTAATCAGAAGAATAGAATTTAAAGTTTTTTCTGATAGCTTGTTTCGCAATTTGCTTTTAACTACATTCATAGCACCAAATACGCATTCAAATTCTGCATTTGAGTGCGGTAGTCATAATATTACTATTGCAAAATTACATAAATCTTCGAATATGTTTACTCTTGCTGCATTTCTGTATGTCGAAACCTTAGACCGTGGTCTAAGGTCGAAACAGATGAAATTGAATGAACGACATTGAATTTTTAGTTTATGTTCGGGAATTCTCATGAAATTATATAATATATACAGTGTTACCAACGGTAGATTACAAAATTGGACATAGGATAAATGACTTATTTGAAATGATTTACTTCATAATTTTTTTATAAAAGTTAAAATCCGCTAGATCTAGCGAGAAAGTCGCTAAAACGGCAACACTGGTAGGGATTATAATATGCTCTTTGGTTAACTGATTGAACCCGACCAGATTGTCGATTATGACTGGTGACTCATTGAAATTTAAATAAGAATTAACTGGAACTGACTGAAGAATAACCGTCGTACTCGTACTCCTTTACATTATTTATACGCAGAAGCGAGGCGGCGTTATCGAATGAATGTAATACATGTTATGTTTATGTATACTTCGTCTTATGTCATAACGGTCTTAGTTTCAGATATCATTCGGATTATTGGTAGGGTAACCATACCAACAATTGGAAATATGAGTATAAAATATTATATACCAACAAAATATTGAAATAAATGAAAATTTTACAACATAGAAAGTTCGTGGTACAGCCATAATAAAGCTGCAACGTGGTGCTATCACGTGGCAGTGTAAGACAAGCCACTACCCCATATCGTCCCATGAGTGTCCTAAGAGGTGACCAAGCGAAACGGCGAAAGAATACAGGAGATGGACAACATATTAAATCTAAAATATAATGAATTACGCTCGATCACTAGGTGACCACCAGTATTTACTTATCTCTTTGACTGCCTCTGATCTAGTGGTCCCGGTTTATTTACTCATATGCTATTAGAGTGAAGAAGTAGAGAGAAAGAGAGAGATTGAGGAAGAGAGAGAAAGAAAAGAGAGAAGCAGCAACTGTGCTTACGCACACACTGATAGAAATTCGGTCCAAGGGGCATTTTCATTACCTATCTATTATGTAATAACAAAAACAGACACACACAAACACACACACACACACACACACACACACACACACACACACACACACACACACACACACATACACACGCACACGCACGCATACACGCGCACACAGACGCACACGTATGCATGCACACGCACACGCACGCATGCATACACACTTTGTTTATTTTTTTTATTTTTCTTGTACTATGTTTAGAGTCTGCATTGTACACGGAATATAAGATAACTGAATGGGAGGGAAACTGCTTTCTAACATACAGAGTAACCTAGTTTAGGAGTCAGGGTATCTATGAATTGTATATTAATTCTGCGTTCAATAAAGAATTATTGTTATTACTATTTTCATAAACAAAAATAGGTTTGCAGTGTGCAAATATTAGCATACAATTGCAAATTTTAAACTAAATCCTAAAGTACTCGCGGAAAAAAAACTGTGGATTATGGATAACCTAGGGTTTTAAACCCTGTTCTGATCATTGAATCACAGATGACAATAAAAAAAAAGAATCACAGATTTCCATGAAATGTTGTGTGTAATTAGATAGGGACCCGGGGCTACTTAAAGGATACTTTTTATCAGATTACGACACTATAAAAAAGGAGGGTTAAGTATTTTCCTTCCTTAAGATGTTAATTTCTATTTTATACGATTGATGTGTTTTATTAAAATAAATAAAATATTTATAAACAAAATCCAAAATAAGTTCAAAAAAGAAAAAGAAATTTGTAAAGAAAAACATTACAAGGAAACCTACATTTCAGAGAAGTAAAAAAATGTTTCGGAAATTATTTTACTGCATATCTTTATTATTTTGAGCTACGATCAGAAAGACGCTGCTTATTTTTTTTATTTATTAGACGGGCGTCTTATGTAGATTTCTACTCCTGTTAACGAATTTAATTCTTCTTACACGTTCACCGTAAATAGAACTACATTTATGAAATTTCGAAGACTACTTGAACGTAAAAAAATACTGGCATGTGGTGCTAAGCAATATTCAATGGTAACAATATAAAGACCATGAAATTAAATCTTATTTGATCAAAACTATATCAACTTAAATTATGCATATTATTGAAATGGGGGTTCTTCTACAGCAATCTGTAGGTTTTCATGTACGTATACAACCACATCCTCGTTTTGTGTTAGATTATTAGCAGTATTAAAGTATTTATAACCAGTTAGGTCAGGGATATTATGTGTATTGGGAAGCCAATATTCAGTTAATGTAATTATGTTCCAGTCAACTATAGTCCTAGCGAGTGTGGTATAGAAATCAATCATATTTTTCGAGATACTTCTAATATTTTGATTAAGTATTTTGAGTGATTGCTTAGGGTTAAAGTTTAGTGGGATGCAATTGTCTAAGTCACAGGTAGATGAATTCGACACTCAGACAGAATCAATGTTGTATGTGTTATTTAGTATATTATCTACTATTATGGTGCTTATTTTTCCCAGTTACATTATTATAAGTGACATTTAACAGAGCTAATTTGATAATGAGAATTAATTGATCGCCAAAAGTAGTACGGAGAGAGAGCTTATAGTTTTATATATTCTCGTATTGCACACAGCATATGTGTTCTTAGTTAATAACATTAGTTGTATGTAGTGTGTGTATGTATTTGTTAGTGTAGTATTTGTGTATTCTGTAGAATGTTGTATGTATATGAAATGATGTTGGTGATTAATATAGTTTTTAAATTTAATTCTATAAACTTGTACCAAGAATAGTATTATAATATATGTGAACAATATTGCTAAAGATAAAATAACGCAATCTAGTCACTTTTGTCTTCGTAGTTGTGCTAGATCATCTTCTGACTTGATAAGTCGGCTGGGCATCCCTTCTTTTTCGCTTATGTACACCTTACCATTGGCTGTCCAACATTGCTCGTATTTACTGCTCTTAATAAACTCTCTTGCAAGGTAGTAGAGTCGCTTTGTCATGGCGGTGAGCACTTTAGAGACTTATAAGAAATGCTTCGGTCCTTTTTCTTGCAAGTGGGTTGTGTTAAGACGGTTTTCCTTGTTCTGTTTATTATAGATTTTAGTTGACTTTAAAAATAGTTGCTTTGCCGCCGCTGACGAGAATTCCACAATAATTGTACCCACTGATTCCGTCTTACTCTTCAAACGAAAAATATTTATAATGTCCTTTTCCAGTACTGGATGATTAACAATACTGCCAAGTTTTTTGATTGTGCTTATTTAGAAGATTGTGATTTCAGGACACTGTAATGATACATTTTTATTTCAAGTGATGCTGCTCTCAATTTTTTTCCAAAAAGTCTACCTTATTTTCTAATGTTTTTATAACCTGTTGATTTTTGATACAATCTGCTTTTAAATTATTTATCTCAAGCATCGCCTCATCATATTTGTCAGACAAAAATGACATGGTCTTTTGGAGTTCTTCCATGGATTTCTAAGTTTTGAATGGCAATTTTTGCGTGATGAACTCAAAAGTTCGAATTTATTCGATTGCTATTTGCAGGGTATCTATTTTATTGTTTTGTTGAGTTTGGTTCAACACGAACTCCTCAAACATGGTTTTCGTGTCTAACATAATTTTTTCCATTCGTCCTAATTCATCCGACTCACGTTTTCTTTTTCTTTGTGTTATGTATAGGTTTTCATTATTGGGGCACGATGTTAAATTCGGTTCAGATGTGTAGTGCGTGTAGATGCGAGCGTCGTATCATGGTTTAGTTTAAGCTTTTTTTTTATTTATTCCTTTATTTTATTTGGTACTTATAAATGTTTGTTTAGTGTTTACTAACAAATTTTTTAGAATAAGTAGTATATTTAATTTACTCACAAGGCAACGAATTATCTTGTAATTTCTTAACTAATTTCGCAGTTGGGTTTTTGAACTATGTAGTCCATGCACTTTACTACATAACAGAACTTTTTACAAATTTAAAGATTAACTTTATACTCAATAGCGAATATTAACCACGGAGACTTAAACAGGTACATGTTGTTGCGCGATCACCTGCGGGCGGAGTGAAAGTGAAATTGTTTATGTAATTTGTCCCTCTTTCTTATTGATTTTACAACTCCTGGTATTATTCAAGGTTTTAATGGCATATCCTATACCTTTAAACGAGCAATTCTAAATATATATAATCGGAATCTCGGAAACGGCTCCAACGATTTTCATAAAATTTAGTGTCCAGGGGGTCTCGGGGGCAATAAATCGATCTAGCTAGGATTGATTTTTAGAAAATGTCGTTTTGTCCGTTTTTTCACGCAATCAAAAACTGCTACAATATAAGAAGATAAATTTTAATACCGTATTAATGATCGTAATAGCTTAAGTGGATATAGGGCCGTCGCGAAATCGTAGTGCCCTGGTTCGCGTCCTGTCTTTAGTCCGACTTTTTTCCTCTTTTTTTTTCAAGTTCCCTTTTTTTTGTGAGAAAATCTATAATTTCGAGCACTTTTTTATTTTTTTTAAAAATACGAAAATTTAAATTGAACTAATTGCACTCATGATTTTTTATTCAAATAACCAGTTCAGTTTTTTCAATTATGTCAATAAGATCAAAAAATATTATTCATGTTTCATCAGTGTAATTTGTATCTAAATATAATATACAAAACACACGATTTCCAAAAAAATACCGAGGAAAGCTCGGTCACCCGGGTACTTTCTTTTAATAAGAGTTATTCTAATTGTATTAGCTTGTATTAAATCTTTTATAATATTTGTAATGTACTCTGCAACATCATTGACATTGTCGAGTCTATAATATTCTTCCTAGTTAAGGTCATTCATACCCACATTTATCTTGTCAAAATCAATTTTTTCTTTTATAAAATTTAGTTTTGTTTTTACCAACTTTTAGTCTGTCAATAAGCAATAAAATTGGGCGATGGTCAGTAAATTCATCAAAAACAATAGATGTAATGCTATGTTGGGCTCGTAGCATAAAATGATCTAAGCACGCTTCCTTCCTTGTTGGAAGATAAGCGCATTGTTTTAAGCCGTGCATAGATAGCATATTAAGATATTCTGCAGAATACCCTTACTACGATACTTGTATTTATGCTATGAAGTATTTTACCAAGTGATGTGATATACTTCGTTGGATTGCGAAAACTTGGTGACCTATATGTACAGATGAGCGTGGTGTCTGTTTCAACAGTCAGTATTAGCACATTGCCAACATCATTGGTTTATATGATTTTTAAAGTATGCTAACACACCGTCATTCTGGTTAAATAAATGTTAAGTATAGTATATAGTATACTTAACTACTTACTATAAGTATAGTATATGACGTGTAGGTATCTATTTCCGGTATTATGGAATCATCTTGGAATTGTGACATAAAACTAGAAAAGCTTCTAAATTACAGTTGGGACTTCGTAGTTTAGTTAGTAGTTAGTAGTTTTTATCATTATAGTTTTTTTACATCTTTACAAAGGGAAGAACTAGACAAGCTTAAACACCTTACCTCGTTTACTCGGTCATATACATAAACACTCACGCCTGTCACCCAGAGGGGTAGGCAGAGACTACAGACTTCCATTTAGCACGATCCTGACATACCTTTCTCGCCTCTTCCACATCCATATACCTACGCATACATGCTCGTCGGTTAAGAGTACTCTTAATTTGGCCCATTTTTAGTATATCGCCAATTTGGTCGACAAACTTCCGCCTAGGACGTCCCTTTCCGACTCTTCCATTCACATCTACAACATATATTTGCTTTGTCAGTCTTTCCGCATTCATTATTTCTGCATGACCAAACCACCGAAGCATTCCTTTCTTAATCCTGGTCACCGCATCATCTTGCAAACCACACTCTTCTTTTATCACACAGTTTCTCACCCTGTCACTCAGATTCAGCCCTAACATACTCCTTAGCGACCGCATTTCTATTGCATTTATTCTACTCTCGTGCTTCTTCTGCCACACCCAACTTTCGCTACCATACGTTAAAGTAGGGACTAATACAGCACTGTGAATTGCCATACGTGCCTTTTTTGACACATTCTGACTTTTCACAATAGAGTATAGAGCCCCATTTACTTTATTTCCTGCATTCACTCGTCGTTCAATATCCTTATCATATCTCCCTTCCCTGCTGAATACACATCCCAAATATACGAACTCATCCACTTGCTCAATTAACTCTCCTTATATTCTTATTTCACATACCGTTTTGCTTTCATCTCTTTCAAAAACTATCACTTTCGTCTTACTTGCGTTCACTTTCATTCCCCTTTGTTTTAATGACCTGTTCATTAATGTTTAATTTATACTTTTTTTTCTAAACTCTTTCTTTCTTTTGTTGATTTTATTCCTTAATTTGAATATTTTAATACTTTTTTTAAGTCTCTGTTTTTTTTACTTTAGAAGAATAAAGCATTTAAGAAAACAAAAATGTTCAAATGTGTAAAAACTCAGGTTTGAATTAAAAGAGTGTCAAAGTAATTAAAATATGATTTTAGTAGACAAAAAAACTTATAAACATGTTAACAAATGATTATTGTAATAAATAAGTAAAACTCATATAAATATTTTATTACATAAACCTTTAGAAGCCACCCTTTTATACGGCGTAGCCGAAACGACGAACGTTTGTAATAAGCGTTGTAAAATAAGGTTAGTGATCGATGGTTAAAACAGTTTAATAAATGTTCCCACTTTATTGATATTCAACTCATTAATATCCAACAGAGCTGACCTGTTAGAAACCCTTGAAGAATCTCAACTCGCCCAGAATAAGAATGATAATACAAGCGCGCTTCAAACTAAAAAAAAATTAACCTAGTTTAGGAGTCAGGGTATCTATGAATTGTATATTAATTCTGCGTTCAATAAAGAATTATTGTTATTACTATTTTCATAAACAAAAATAGGTTTGCAGTGTGCAAATATTAGCATTACAATTGCAAATTGTAAACTAAATCCTAAAGTACTCGCGGAAAAAAAAACTGTGGATTATGGATAACCTAGGGTTTTAAACCCTGTTCCGATCATTGAATCACAGATAAAAAAAAAAGAATCACAGATTTCCATGAAATGTTGTGTGTAATTAGATAGGAACCCGGGGCTACTTAAAGGATACTTTTTATCAGATTACGAAACTATAAAAAAGGAGAGTTAAGTATTTTCTTTCCTTTAGATGTTAATTTCTATTTTATACGATTGATGTGTTTTATTAAAATAAATAAAATATTTATAAAAAAAATCCAAAATAAGTTCAAAAAAGAAAAAGAAATTTGTAAAAAAAATATTACAAGGAAACCTGCATTTCTGAGAAGTAAAAAAATGTTTTGGAAATCATTTTACTGCATATCTTTATTATTTTGAGCTACGATCAGAAAGACGCTGCTTATTTTTTTATTTATTAGACGGGCGTCTTATGTAGATTTCTACTCCTGTTCACGAATTTAATTCTTCTTACACGTTCACTGTAAATAGAACTACATTTATGAAATTTCGAAGACTACTTGAACGTAAAAAAATACTGGCATGTGGTGCTAAGCAATATTCAATGGTACCAATATTAATAAAGACCATGAAATTAAATCTTATTTGATCAAAACTATATCAACTTAAATTATGCATATTATTGAAATGGGGGTTCTTCTACAGCAATCTGTAGGTTTTCATGTACGTATACAACCACATCCTCGTTTTGTGTTAGATTATTAGCAGTATTAAAGTATTTATAACCAGTTAGGTCAGGGATATTATGTGTATTGGGAAGCCAACATTCAGTTAATGTGATTATGTCTCAGTCAACCCTAGTCCTAGCGAGTGTGGTATAGAAACCAATCATATTTTTCGAGATACTTCTAATATTTTAATTAAGTATTTTGAGTGATTGCTTAGGGTTAAAGTTTAGTGGGATGCAATTGTCTAAGTCACAGGTAGATGAATTCGACACTGAGACAGAAACAATGTTGTATGTGTTATTTAGTATATTATCTACTATTATGGTGCTTATTTTTCCCAGTTACATTATTATAAGTGACATTTAACAGAGCTAATTTGATAATGAGAATTAATTGATCGCCAAAAGTAGTACGGAGAGAGAGCTTATAGTTTTATATATTCTCGTATTGCACACAGCATATGTGTTCTTAGTTAATAACATTAGTTGTATGTAGTGTGTGTATGTATTTGTTAGTGTAGTATTTGTGTATTCTGTAGAATGTTGTATGTATATGAAATGATGTTGGTGATTAATATTGTTTTTAAATTTAATTCTATAAACTTGTAACGAGAATAGTATTATCATATATGTGAACAATATTGCTAAAGATAAAATAACGCAATCTAGTCACTTTTGTCTTCGTAGTTGTGCTAGATCATCTTCTGACTTGATAAGTCGGCTGGCCATCCCTTCTTTTTTGCTTATGTACACCTTACCATTGGCTGTCCAAAATTGCTCGTATTCACTGCTCTTAATAAACTCTCTTGCAAGGTCGCTTTGTCATGGCGGTGAGCACTTTAGAGACGTATAAGAAATGCTTAGGTCCTTTTTCTTGCAAGTGGGTTATGTTAAGACAGTTTTCCTTGTTCTGTTTATTATAGATTTTAGTTGACTTTAAAAATAGTTGCTTTGCCGCCGCTGACGAGAATTCCACAATAATTGTACCCACTGATTCTGTCTTACTCTTCAAACGAAAAATATTTATAATGTCCTTTTCCAGCACTGGATGATTAATAATACTGCCAAGTTTTTGGATTGTGCTTATTAGGGTTTCACGGATTTCAGGACACTGTAATGGTACATTTTTATTTCAAGTGATGCTGTTCTCAAATTTTTTTTCCAAAAAGTCTACCTTATTTTCTAATGTTTTTATAACCTGTGGATTTTTGTTACACTCTGCTTTTAAATTATTTATCTCAAGCATCGCCTCATCATATTTGTCAGACAAAAATGACATGGTCTTTTGGAGTTCTTCCATGGATTTCTAAGTTTTGAATGGCAATTTTTGCGTGATGAACTCAAAAGTTCGAATTTATTCGATTGCTATTTGCAGGGTATCTACTTTATTGTTTTGTTGAGTTTGGTTCAACACGAACTCCTCAAATATGGGTTTCATGTCTAACATCATTTTTTCCATTCGTCCTAATTCATCCGACTCACGTTTTCTTTTTCTTTGCGTAATGTATAGGTTTTCATTATTGGGGCACGATGTTAAATTCGGTTCAGATGTGTAGTGCGTGTAGATGCGAGCGTCGTATCATGGTTTAGTTTAAGCGTTTTTTTTATTTATTCCTTTATTTTATTTGGTACTTATAAATGTTTGTTTAGTTTTTACTAACAAATTTTTTAGAATAAGTAGTATATTTAATTTACTCACAAGGCAACGAATTATCTTGTAATTTCTTAAATAATTTCGCAGTTGGGTTTTTGAACTATGTAGTCCATGCACTTTACTACATAACAGAACTTTTTACAAATTTAAAGATTAACTTTATACTCAATAGCGAATATTAACCACGGAGACTTAAACAGGTACATGTTGTTGCGCGATCACCTGCGGGCGGAGTGAAAGTGAAATTGTTTATGTAATTTGTCCCTCTTTCTTATTGATTTTACAACTCCTGGTATTATTCAAGGTTTTAATGGCATATCCTATACCTTTAAACGAGCAATTCTAAATATATATAATCGGAATCTCGGAAACGGCTCCAACGATTTTCATAAAATTTAGTGTCCAGGGGGTCTCGGGGGCAATAAATCGATCTAGCTAGGATTGATTTTTAGAAAATGTCGTTTTGTCCGTTTTTTCACGCAATGAAAAACTGCTACAATATAAGAAGGTAAATTTTAAAACTGTATCTGATCGTAATAGCTTAAGTGGATATAGGGCCGTCGCGAAATCGTAGTGCCCTGGTTCGCGTCCTGTCTTTAGTCCGACTTTTTCCCCCTTTTTTTTCAAGTTCCCTTTTTTTGTGAGAAAATCTATTATTTCGAGCCCTTTTTTATTTTTTTAAAAATACGAAAATTGAAATTGAACTAATTGCACTCATGATTTTTTATTCAAATAACCAGTTCAGTTTTTTCAATTATGTCAATAAGATCAAAAAATATTATTCATGTTTCATCAGTGTAATTTGTATCTAAATATAATATACAAAACACACGATTTCCAAAAAAATACCGAGGAAAGCTCGGTCACCCGGGTACTTTCTTTTAGAAAGAGTTATTCTAATTGTATTAGCTTGTATTAAATCTTTTATAATATTTGTAATGTACTCTGCAACATCATTGACATTGTCGAGTCTATAATATTCATCCTAGTTAAGGTCATTCATACCTACATTTATCTTGTCAAAATCAATTTTTTCTTTTATAAAATTTAGTTTTGTTTTTACCAACTTTTAGTCTGTCAATAAGCAATAAAATTGGGTGATGGTCAGTAAATTCATCAAAAACAATAGATGTAATGCTATGTTGGGCTCGTAGCATAAAATGATCTAAGCACGCTTCCTTCCTTGTTGGAAGATAAGCGCATTGTTTTAAGCCGTGCATAGATAGCATATTAAGATATTCTGCAGAATACCCTTACTACGATACTTGTATTTATGCTATGAAGTATTTTACCAAGTGATGTGATATACTTCGTTGGATTGCGAAAACTTGGTGACCTATATGTACAGATGAGCGTGGTGTCTGTTTCAACAGTCAGTATTAGCACATTGCCAACATCATTGGTTTATATGATTTTTAAAGTATGCTAACACACCGTCATTCTGGTTAAATAAATGTTAAGTATAGTATATAGTATACTTAACTACTTACTATAAGTATAGTATATGACGTGTAGGTATCTATTTCCGGTATTATGGAATCATCTTGGAATTGTGACATAAAACTAGAAAAGCGTCTAAATTACAGTTGGGACTTCGTAGTTTAGTTAGTAGTTAGTAGTTTTTATCATTATAGTTTTTTTACATCTTTACAAAGGGAAGAACTAGACAAGCTTAAACACCTTACCTCGTTTACTCGGTCATATACATAAACACTCACGCCTGTCACCCAGAGGGGTAGGCAGAGACTACAGACTTCCATTTAGCACGATCCTGACATACCTTTCTCGCCTCTTCCACATCCATATACCTACGCATACATGCTCGTCGGTTAAGAGTACTCTTAATTTGGCCCATTTTTAGTATATCGCCAATTTGGTCGACAAACTTCCGCCTAGGACGTCCCTTTCCGACTCTTCCATTCACTTCTACAACATATATTTACTTTGTCAGTCTTTCCGCATTCATTATTTCTGCATGACCAAACCACCGAAGCATTCCTTTCTTAATCCTGGTCACCGCATCATCTTGCAAACCACACTCTTCTTTTATCACACAGTTTCTCACCCTGTCACTCAGATTCAGCCCTAACATACTCCTTAGCGACCGCATTTCTATTGCATTTATTCTACTCTCGTGCTTCTTCTGCCACACCCAACTTTCGCTACCATACGTTAAAGTAGGGACTAATACAGCACTGTGAATTGCCATACGTGCCTTTTTTGACACATTCTGACTTTTTACAATAGAGTATAGAGCCCCATTTACTTTATTTCCTGCATTCACTCGTCGTTCAATATACTTATCATATCTCCATTCCCTGCTGAATACACATCCCAAATATACGAACTCATCCACTTGCTCAATTAACTCTCCTTATATTCTTATTTCACATACCGTTTTGCTTTCATCTCTTTCAAAAACCATCACTTTCGTCTTACTTGCGTTCACTTTCATTCCCCTTTGTTTTAATGACCTGTTCATTAATGTTTAATTTATACTTTTTTTTCTAAACTATTTCTTTCTTTTGTTGATTTTATTACTTAATTTGAATATTTTAATACTTTTTTAAGTCTCTGTTTTTTAGTTTAGAAGAATAAAGCATTTAAGAAAACAAAAACTCAGGTTTGAATTAAAAGAGTGTCAAAGTAATTAAAATATGACTTTAGTAGACAAAAAAACTTATAAACATGTTAACAAATGATTATTGTAATAAATAAGTAAAACTCATATAAATATTTTATTACATAAACCTTTAGAAGCCACCCTTTTATACGGCGTAGCCGAAACGAAGAAGGTTTGTAACAAGCGTTGTAAAATAAGGTTTGTGATCGATGGTTAAAACAGTTTAATAAATGTTCCCACTTTATTGATATTCAACTCATTAATATCCAACAGAGCTGACCTGTTAGAAACCCTTGAAGAATCTCAACTCGCCCAGAATAAGAATGATAATACAAGCGCGCTTCAAACTAAAAAAAAATTAACCTAGTTTAGGAGTCAGGGTATCTATGAATTGTATATTAATTCTGCGTTCAATAAAGAATTATTGTTATTACTATTTTCATAAACAAAAATAGGTTTGCAGTGTGCAAATATTAGCATTACAATTGCAAATTGTAAACTAAATCCTAAAGTACTCGCGGAAAAAAAACTGTGGATTATGGATAACCTAGGGTTTTAAACCCTGTTCCGATCATTGAATCACAGATGACAATAAAAAAAAAGAATCACAGATTTCCATGAAATGTTGTGTGTAATTAGATAGGAACCCGGGGCTACTTAAAGGATACTTTTTATCAGATTACGAAACTATAAAAAAAGGAGAGTTAAGTATTTTCTTTCCTTTAGATGTTAATTTCTATTTTATACGATTGATGTGTTTTATTAAAATAAATAAAATATTTATAAAAAAAATCCAAAATAAGTTCAAAAAAGAAAAAGAAATTTGTAAAAAAAATATTACAAGGAAACCTGCATTTCTGAGAAGTAAAAAAATGTTTTGGAAATCATTTTACTGCATATCTTTATTATTTTGAGCTACGATCAGAAAGACGCTGCTTATTTTTTTATTTATTAGACGGGCGTCTTATGTAGATTTCTACTCCTGTTCACGAATTTAATTCTTCTTACACGTTCACTGTAAATAGAACTACATTTATGAAATTTCGAAGACTACTTGAACGTAAAAAAATACTGGCATGTGGTGCTAAGCAATATTCAATGGTACCAATATTAATAAAGACCATGAAATTAAATCTTATTTGATCAAAACTATATCAACTTAAATTATGCATATTATTGAAATGGGGGTTCTTCTACAGCAATCTGTAGGTTTTCATGTACGTATACAACCACATCCTCGTTTTGTGTTAGATTATTAGCAGTATTAAAGTATTTATAACCAGTTAGGTCAGGGATATTATGTGTATTGGGAAGCCAACATTCAGTTAATGTGATTATGTCTCAGTCAACCCTAGTCCTAGCGAGTGTGGTATAGAAACCAATCATATTTTTCGAGATACTTCTAATATTTTGATTAAGTATTTTGAGTGATTGCTTAGGGTTAAAGTTTAGTGGGATGCAATTGTCTAAGTCACAGGTAGATGAATTCGACACTGAGACAGAAACAATGTTGTATGTGTTATTTAGTATATTATCTACTATTATGGTGCTTATTTTTCCCAGTTACATTATTATAAGTGACATTTAACAGAGCTAATTTGATAATGAGAATTAATTGATCGCCAAAAGTAGTACGGAGAGAGAGCTTATAGTTTTATATATTCTCGTATTGCACACAGCATATGTGTTCTTAGTTAATAACATTAGTTGTATGTAGTGTGTGTATGTATTTGTTAGTGTAGTATTTGTGTATTCTGTAGAATGTCGTATGTATATGAAATGATGTTGGTGATTAATATAGTTTTTAAATTTAATTCTATAAACTTGTAACAAGAATAGTATTATAATATATGTGAACAATATTGCTAAAGATAAAATAACGCAATCTAGTCACTTTTGTCTTCGTAGTTGTGCTAGATCATCTTCTGACTTGATAAGTCGGCTGGCCATCCCTTCTTTTTTGCTTATGTACACCTTACCATTGGCTGTCCAAAATTGCTCGTATTCACTGCTCTTAATAAACTCTCTTGCAAGGTCGCTTTTTCATGGCGGTGAGCACTTTAGAGACGTATAAGAAATGCTTAGGTCCTTTTTCTTGCAAGTGGGTTATGTTAAGACAGTTTTCCTTGTTCTGTTTATTATAGATTTTAGTTGACTTTAAAAATAGTTGCTTTGCCGCCGCTGACGAGAATTCCACAATAATTGTACCCACTGATTCTGTCTTACTCTTCAAACGAAAAATATTTATAATGTCCTTTTCCAGCACTGGATGATTAATAATACTGCCAAGTTTTTGGATTGTGCTTATTAGGGTTTCACGGATTTCAGGACACTGTAATGGTACATTTTTATTTCAAGTGATGCTGTTCTCAAATTTTTTTCCAAAAAGTCTACCTTATTTTCTAATGTTTTTATAACCTGTGGATTTTTGTTACACTCTGCTTTTAAATTATTTATCTCAAGCATCGCCTCATCATATTTGTCAGACAAAAATGACATGGTCTTTTGGAGTTCTTCCATGGATTTCTAAGTTTTGAATGGCAATTTTTGCGTGATGAACTCAAAAGTTCGAATTTATTCGATTGCTATTTGCAGGGTATCTACTTTATTGTTTTGTTGAGTTTGGTTCAACACGAACTCCTCAAATATGGGTTTCATGTCTAACATAATTTTTTCCATTCGTCCTAATTCATCCGACTCACGTTTTCTTTTTCTTTGCGTAATGTATAGGTTTTCATTATTGGGGCACGATGTTAAATTCGGTTCAGATGTGTAGTGCGTGTAGATGCGAGCGTCGTATCATGGTTTAGTTTAAGCGTTTTTTTTATTTATTCCTTTATTTTATTTGGTACTTATAAATGTTTGTTTAGTTTTTACTAACAAATTTTTTAGAATAAGTAGTATATTTAATTTACTCACAAGGCAACGAATTATCTTGTAATTTCTTAACTAATTTCGCAGTTGGGTTTTTGAACTATGTAGTCCATGCACTTTACTACATAACAGAACTTTTTACAAATTTAAAGATTAACTTTATACTCAATAGCGAATATTAACCACGGAGACCAAACAGGTACATGTTGTTGCGCGATCACCTGCGGGCGGAGTGAAAGTGAAATTGTTTATGTAATTTGTCCCTCTTTCTTATTGATTTTACAACTCCTGGTATTATTCAAGGTTTTAATGGCATATCCTATACCTTTAAACGAGTAATTCTAAATATATATAATCGGAATCTCGGAAACGGCTCCAACGATTTTCATAAAATTTAGTGTCCAGGGGGTTTCGGGGGCAATAAATCGATCTAGCTAGGATTGATTTTTAGAAAATGTCGTTTTGTCCGTTTTTTCACGCAATCAAAAACTGCTACAATATAAGAAGATAAATTTTAATACCGTATTAATGATCGTAATAGCTTAAGTGGATATAGGGCCGTCGCGAAATCGTAGTGCCCTGGTTCGCGTCCTGTCTTTAGTCCGACTTTTTTCCTCTTTTTTTTTCAAGTTCCCTTTTTTTGTGAGAAAATCTATAATTTCGAGCCCTTTTTTATTTTTTTTAAAAATACGAAAATTTAAATTGAACTCAATTCAATTCAAAGCTAATTTCAATTATGTCAATAAGATCAAAAAATATTATTCATGTTTCATCAGTGTAATTTGTATCTAAATATAATATACAAAACACACGATTTCCAAAAAAATACCGAGGAAAGCTCGGTCATCCGGGTACTTTCTTTTAATAAGAGTTATTCTAATTGTATTAGCTTGTATTAAATCTTTTATAATATTTGTAATGTACTCTGCAACATCATTGACATTGTCGAGTCTATAATATTCTTCCTAGTTAAGGTCATTCATACCCACATTTATCTTGTCAAAATCAATTTTTTCTTTTATAAAATTTAGTTTTGTTTTTACCAACTTTTAGTCTGTCAATAAGCAATAAAATTGGGCGATGGTCAGTAAATTCATCAAAAACAATAGATGTAATGCTATGTTGGGCTCGTAGCATAAAATGATCTAAGCACGCTTCCTTCCTTGTTGGAAGATAAGCGCATTGTTTTAAGCCGTGCATAGATAGCATATTAAGATATTCTGCAGAATACCCTTACTACGATACTTGTATTTATGCTATGAAGTATTTTACCAAGTGATGTGATATACTTCGTTGGATTGCGAAAACTTGGTGACCTATATGTACAGATGAGCGTGGTGTCTGTTTCAACAGTCAGTATTAGCACATTGCCATCATCATTGGTTTATATGATTTTTAACGTATGCTAACACACCGTCATTCTGGTTAAATAAACGTTAAGTATAGTATGACGTGTAGGTATCTATTTCCGGTATTATGGAATCATCTTGGAATTGTGACATAAAAACTAGAAAAGCGTCTAAATTACAGTTGAGACTTCGTAGTTTAGTTAGTAGTTAGTAGTTTTTATCATTATAGTTTTTTTACATCTTTACAAAGGGAAGAACTAGACAAGCTTAAACATCTTACCTCGTTTACTTGGTCATATATACATAAACACTCACGCCTGTCACCCAGAGGGGTAGGCAGAGACTACAGACTTCCATTTAGCACGATCCTGACATACCTTTCTCGCCTCTTCCACATCCATATACCTACGCATACATGCTCGTCGGTTAAGGGTACTCTTAATTTGGCCCATTTTTAGTATATCGCCAATTTGGTCGACAAACTTCCGCCTAGGACGTCCCTTTCCGACTCTTCCATTCACTTCTGCAACATATATTTGCTTTGTCGGTCTTTCCGCGTTCATTATTTCTGCATGACCAAACCACCGAAGCATTCCTTTCTTAATCCTGGTCACTGCATCATCTTGCAAACCATACTCTTCTTTTATCACACAGTTTCTCACCCTGTCACTCAGATTCAGCCCTAACATACTCCTTAGCGACCGCATTTCTACTGCATTTATTCTACTTTCGTGCTTCTTCTGCCACACCCAACTTTCACTACCATACGTTAAAGTAGGGACTAATACAGCACTGTGAATTGCCATACGTGCCTTTTTTGACACATTCTGACTTTTCACAATAGAGTGTAGAGCCCCATTTACTTTATTTCCTGCATTCACTCGTCGTTCAATATCCTTATCATATCTCCCTTCCCTGCTGAATACACATCCCAAATATACGAACTCTTCCACTTACTCAATTAACTCTCCTTATATTCTTATTTCACATACCGTTTTGCTTTCATCTCTTTCAAAAACCATCACTTTCGTCTTACTTGCGTTCACTTTCATTCCCCTTTGTTTTAATGACCTGTTCATTAATGCTTAATTTATACTTTTTTTCTAAACTATTTCTTTCTTTTGTTGATTTTATTACTTAATTTGAATATTTTAATACTTTTTTAAGTCTCTGTTTTTTAGTTTAGAAGAATAAAGCATTTAAGAAAACAAAAACTCAGGTTTGAATTAAAAGAGTGTCAAAGTAATTAAAATATGACTTTAGTAGACAAAAAAACTTATAAACATGTTAACAAATGATTATTGTAATAAATAAGTAAAACACATATAAATATTTCTTACCTTTAGAAGCCACCCTTTTATACGGCGTAGCCGAAACGACGAACGTTTGTAATAAGCGTTGTAAAATAAGGTTAGTGATCGATGGTTAAAACAGTTTAATAAATGTTCCCACTTTATTGATATTCAACTCATTAATATCCAACAGAGCTGACCTGTTAGAAACCCTTGAAGAATCTCAACTCGCCCAGAATAAGAATGATAATACAAGCGCGCTTCAAACTAAAAAAAAATTTGATATAATAATAAGTGTCCTATGTGCCAGGAATCACACCTTTTGTACAGTTGCTCAACTTTCCGTAGGCTTCCCGTAGAGTCGCGAATTAGAAAAGTATATGAGTTCAATGTATGTCATAACTGCTTTCGCCCAGCTCATTTCACTTCAAAATGCAGGTTAAGTAATTGTGAATATTGCCACAAGAAACACAACACGTAGATGAAGAGATTCAATTGCCATAACAAAACATCGCATTAACTGTAAATCACTACACTGAATTACGTATCGTATTACTTTCCATATCGCTCGTAAAGGTGTTGGATGCCAATGGCAGCATCTGTACAGCACGAGTCTTACTAGACAACCGAAGCACTGGCAACTTTATATCAGAAGACTTTTGTCGTAAGCTATCTTTACACACGATCAAATTACAATCGAAGGTTTTGGGTATTGACAATCAGTCAAGTCATTGCTCAACATCATGATATTCGAGTAGCGAAAAATTGAAATTCGACATCAATTGCTTTGTTTTGTCCAAAATTGCTTCAAATCTACCAAGTAGCTATGTAAATATTACAAATATTTCATTACCTTCAGGCGTTCGTCTTGCCGATCCATCTTTCAATATTTCGTCAACGATTGACATTCTCGTTGACTCAGAAGTATTTTGGGATATCATAGACGCGAATCGCATTTACTTAGACAAAAATAAGCCTTCTTTGATTGAGTCAAAACTAAGGTGGCTCATACCTAGTATAACTACACAAAACCAGTTCAACCCACCTGTGTGTATGTTTGCGGATGGTACAGGTGATATTTATAGGGATCTAACTAAATTTTGGGAACTTGATTTCGTTTCGACAACGCATAAGTTTACGGCGAAAGAAAGAGCATGTGAACAATTTTTTGTAAACTTTAAAATCTTTAATCAGATGGTAGGTTCGTGGTGAGTAATCCACTCAAAGAAGCGCCTACCGCATAAGGTGAATCGTATAGGATGGCTAAATAAACTTTTTGTCTCTTGAATCACGACTAAGAAAAAATCCTTCACTTAAAAATCTATATGTACAATTCAAGAACGAATATGTCAATCTAGAACATATGTCTAAAAATCTAAGTAAAATAAACAAAGGTACTCCCTCTTTATTTTCTGCCACATTATTGCGTTCTAAAGGAATCTAGTACCAGTACAAAACTATGTGTAGTCTTCAACGCCTCCGCTGTCACTACATAAGGAAAGTCATATAATAATATTCAAATGGTAGACCTAACTTATCAAGATGACTTACTGTCAATATTACTTCACTTTCGCCAACATAATTTCGTTGTGTGTGGGCACATTGAAAAAAAATACCGCCAAATTCTCGTCGACGATAAATATCGCTCACTACAACAAATACTACGGAGAAGGGCCTTAATGAACCATTAAAAACTTACACGCCCACTGTGACTTATGGCACGGCTTCCGCATCATTTTTAGCCACGAGGTGCCTTAATCTATTAGCCAATGAGTGATTGATCCAAGTGTTAAATTCACGATTACTCATGATTTTTACGTAGAAGATTATCTATCAGGAGGTACAGGGGTCGCAGATTTGTTACATCAGTGTCGTGAAGTAAGTAACACATAATCTGTGCAAGTGGAATTTGATTGATTTTGACTTGATTTTGTTGGCAGAAGAGCTTAGAAAGCCTTTCTGCCAACAAAAATAAGGGCGATTCAGTTGATCTTAGTGCTAATGATCTTTCTAAAACTAGGCCTTAACTAGAAATGTTCAATTGATACATTTTCATTTTACATAAACATCCCTTTTAGAGCAATTATTACCAAGCGTGAGATATTATCTGTAATATCACAAATATTTTACCCACTTGGTTTCGTAACTCCAAGCATTTTCTAAGCAAAACTCATCATGCAGAACCTATGGATTCTGGATCTGCGATGAACCCGTACCAGACAATATCAAAAGTGCCTGGGGAGTATTCCAGGACAAATTACCTTTATAAAACAATATTGAAATACCTCGTTGGATTACGAGCAGTTCAACTATAAGTGTAGAGTTACATGTATTTACAGACGCATCTGAAAAGGCTTATGGTGCCTGCGTTTATGTGCGAAGCCTGATAAGTGAAGGCTCGTTTAAGGTTCAATTACTTACGTCCAAGAGTAAGGTGGCTCCCATAAAGCATACCACTATACCACGTCTAGAATTGTGCGCCGCACTCCTGGGCACACGGCTATGCTCTAAGGGTAAGACAATCACTCACACTAAAATTTACCACCTTGTACTTTTTGGTGCGACTCTACTATCGTTCTTGGTTGGCTAACTCTGTCGTCAAAGCAGTTAAAGCCTTTTGTATGTCATCGCGTAAGCGAAATTCAAGAGACAGTCGGAGGCAAAAATTGGCGCTATATTCCAACAAATGAGGATCCTGCAGACCTCACTTCACTTCTTCGTGGACTTTCTGCAGATGATCTACTACCACAAAGAAGAACTATCAAGTTCCTCTTTGTTGTGGTCTGGTCCTCAGTTTCTTGCGTCGGTATATTTCACAGTGGCCTTCTATACCCAAAGTTAATATTCAAATACCAGACATCGAAAATAATTCATTATATCAAGCGGATATACACACTCAATTCAGTTGTAATATAATATCAATTAATAAATTAATTTCCAAATATTCCAAATTCCTCAAATTACAACGTATTACGGCTTATATATTTTATTAATTTTTCTTAACAATAAGTAACATAATAAAAACACAGCTAACTGCGGGTCCTAATCAGCTTGGACACATGTAACTGGACCTCATTTAGATCGATCGATAATCTTAGTATTACGTTACTGACATCGCACTTTAAAAGTAATGCTTTCAATACAAAAATACAAAAATAACTTTAAAATAAATAATAGCGCCTGTAAAAGATGATTCCGCAATAGTTGGAATACGAATGATTACGTCCGGGTCTAGTTTGTGTGTGTGTTATGGGCTATTTAATTAGCTCTTCAGTGTCAATATATTTAAGAGTGTAGATCATGTTCTTTAATGGGGTTTTACATGAGGAAAGTGGCCGGTCTTTAAGGTCAATTATATTTAATATTTTGTTGTAGATGAAGGGATGTGAGAAGGTGGGACAACGTTTAGCCAAGCTTGACTTTACGATTGGAACGTGGATTCTAAACTTACTTAAACGTACTTTTGCTACTTGACTTATTGTTGTCCGGGCGACATCTGTGTGTTTTGAGCGTGGCATTGTAAATAAGCAGCTGTCGCACCCGTAGTACTTTAAATTTTTATATAGAGAATCGGTTAGGTGTGTGAATGGCTTATTCAGGTTTACTTTAATTAGTGCACGCTGAGTCCTTTCCAATGTCATAAGTGCAGTCTTGCCAGTGCGGCTCCAAACACAAATGCAATACTGAAGTATAGATTGGCAGTGCAAATTATACCTGACGTATTATATTCACAGGATTACTAACTCGCAGTTTTTCCATGATGTAAATAAACTTTCAAACACGGGAAGACAGTTTAGAAATATGGGCATCAAAAGTTACATCTACGATAATTTCAAGATATTCGGTTACTTTAGAGCGCGCTATCGGTTAACAGTTGCAGCCATGCAGATAGGTATAATCTTTCATTTCTGCAGTAATTATTTGTTAAGGGCATAGCGATCGGAGGACTTGTTTGTCTCGATTTATAAAAGCATATGTATGTAGTCTTTTCCTGATTTAGTTTAAGGAGATTTACGTTTAAGAACATGGCATTCGAGATAGGCCTTGTTTCGCGGTACTGTATACTCGACTCCATGTCGTATCGTGAAATAATATGGTTGTATCATCTGCCTAAGCAATTACATTTACATTAGGCAAGTTTTGTTACCGAATATCGTTCAAGTACGGAGTGTCGAGAGTGGGTGAAAGGGTTCTTGCGGAACGCAAAAATGAACATGTTGTTGCCTACTACGAGTAGTATAATTTCCTACTTTTACACACTGTTTTCGCATTTTTAAAAGTTTCAAACCATTTAAAGTGTATTTCCCCTGACTCCAGCGGCTTCTAGATTTTTCAAGAGGAGGGCAATATAGACAGATTCAAAAGCTCGCGACAGGTCGAGAAAAACGCCTATGCGGAATTGACCATTCTCCACGTGTATGTGATATCTAGTCAGCTAGTGCTGCTACGACACCGTCGGTCGATTTTCTCTGTCGAAAACTATATTGCTTATCTGAGATAATCCGATTTATTTATGTAGAAAACAGACAAGTTGCTTGTTCACTATCTTCTCTAGAATATTTGATTTGATACTAAGTAAAGAGATTGGTCTGAAATTTTCCGGCAAGGTTGGAGAACATTTTTTGAAAATAGGTAACACTGCTACAGTTTTCCAGGATTCTGGAAAAACTCCCGTTTCTAGGCTTAAATTAAATATGTGAACTAGAGGAATAATATTATTATTGCAGGTCTTTTTAAGCAGTGTAACAGTGACGGTCTAATCCTGGAGAACTGATGGTTTTTAGGTTATAATTCGGCTCACTTCTTTCTCAACAGGAGGGAGCAAATAGAAAGAGTTTGGGTTAGATTTTGAACATCTGTGTTTCTTGATTAGTAGGTCTTGATACGTGCTTAGGTTTCTTAAGATGTTTTTAGCGAAGAACTTCCCTACTGTTGCGAAATGGTGATAATGGTCTAATGATGAAGTTGGATTGTTCAAATCCTTAATGAGTTTCATGAAGTGGTACTCTGACGTAGAATTATAGCATAGACTTTTAATTTTATTCCAAAGGCTACGTGCATTGTCTTTGTTTTTAGTAATTTTTTTCTGTTATATTTAGCTTAAATATTCCGTAGTAGAGTGCGAAAAAAATTTCTATACCGCGTGTAGGTATAGTTTACGTTGATTATTAGGATCAGCTCTATATTCAAGGTGCAACTTATCCCTGTGTTTCATGCATCTTATCCACCAGGGGTGGTCTAGATTTTTATGTTGCTCTTTTTGCAACCTGATTTAATATTCTGCGTGTAAATATTATGGCGTATGTTATAAATCGTTAAATTTTCGTGAGGTGGTGTTAACATTATTATCGCTTGTTATTTCATTCAATCGACTCCCAGTCTATTTTTCGTATCATTCGCATTTTAAATGTATGCCGGTAGATTTGCAAAGGAATTTCAGCCAGAGCTAAGTCATGATCCGTAATAGATGATTTGCAGACGAGGTCTGAGGTTATTGTCTCAGATTTTATGAATATGTGGTCAAGGCGTGAGGTTCCTCTAGTTGGCATTGATATCGCTGGATATAAACCACGAGATGCCATCAAGCATAAATAGTTGGCTACTAGTGCATTAATTGGATCGTTTATGTTAAAATTTATATCGCTTGCAATCACTAGAGTTCGTTTGTATTGTATGTCAGAGAGTACAGTGTCTAAAGAGGAAATAAATCGATCTGTATTTGAAAAGGAAGAGGAGCGGTAAATTCTTAAGACTGTGAGGTTATTATTTATACATATTTATGAGGAGACTATCAGCGTCATATAATTTTTGTGTCTCAGGTGCAATTTCACTATTCCGTGAGTATTTGATGTAAACGACGATCCCACCGCTTTTGTTAATTTGTGATAAGGATTGATAGGTTTTGTAACCCTCCAATGGTTCAATAATGATACTATCATACAGCAAACATTCCGTCAATACAATAATATCAAAATCCAGGTCCAAGCGTTTAAGAGCTAGTTTGAAATCGTCAAAATTACGCTGATAACTTCGTATATTGAATGTCAGAACTTCTAGATTTTTTTATTATTATTAAGAACACTCTTGAATTTTTCCAAAGAGTCTACGCTACGACAGTCCATACTCAGTGATTATATCATTAGTAATGCTAAGTAAATCCATATCTTATTAACATAAATATTAAGATAAAAGATAATAAAGTTCTATTTTTGAAGTTGCTTGCAGCTGCAAGAGTGGAAATGTTATTAATTCGTGAAAATAGATTTAATTCTTTATTGTTGTGTATTTCTGTGCGAGTGAATGTTGTGTATAATACAGTGAGTTGTGTGTTAGGTTTGTGTTTGTATTAGATTAACCTTGAACTATCTTTTCGTGAATGAATTGAAAAGAATTGGTGAAATATAAGAATTAATTGGTAGCTTAAAACTAGATTTAAAATAAAATATGCGCAACAACCGGTGTAGTAAAAGTAAAGTAAACTACGTTTTGTGTATTATTACCCGTATGTTTGTGGTTGAGGAACAGGCAGGCAGTGACGTAATAGGTCGGAGGAGTTCCGGATCGTAATTGAAGAGCTTCCCTCCTGTTTACGAATATTGATAGCTCCATTTTTGATGATGAAATTGCAGTTTTTTAATGAAATAAGTTAACGTAATTTTTTCCATATGTTTTATTTTGATTAATTAAATTAATCACCCATACAATCCATGCATCTTTGCCAGCACAATGGCAGTTTATTGATGCCGTTCTTGAAGAAATCAACTGAACGGGTGAAGAACGGAAGTCTGTAGGCGCAAGGTCTGGTCAGTACAGCCAATGACGGCGAGCTTCCTACAACAGCTCTTGTAACTTGGAGACCGTCCATTATGCAGAATGAGGTCATGCATTGTCGCAGGGGACGAGCGATTGACCGGAGCCGGTTGGAGACGTGCAAGCTTCTCCATCATTTTGTACAGTTCTTCACAGTACACAGTCCTACAGTCACAATTTTATTTTCTGGGGAAACTCTTTCCCATTTTTCACTAAATAATACGTGGTTTGTCGAATATATATTTTCGGACAAAGAAGGAAGACTCATTGATGACAATATCTCGTTTAGTTGCGAATTTCCCGCGCCTATTTCAATCGTTTTTTATTTATAGGATAGGGTGACAAAAGAGCACACAGTCCACCTGATGGTAAGTGGTTGCTGTAGCCCATAGACATCTACATCTATCCTCGATTACGAATCAAAATGCAGATGCGCTGTCACCCGTGAGGACTAAGAATGCCTCGTTTCCAGTAAAAAGGGCCTCCGGTCCTCTAAACTCACCATACGAAATACAGCAGCATTAAGCTACTATTTCACGCTGGTATTCTGTGAGAGCGTGGTCCTTCCCCGGTCGAGCCGACCCATTCGTGCTACAACTATACTACTAATATAACTGCAGCATGGCTCTACCACGTATAAAATCGTACCTGCGACTGCGCATTTATTTAACGATAAATAATTTTCACTACAATCATCATTTTCTATTACAAAGTTTTGGTTGCATAATTGGTTTTTAAACATAAATTTTGACCTTAGGCCCTTTTGTGTTTTTCCGATAAGTTGTAGTTCGGTGAACTGCAACCCAATGGACCATGTATTGAAATTTTTATTAATTCTGAAAAAAAAAGTGGCTGACGTCAATTATTCTTCTTCTTATTATTTTTTCATTACTGCCATTTTCAGCCTTACAAGATGTTTGTAACTGCAAAAGAGAAAACTACGTATAAGTAAGTAAATCACTAATATAGTGTTATGTATGATTCAGACTAAATAAAGGCTCCTAAAATCGATGTAGATAAAGAGGTATTTATATCTACCTACTTAGTACTTATTTATGCCTAATTACAATACCTACCAAGGTATTGCGATTAGATTGTACTGGGTAGGCATTAGTACCTACTGGTCTACTTAGTGCTAGTATCCTACTTAGTATTAGTACCGTAAAATGGCCTAACTTTGCACAAATTTAGGGTTTTGTGATATTTCTTGACACACATAGAAAAAGTGACATATATCATATAAAGAAAAAAATGTAAATCAGAACTTTGTGCGCCTAGCAAAATAACACACCATAGTCTACACCTCATATTTTCCAAGAAATAAGTTTCTAAATATCCAGACAAAGTAAATGGCATTTCCTCTACTTTGCCTAGGCAAAAATATCGCAGTTTAAATACGTTTCCAAATAAACAGATTTCGCTCCCATAAAGTATTGGTTTATTATTCCTACTTATCCACGACATAAAGTGTAAAACTTATAATTTTTTTATTAAGAAGGTAAGCAATGATTTTAAACATTTAGTTATTTTATGGGAAATCTTTAGGGTTGTAGGGTGTGAGCTTGTCCTTATAATCAAAGGAAAATAAAACAACTTATTTGTTAAAAAGGGTCATTCCGTTTATCCACCCTAAGGTTAAATAAGTTAAATAATATGTTCTTTAATATTATTAGTGGAATAAAGTATCATCTCAGGGTGATAAACTGTTACAAATTCAAACATCATCAATTTTATTTTGTTATATTAAGTACTTAGGTAACTATTTGTATTTACGCAATAATATTATATTTATGATAACAAAATAATAAATAAATAAAGTGTATAGGAAATCTTCTATTTCGATTAGGTACTTTTCGATTAGGTTATAATAGTTTGACAACTTTGGCATTATTTTAAACATAAATACATTACATAAATAGATAAATTAACAAATTATACTTAAACACATTTAAAAATAATGATTTCTTAAATTTACGCGAACACTACACATTGAATAAAACTAAATTTACGGATTTTATCGCGTTTATTTCATTACTTTTACTTATTTTTAATTCCCGACGTTTCGGGTGCTTTACAGCACCCATGGTCACGGGGGGGACTGAGATGTTTGACGTCCCAATGTCATAGTTAGTCCGGCTACCTTCAGTTTTTGAATATTAATTTTTGATCCGATTTACGCAAAACGAGCTTATAGTATCATGAAGTCTTGCAGTGGTATGCTTGGGTTTGGGTTTAATTTTGTTAATTATAGGATCCCAAGCAGGTGGCAGCACCCATCCATCTTCTCTATTGAAATTTGGATGCTTTTTTAATTTCAATAGCCTCGCGTATTATCCTTGGTAGGAATCGGTGTTCTTTTGCGAGAATTTGTGGCTTACCAAATCGAATGTAATGGTGGGGACGATCTTGAACATGTTCGCAGACTGCAGACTTCCCGGAAGTCACCTGCGTAAGGTTGTGTCTATCCCACGCCTCAAGCTTTGCGCAATTTTAGTTCTTACCAAGCTCATCACCGCTGTTGTTCATGCATGTACTCGTAATGGTCGAATTCATATCGATAAAATATTTACCTTTTCCGACTCAACAGTCGCTTTATGTTGGGTTTATTCTTCACCACATCGTTGGGATACTTTCGTCACAAATCGTGTGGCCAAGATACATAACAAGTTAGTGTCGCAGTATTTGTATTATGTGCCCGGTGTAGAAAATCCTGCCGATTGTTTGTCGCGTGAACTTACTCCGGTTCAAATTATAGATCACCCGCTTTGGTTCCAAGGTACTTCTTTGATTCAGTTAGAACCCTCGCAATAGAACATACTCGATTTTAACCTTTCTTTGATATTGCAACCCCCAAAAGAAAAGAGACACTCTCTGGTTGTGATACATTTTTTTATCATTATGAACCGCCGTCCCCTTTGTCGTACGTTGTCGAGTAACCCCTCGGAGCCACTGGCACCAAATTTAGCACATTTTTTGAATACAACGCCTTTGAAGTAATTACCCGCTATATATATAGACGATGATAAACTCCATGTTTTTTCACGTCATAACTTATTGGGCCGGCTAGTACAGTCATTGTGGAAGCGAAGGAGAATGGAATATCTGCATACGTTGCAATCTCGGCAGAAATGGAACACATTAACTTAACCATTTTTAACGATCGGAACGGTAGTTGTTCTCACCAAAGAGAACACGCCGCATCTTCATTGGCCTTTGGGGATCGTCGAAGAGGTTTTTCCTGGATCCGACGGAGTAACGAGGATAGCTCGGGTTAAGACCGCGACCGTGTCATATATATGCGTCCTGTTGTCCATTTCTGTTCTTTGCCCAATCAATAGTTTCGAATTATCTTTCTAGCTTAGGTTAGTAGTTTAAATTAGGTCTTAGTAGTAGCTTTAGTTACTTGAAGGGATCCCTTAAAACCGGGGGAAATGGTTGCGTGGAAAACGAGTACCCTCGCATATTTTGTTCTGTTGGTTAGTAACTGGACGGTGCCTTCCACTGAAAAGGGGGGGGGAAGGGGAAGCTATTTTATGTAGCGTCATTTGCCGTCAATGAGAAAGCGCACCCCGCCTAGATGAAAGTGGAGACGGACGAGAAAATAAAAGGTCGTCCGCTGCCGCCGTCCGCTGCCGCCGCTCGCTCTCTGCCACTCAGTCGTAACACAAGGGTCATCGCCCTCGAGGCCGGAGACCAAAAGGCAATCAGAACTCACCCCAGTAAGTGCTTTTCCTCTTTAAATTTAATGAGCTGTTCTTTTGTTATTTTTTCTTCATTGTGTCTTTCTTTCCTAACAGCTCATATTTAGTTCCCGTATAAGGGCAATGGCCTGATATAATAGATTAGGTTATAGCAAGTGCATTGTCCAAAGCTTGCCACGTGCCACATCAGCCATCTTGTTTCAGCTATAGGGAACCACGCATATACAGTCCACATATAGTTAATCTCGGATACTTTTTGGGTCAATATCCCCGGAATAGAACCCGGGACCTTATAGCTCCACCATATATATTATAATATATAAGAAGGAGCGTGTGCGATACAATTTGGTACCGTGATTAGGATATATGTTAAAATAGTTCGACTATATAAGAATTATGAAATAGGTGTTATGCCTACAATTTGTTGTCCGTTAAATAGAGAGGTGTCTTGGAGGGTGGTGTTTGCGGGGGTGGTTGAGAGTCTGCGGGTGGGGCCTAATAATATATATTAATATCGATTATTTTTTATAGAAGTTGTATGCATTGTTGAGGTGAAATAAACTATAAAGTGAAATAAGTGATAAGACGCAGTTACAACTGTATAAGTGAAAGACGTGCTAAAAACTAATTATACATACATAAATGGTTAAAACAAAGAAAAGTACAAACTTAGTTAAGGCTAAGCCTAAATATGAATTTAAGTTGCTCCAAAATGAATTAAAAATGCAGTGAAAACCTTTGAGATAAAAATAAAAGATCTCGAGGAATAGTTTATTAATCAAACGAAAGATCAGCAAGTTCAACCAAGAATATATAGGCTTGTACATCTGTGTTTTCTATTTCATTTACAATTGATAAAAAGCTATTAACATTAAATTTATTATACATTTTATTATTATACATTTCGAGTTATTAAAATTAAAGTTATTGGTTTTGGCTAGGGTATATAACATAAAACATTTTTATAAAATATATCAGAAGGAAAAAGGATATGTGCATGCATAACTATATAATTTGTATGCGAGCTTATTAGTGATTTTAACACCTACAATAGAATGAAAGATTACACATTATTTCTTATAATATTTATGAATAGAAATGAGTTATGTCTTAGAGTGTGTGATAATTTTATGATTTTGTGTGTGTACTTACCATTTGGAACAAACAAATAACAAGCTATCATAATTACCTAGTCAACATTAGAGGCAACCCGTAAGAACTACTAGAAAGCTATCTTAGTGACCGTAATTCGCGAGTTAGGGTAGAAACTACAAACACTTCTGAATGTATTGTCAGTTACGGTGTGCCACAAGACAGTGTGCTTGGCCCGTCCTTATTTCTTTTGTATTTCATACGCTGATGACACTGCCAATTTTTTCGGCCAAAAGCTGGGATCACTTAAAAGTGCAGACTGAAGTGGGTTTAGCCGAGATTGTTTCTGGGCTGAAAAATAATCTCTTAAAGTACAATAACAGTCAACACTCATTTGGCTTTAATTGCGAAAAAATTTTTACTAACTTTTCGTGTGCTGAATTAAATAAAGTATCCAATACAAAATATCTGGGTGTCATGGTTGATCAGCGTTTGTCATCATATTGAATTGATTATGAACAGAACAAGAAAACTCATATGGACAATCAAGACATTGCGATATGTGGCCTCTAAGAGTCTCTTGCACCAAACGTATAATTTTCTTGTACAGTCCGTTTTAACTTACTATTTAACCGTACATGGTGGAGCAAATAAAACAAGATTTCTTGACTTAGAAAGAGCACAGAGAGCATTCATAAAAGTTATGTTTGTAAGGCGTGTAAATTTTCGAGTGACAAACTTTATTCAACTACTGGCATTTTATTTGGGAGGAAACTTTCTTATTTTATTTATTTCACAGCTCTTTCAATTCTTTTAACTATCTTACATATACATCTGAATCTTAAATTCAAAACGGATTTACATTTTATTTTCTGGAGCAAACTTTGCATTTTAACCAAACCGACAATTAATTACATTTTAGTGCACATCAATTAAGCTGTATGTGCTCGCACTTGTATGTCAGTGTGTGCGTGCGTGCGCGCGCGTGTGTGTGTGTGTGTGTGCGTGTGCGTGTGTGTGTGCATATGTGCATTTGTGCGTGTGCGCGTGTGCTCGTGTGCGCGTGTGCGCGTGTACGTGTGTGCGTGCGTGCGTGCGTGCATTCGTGGATGCGTGCGTGCGTGCGTGCGGTGTGCGTTCATGCATGCGTGAGTGTGTGCGTGGCGTGCGTACGCGTGCGTACGTGCATGCGTGCGTGCGTGCGTGCGTACGTTCGTGTGTGTGTGTGTACCTAATCATGAAGTATTTTCAAAACTTCTCGCACAAAATTATTTTGCTTCCATAGAATATGTCTACAGATTAAAATTTTTGTTATATTCTCAATGTATCTGAGAGACCGATGAATTTTGGGCATAATTTGTTATAGTATGAGCTATTGCAAAAAGCTTTGTTTGTCGTGTTCTAGGACAGTTGAAACAAAATTTTGGATACTAAGTCAGGACAGTCAATGCACCCATTACAAAGGCTATGTATGAACGTCATGTCATATAAAATTCGACGCTTTTCGAGCGTTAACAGGTGAAATGTTTACAAGAATCGATATGATTTTCAGATTCCATGATATCTATACCGTAAGTGTTAATAAATTTTATCTGAATGTCTTCAATAGCACGAATATATTCATATATTGTGGATTCCAAATTAAATTGCAAAACTCCAAAATAGTCTTAAAGTATGAATAATACAAAATCTTTAGACACGTAGTATTTGAAAAGGGGCTTACTCTTAAAACAATACATTAATTTTTATAAGCTTTACTTACTATACTCTCAATATGTTCCGAAAATAACAATTTTGCATCCACAATAATGCCCTAAATCTTTGAAAATTACCAGAAACGTGAGGAAAATAAAAATAAATTAAAGTTGTATTAAACGCGATAAAATCCGTAAATAATAGTTTTATTCAATGTCTAGTGTTCGTGTAAATTTAAGAAATCATTATATAATGATACTTATCTTTTTTCATAAATATACGATTTATCGAATCCACCGTGACCCGTCAGCACCTGCATAAGCACAAGGGTAAGTTTAAAAAAAAATCTGGTGCGCTTGTATTGCTTTCGGAAAGAAGAGCTTGGTAACTTACGCTATTGCTGTTTTTATGTACGTATTGTTCTACGTTTGTATGCTGTCGTGTCTATAATTTTTTTTATATATGACAATGGTCAAAGTCCGGTGCTGTCTTTTTGTGCATCGCTTGTTTCATTAGCTGATCCACTCTCTCATTTCCCTAATTTCCTATATGTGCTCTGATCCAGAACAGTCTAACTTCTTTTCCTTTATCTGCCAAGACCTTCATGTTCTGCCTTATATTTACCGCAAGGTGGTGGATGGATTTCTGGTTTTTTAGAAGCTCCAGTGATGATCGTGGGTCACTAAAAATATTGAGCGTTCTCCAGTTACTAAGTAAAGCGCAAACATTTCTGCCTGCATAACTGTACAGAAGGATTCGAGATTGTACTTCCTGCTTGTAATCTCAGTGCCCTCTTCCCATAGAGTCAATTCAGCACCCACTTTTCCATTTAATTTACTTTCATTAGTATTTATTTCTGGACCGCTGATATTATGTAGTGTCCTGGTGTAGGGTTGTATGTCCTCCAGACATCGAAAATGAATATCAGGCTCTTGCGCAGGATGTAAAGATTTTAAATAACAAGCTCTCTCTTTTATCCTCCTATCCTCTAAGATGTGCTGTGTTTCCTGCGTTTAGCTGCATAGAGCTCGTATGCCTCCTTGACACGCAAGTCTAGTGGAAGAAGTACAGTTAAGATCAGTGCGGCATTGACGGAGATGTGCGGTATGTTTTTGCAATCTTTTGTGCAAAACCTCTTTGGACAGATTTCAGATTTTTGGATCAAATTTTTATCAGCTGCCTCTCCCCAAAATCCAGCAAATTATAATATAACAGGCTCTACCACTGCAACGTACATCGTTCTGATTATCTCCGGATTCAGCCCCCAGGAGATTTATCTGCTCGACTCAGCTGTTTATAAATATTGGTTGCTTTTGTGGAAACGTAATTAACATGTTGCTGGAAAGTTAATTTTTTATCAATGATCAGTCCAAAAATTTTAATTTGGTCAACCATTTGTATACCAACTTCACCCATGTGGATCCGTGGGATTTCAAATTTTAATTTTTTAGTAACAACTACGGCATTGGTTTTATGCGCCGCGAATTTTAGTTTGTTTTCAATGCCACACGCCTCCACATATGTAAGTGTCTGTTGAGCCTATCTTTTTAGTTCCGTGACCGATTCTCCAAAGAAAACCAAAACGATGTCATCCGCAAATGCCTGACAGTGAATCCCACGCCTCTCTAATTCATCCAACAGTGGGTCCAATAAAATATTCCAAAATGTTGGGCCTCCTATTGAGTCCTGTATGCATCCCTTATTTGTATGTTTGTGTCACTTTTATTTATTCTTTGTTCGCATACCTGACTCGGACTTTTCTGTCTTATAGATAGCTGTTTACTAATCGTCGAAGATTTCGCGGCCACCGTGCAACGAACGCACCCTCGATGTCTAGGGAGACGATAATGTTAATCAATTTTTTCCTCATATCGACGACGAAGTGGCAATTACTCCTAACTCAAAAAACACTACTTTACAGGAGACAAAAAAAAACGTTTCACTTAATTTTACGTATACTTTTGGAATATTGTAAAGTTTTAATTTCGTTACATGAAGATAAGAAATAAGACTGTATTGTTAAATATAGTGAAATATTACAGGTTTCTGAAATATTACTACATAGGAGGAATTGTTACAATTTTTTTTTTCTTTTCTTGAGATAGCAGGTATTGCAACGAAAAAAACTGTATTTTGATTGAATAATCACTATTTATTAATCACTTTTAGTGAAACATTGGTGGAATAAGCTTAGTATTTAAAATACTGAACGATATCACAAACATTGTATGTTCAAAAATCTACAGTGTTGTTACAATAATCTAAAATACAAGTAGGCACCAATTTTTAAAAAAAGTAAAGACACATAACAAAAAGATAACTTGAAATCTGAGAACTACAAATAATAAATCAACGATTAACTAGACCTTATCACGATAAAAAATCAACTCAATTTGCAAGAAATATATTCGTGTCAGTAGATATGAGTTGCTGTTGAATATACTTACAATGTTCTGATTACCTACCTAACTAAAACACAAGTAGAAGTATTCGCTTATAAAACTAATACCCAAATGTCTACAAAATTAGTAAAATATGACAAATGTCTAAGAACTTAACTAGGTACCTACTAAAATACAAATTAACATTTTGCATTAATAATAATCATAAACCTTTTAAAAAGATAAATTGTAATTAAAGAAACAAAACACAAGGTACATAATTGTTACAGTCACCTACCACATCATGGCATAAAATAGTGCAATTATAATAAAACCCTGCATATTCGAAAGGAAAAGAGTTGTAAAAGGCATGACAATCGTTAGGAAGTACTGCCTTTAATTGCTGAAGATGATTGAATTTTGTAGCTTTTATTGGAATTCTATTCGAATACATTTGACGATGAATACATTTCGGAACTTATAATCTTGGGTCTCTGTGGAAGAGAACTCCAACCTTCATCAAAGTTGAGCTTTACTTCATCTTTCATTGTGTTGTATTTTATGGCTCTTATGTCTACTACTTGTGGATCGCCAGCCCTACGCCCAGGTCTTATACTTTTGTAATACCAATTTTCAGTATCATCGTAGTTTTTTACAAACTTGTAGTCAACTTGTATAACTTCATAAGGATTTATCCTGCGTGCTTCCTTTGTAATTGTACTGTAATCGCTTGCTAAGTGAATTTCCTCGATTTTTGAGTTTTCGTTCGATTGCCGCATGGACAGAATTGCACTCCATTTGCGTATGTACTGATTCTAGAAACTTTTGAGTTATAGTGATATTATTGTACTTTTTACTTAGAAACAGCAGGGCATTTGACATAATAGTATTACGATTTTGATACGTACACCCATCTGAATTAATTACGATAGGTAGGAGTTGGTGAACGCAATGTATTTCGATATAATCGACTAAAAATGACACAAATGTACTTGCAGTTAAGTCAGCCGATGTTTCATCAAACCAATAGCAAGTGCAATGTGTACTAATTAAATTGAACACTGTGAAGTTATGGACTGTTAATTTGGTTTTAAAGTATAACGCACTAGCGTTTAAAAAGGGACTACATAACCTTTACAGATTCCAAATCCATGCTCAGTAAAATAAATACCCCGTCAGCAGCTTTCTTTTTATCAATTTCCTTTTATTTTTTTATTATCTAGAAAGTTGTTTAACGTCAATAACTTTTGCGTATTATCGGATCTTGATGTAGGATTGCGGACTAAGTTTCTTAATTCTTGATGTGGTATCATACCAAAATCATTATCTTTTGTCCAAGAACGTACAGTAAATGTTCCCAGCCAAAGCGTGTTAAGGAATATAGTTCTACACACTTGTACTTTATCTGATCCGTCACTATTGATAGGCAAAAAATATAATGCAGTTTCTGTACGCCTGTAATGAACATTGTTTGTTGTATTTTGAGCAGTTTTTGAGCATTTCTCTAGAGACTAGATTTTGCGTTCCCAATTCATTTGCTTCCAAAAAGAATCTGTGTATTTGTTTTCTACAGTCTTCACTTATTTTAGAACACTTTCTAAACTTACTTTTAACGCAATAATCAGACTTGCATCGTTCTCCCATTATTCGAGCAGATCTTAAAGTATCCTGTAAAAATTTTCTATTTGCTGGTTTTGAATATCCTTAGTACTGCTCTTCTTGCATCCTACGTAATTTGGCTTTGTTTCTCTTCCACGTATTTGGCAAGGCCTTGTGGCGACGCTTCCTACCCTCGTTGATATCCTCAATATCTGTATCTGTATCAATGTCGGTTTCTGTGTCAGAATCATTACCACTAAGACTTGCTAAGTCATTATGAATGGGTATCCATAGTGAAGTGTTATCAAGATGAGAATAAACAGCTTCACAATTCTGATTCAGCAGAGGTAATGACATCGTTTTTTTTAAGCTGCTGACGGGGTTCACGGTATCAAATTAGAAAGCGACCACGATTTGGTTAAACGGTTGCTGCAATGCCAGTTGTATGATAGTTATTTTTGTATATTGATATTGTGTCATCATCAGCTAAATAGGAGCTCCGAACAGCTAGTGATTGTGGATGAAGGCAAGCATTAGTTAGTTCATCATAGCGATTTATTTGCGAGAAACGACCTAAATCATTATACATATTCAAGATCACCTAGTCCAACTAGGTGAGCTAGACTTAAGATAAGGTTCAATATCAACCCTTATTAAATATAATTGATTCTAGATAGATTTTCATACCATGCACAACTAACTTCAACCTGCTCGATGAGTCGCGCGAAAATTAACCGTCATTCAGTCGGCTACTAGATCACCATGAAACGGACGTGCCACAGCTTAGATAGGATAAATTGCCAGCAATTTTTTTTTATAATAATTAAGAAGGTATTGCCACACCTCAATATCTTGATCAATTTTGACTCTAAAGACCTGGTGTCTTCATGAGGACCTGAATTAGGTAATTTTAAGTATAACTATGAAATAAAAAAAAAATTCGCAAAAATTGAGATTGGAGTAATTGCCACTTCGTCGTCGATATTATTTAAAATTTGAGTCAACATATTGTAGAGAGCGTCTTCAGTGCATTTTTATGGTATGAAGCAGTACTGCTTACGATTAGCCCGATGAAGAATGTGCCAACGGATCCTCTTTACCATCATTTTTTCCATTATCTTTCCTAAAGTAGACATCAGTCCTATTGACCGGTATGCTAAGTCATACCCGTCAGAATAATCAGTTTTCTCAGTTTTTCTCAGAACAACTACTGCAGCCTCCTTCCATCAGGTGGGGAAATATGATAGTTCGAGGCACTTGTTTATAATTTCTAGAAAATTTCTTCATTAGCAGCTCTCGACCAAGAGCAAATGTCCTCCGTAAATCCATCTGACCTTAGAGCTTTTTTGGGATTAAAGCTATTCACGGTATTTTTGTATGGCGTTTATGTGCACTGACATGCGCGACATCGGTAGATGTTTGTGATTACGCACTATCAAGGGTGGTTCGCCAGTTATTTTGCTGTGGACTACGGTCCAGTTCTCAACTTAGCGTTCCTTCGGGGGGGAGCGCAATTAATGGTTGGCACTCACCGCGCATTACGTGTGTGGAGCCGTGTGCCTCCCCTTTTTTTAATAAGTGTGGGAGAGCGAAACCCTTGTATCGGGTATTTTATGTATAAATATATTATGAGTCTTTTCCAAGCGGGAAGGGATAAATAATAATAAAATAATAATGTAAACCTGATACAAGTGGAAAAGGAACGTTTTAATATTCTTAACCTTTCTCGAACCCTGCCTTCCCGAACGGGGTTCACTTAACTTATAAGGCACTACCAACAGCTTTCAATTGCTCTAGTGAATATTCATTCTTCCAAAAGACACCTAAAAGAACTAAGTTACTAAACAAATACAAAGTAAATAAGGGTCCTAACTAAGACGATCACGCTATAAATATTTCAAACGACCTATTATTAAACCTTGCGAAAGATCAAACTATATGTATTTATCCTGGTCACATATATTTAATATAAAGAGGAAATAACAATATAAATAGTAGAGAGGGGGGAGCGTAACAACTAGATGTAATTAATGCAAAATCAGAGCACAATCCACCAATAACAACTGCCTGCGAACGATTATGTAAGTATGACTCCATCCATCCGAATACATTACCACGGATCCCTAATTCATAAAGTTTATACTATAGTATCATGTGGTCAACATGGTCGAAGGCTTTCTCAAAGTCCGTGTAAAATACATCTACTTACGAGGCACTATCCATACTGTTACGAACATATTCAGTATAAACACTTAAGTTGGTTATTGTAGAACGCCCTTTGATGAACCCATGTTGTTTACTTGGTATTAACGAAGACAGAGAAGGATAAATCCGCGAATGTATCACCCTTTCAAACATCTTGCTTAATAAGTCAAGAACTGAAATTGGGCGGTAGTTTTCAATAAATGTTAGAGAACCCTTTTTATGTACTGGGACTATATGAGCTTTTTTTCATATTTTTGAAAAATAACCTTGTAGACATCTATTAAAAATCAAGGTGACTTGAGTAGCTAACGAATCCACACATTAAGCAAAGAATATTGGTGGGATGCCATCACAACCAGCACTTTTTGTAACATCAATACCATGGGAGAATTTAATAATTTCATCTTTATCTATGACAATATAATGAATTATACTATCATGAAATTCATTAAAGGACGAGTTAAGAGATTATTTATCAGCAGGCGTTCTAAATCTTATGAAAATAAAATAATCGCAGAGCAAATGATCTCTTGACCATTCAAGACTACGTTGCTATACGTCATTTGTGGGAAACTAATTTTGTTTTTTCTTTTAGATTTGACGTAAGTCCAAAAAAGTTTTAGATTTGTTTTAATTTTTTTTTTCCATTTATTGTGACACAAACAGTCATTAAAAAGAAAGTACAATATTATAACATTACATAATTAATAGACAACGAGTGCCGAAGAAATACATTAGAATAACATTTCAGTTTAGCTTGTTGAAAGATTTACCCATGTTAGTTGAAGCTGAGTAGTAAATTTATCTTTATGTAACAACAGTACAGTAAAGCTTAAAATAGGTAACTTAATTAAAGTTGAAAAACATACATTTTAAGGGACAATAATTAATACATCGTAGAGATTACCGAATGTTACGCTGTCAAGTATTCATCTAAATAACTCTTAAAGATACTTCGTTTAAGACTTTTTAAGGAGCAACTAAAGAGATCGAGATTTACAAATTCTTTATTGTATAATTTTATTTAATTTTGTCTTGAATAAAGATAAGAAAGGAGTTAAAAAGGCTTTCCTCGGTATTTTTTTTTGGAAATCGTTTGATTTAGAAATGATATTTAGATAAAAATTACATACTGATGAAACATGAATAATATTTTTTGATCTTATTGACATAAAAAATAATTTTTTTTATAGAAGAGGGGCAAACGAGCATGCGGCTCACCTGATGTTAAGTGACTACCGCCGCCCATGATCAACCGCAACACCAGGGGAATTGCAGGTGCGTTGCCGGCCCTTTAGAAAGGAGTACGCTCTTTTCTTGAAGGTCGTATCGGTCCGGAAAAATCGCTGGTGGTAAACTATTTCACAGAGAGGTTGTACGCGGAAGAAAACTCCTCTTGAAACGTACAGTGGTGGACCGCCAAGCATCCAGATGATGTGGATGGTATCGCGACGTTTGCCGCGTAGTGCGTTTACGAAATTTGGCGGCTGGGATTAATCCGAACAATTCCTCAGAGCACTCTCCATGGTATATGCGAAAGAAAATGCAAAGAGATGCAACATCTCTTCGCAGTGCCAGTGAATCGAGCCGATCGGAAAACACTCGGTCGTCGACGATTCGAGCCGCTCTGCGCTGGATGCGGTCAAGTGGAAGGAGCTGGTACTGGGGAACCCCAGCCCAGAGATGGGAACAGTATTCCATGTGCGGCCGAACCTGCGCCTTGTAAAGTTGCAGGCGGTGTGCCGGCATGAAATACTGTACCGCTCTGCAGAGCACGCCAAGCTTTTTAGAGGCCAGTTTGGCCTTCTCTTCCAAGTGAACACGAAACTGCACGTCACTCGATATGTCGACGCCGAGGATTCCGATACTGGCTGAGGCAACAAGGGGAGTGCCTTGAAACTAACTAAGGAGATACGACAAAGGGGTTCTTTTTAGCGGTTAACGCGCAAACTTGTGTCTTCTGGGGGTTAAACCGGACTAGATTTAGTCGCCCCCAATCCGAGACTCTGTTCAGCAAAGACTCGGCTTCAGACACAAGTTTGTCCTGGCACTCGGAGACGTTTTCCCGAGAAATCTTGGCTCGGCCGGTGTAAAGAGCATTACCAGTGCTGTCATCTGCATAGCAATGAATGTTACGGGTTTGCAACATATCATTGATATGCAGAAGAAACAGCGTTGGCGATAGGACGCAGCCTTGTGGAACACCAGCATTAATAGACTTGCAATCGGAGCTTGCACCGTCTACAACGACCTTTATGCCCCGATCTGCAAGAAAGCTGGTGATCCAATCGCACAATTTCTCGGGAAGCCCATAGGAAGGGAGCTTCAAAAGAAGCGCTTTGTGCCAAACCCGATCGAAGGCCTTCGCAATGTCCAAACTAACGGCCAATGCCTCCCCCCTTGGACTCTACTGCCTCCGCCCATCTGTGAGTTAGGTAGACCAGAAAATCATCAGCTGACCGACCACGGTCTTCTTCTCTGTGGGTTGTGTTAAAAACGAAAACCGTAATTGCGGTCACTAATCAGCTGGTGATCCTCAAGGTACCTCATGAGCTGGCAGTTTACAATGGACTACATTGTTTTGGAGAACAAGGAGGTGATGGCGATAGGCCGGTAGTTGGACGGGTCTGAGCGGTCGCCTTTTTTAGGGATCGGGTGGACGAAAGGTCTTCCATGATTTTGGGACTATGCCTAGGGAGTAGGAGTACCAGAAAAGACGCGTTAAAACCGGTGCCAACTCTGGAGCACACGTCCTCAGCACAATTGGGGGGATTCCGTCAGACCCACTCGACTAGTGGATATCCAGGGAGAGGAGTGCTTTGCGAACCGAGCGTTGTGTGAACTGCACTTCCGGCATGGAGGAGTTTAAACATATTTCCTCTCTGACGTATACGCAACCTCCAGTCCGGGGCACAAAGAAGTATTCTAATTTGTACCCCGGGTGGGAGAGATATGAAGTATCAGCCGGAGAGGACACCTGAGTCTCGTTTAAAAAGAGTAAGGCCAACTTCACCATCTCGTAGTGGACAGCGTTAAGATGGGAATGGAGTCCTCTGATGTTGCAAAAATTCACGGATAGCGTGGCGGGGGTTGGACCTTGGTCGTAATGCTCCGCTTGTCCCGAGCAGTTTTAATCGCAAGCGGAATTTCACACCCTCCCCCTAGAATACGTTGGGCAGCCTGAGCAACCACACTCAGGAAGAGTAGGATAACTTGGTTGTGGATGCTCAGCGATTGATTCTCCGTCACCAGTGGTGCTGATACCTTCCTGGGGTAGTTTTTTGTTTTATTCCGCTACCATGTTAGAAATTAAAGCACAGGTAAACCTCTACTTCACACTGGTATTCTGTGAGATCGTGGTACCACCCCGGTTTGAGCCTACCCATCCGTGCGGCAGCAAAATCTGCCGCGGCTCTACCACTGTAAATTTAATTAAATGTAAAACATGTACATGTATTTATTATGTATGTATTTAATTCATGTAACATAATTATGTTATTTTTAGTTCAGCTTGAATGGCTAATAATGAGTTATAAGATTAATAAACCTTTCTTATACAAATAGCATATTTAAATAAACGATTCATATGTTGCCGTCCACCATATGCTCCTAGGAAAAGAATCATGAGTTATGATATTATCTACATTAATAATTTTAAAGTTTAAAGTTTAAAAAATTATAAAATTTTGCTTTATACATAATATTTTAAATATTCTCCAATTCTCCCAACATTATTATCATTTCAGAACCTTTGGTCCTCGTATATTTTTAACTTCCCGCTAAGAAAGTTGAACATTTTCAAAAATAGGAACGATATTGGTTTCACCCCGATTTTCGAAAATCGAGTTTCCATAAGATCTCGATGTTTTGAGATTCCAGCAAGCTATTCTAACCTCAATAAATGACGTTGATCGCCGTTTGGAAATCGGAACATTTGTTCGTGAGATATCGAAGGAGAACTAATTTGAAAAATACGTTTTTTTAACATAACTTCGAGATTTTGCAATATAATTTGATGAAATTTAAAACGTTTTGCTTTTGAAATAAGCGGAAATTTCTAGGGATGGCCTGCAGGGTCAACCAATTTTCTAATTTCTTATTTCAACCTTTATCTTTTCCTTGAACGATCACTCAAGAATGTAAAAATTTAACGCCAATACGCTAGGCAATCGGGTTGGTGAATACAGAGCTGATGCACTAGTGACTCCGTACTTCATTACTAGCTTATAAGATTTAGATGCGTCCTTTTTTTAAATAGAAACATAATTCGGGCACTAATATCGGAGTGAGGATAGCGAAGAAATTTTTATGTGAAAACCTTTACATGGAAAAGAGTGTATAACGCCTCCTAAACACAGACGTCATTTGTAAAAGAGTTTATCTAGTAGGAAAGAGTCCACGGCACTGCCCAATTTATGTTGGCGGACTTTATGATCACCAAATATTTCTTAATAATTTATTAATGCAAACCTCTCTCTCTCTTTACATTTACAAATAAAATTCTGGCAATTTATCAAGGAAAAATCAAAGTGAAACTAAACTGTTGGAAAAGTTACTAATAGCTGTTATTAAGATACAACTGCAAATTGTGTAGGAATTCGCAATGCTCGCTACGAAACTTGAGCATAGCTGTTTTAGATGCAGTGGAGGCATCCAGAAAAGCGAATGCACCATCGATTACAAACTCACATTCATCGATCATCTTTGCAGAGTTGGCTATTTTTATATTACATCATTCATGATCTAAATGTATTGGAATATAAACTGAAACTGCGTACTATTCATACATTATATATTCATTTAAATGCTTATAAGAACATTATCATTAAAATGCTTTAAAAACAAAAAACGAATAGAGAATTACGGCTTTAAATTACGCAGTACCGCTATCAATTTACATCGTAGCATTAAATAAGGACTTTTGATAACAAATCTAATTGTTGGATCAATAAAACCGTGTTTTGTATTGGTTTAAAAAAACTTACATTTCTATATTTACATGTTTTTGTGGTTGTATCTGCAGATATTTTATTTTAATAAAATTGATTATAATTTTGTGTTTGATTCGGAAATTTTCTCTAAAAACTAGGGTAATTGGCTATGAAAGGATTTTTTTTGTTTGTTGTTTTGTATTGGTAGTTTTTTTGATATTGGGTTTTTTTTCTTTTTAATACATTTTCCGCTATGTTTCCTTGAGCTTGAAGGGAACCCTTCAAGCCGGGGGGAATGGTTGCGCCGAAAACAGGTAGAACCTCTCCTCACTTCCGCTCTTTTCCCACACGGGCTTGCGCAATGGGGCTATATTGGTGGCCTTATGTTGATCGCTCAATGGGAGGTACACTGGCCAAAAGTGAAATGCGGAAGTACGCCTCCGGCGCAGACTGGCAGTTATCGTCGATTTGCAACGCAATCTTGGGCGTGATAGCACCCTGTGGCAGTCAATCCACAAAATAGAACAGTTCAAACCTTAGTCGTGACCGCTTGCAATGTGCAATTTTGTCGTACACTAATGCAATATAATTCGTCGTGGCGTTCAACAGTCAATACCAGTGCATTTGCCGTCGCGCACCACCACTAGTTGCAACGCAGTTTCATCGCCACGAGGATTTGGAGAGAGGCCGCTAGCAGACACCCCAGGTAAGCCTGTTCCTTAAATCTTGAGCTGTTTTATTTTGTTGTTCTCTTTCCACAACAGTTCATATTTTCCGTCATGCCGGCTAATGTGTTAAATCGAATTGATAGCAAGTATATTTGTCCAAAGACCACCACGTGCCACGTCGGTCATTTTGTTTTGGTTTATCGAATCACACCAATACAGTTCACCATTTGGTTTAACCCGCAATACCTTTTGTCATTCGTGCACCCAATCATTTTGGGGTCATTAGTCCCGGAATCGAACCCGGGACTCTGTCGCTCAACCACCGACTGACATTCTATGTTTATCATGCCCTTTCCGTTACTTTGTCTTTCGCCAACTTCAAAAATAACCCCCTTGCAATTTTTTCTCCTGATTTTCTGAGCTGCACTTTCGCTGATAAGGGATATCTGAGACCCTTGGTCCGTCGGCGGCCTTTACATTCACTATAGCGGTAGCTAACAGGACTTGAGATGACTAATTTCGTTCTATTTTTCAAGACACATGAGAGTGCAGCGACGTTTAGCTGTTGTTAGCTGTGTTTGGTTGGGCTGCTGCGACAATTGGTGCGGGTGTATCACGCTTGGCACAAGCATCATGCATTATGGTGTTGTGTTTTTTCCTGCATTTTTGGCATGTTTTTGTGGATATGCATTCGTTGCCGTCGTGGCTAAATAGGCAATTAATGCATACTTTCAGATTCTTCACGGTCTTCAGTTTTTGATCATTTGTTAACACGTTCGCTGCGGCACAAGGCTTATAGGCCTGATACATGAACTTGCAGTCGGTGCGGAGCGAAAATACAGCGTTCTCCCTCTGGTGCGAACGCAGTAACTTAAAGATTTCTCTATAAGTGATAAAGACAAGTATATATTTAAGATCGTCTTTTCAATGGCTATTCATTTAAATAATAAAATTTGTATCAGGCCTATCGACCTTATACCGCACTGGAGAATAAAAATTGACATTCAGTGCGGATGCAAGGCCCATAGGCCTTATGGGAAGTACAATGCCTATCTGCCTAATACCGCACTGATTGAAGAGTCAAAATCAATTAGTGTTGTGTTGACAGCTTTTACAAATGCATGTGCGTACGATTCATAAAAAATGCATCGAGTCAATAAACGTTGTCGAAAAATGCTCGAGCTGTCTTTTCAAAATGCACAAGAAGTGGTGGACCAAAATAACAGTGCCAGTTTACAAGAAAAAAAACAAATTCAAATCCTTCAGGATGTTATTGTTAAGCCAGCTTCTACAAGCAGTGAAACTACAACTTTTCAAGAACCTCGCTGCAATTCATCTATTGCTTTTCAAGAACCTAGCTTCAGTTCAACTTTACACGATATCTCAATGCGGGTAAGTCCTCGAGTTAGAAAGACTTATTTAGACTTTACGCCTAAAAGAAAGAAAATACAAAAATCAGAAAACGATGTTTATGTTAGTCCTAGTACAGGCAATACTCTTCATGTACTGGAAAACGCTGAATACGGACTTGTAACTCCTATCCGCAAATATTATAATTTACGAAAAGAAACCCCAGTAACTCCGAACGTATCAAATCTTACAAGCAGGACTAGTTCAATTAGTGACATTTCATGTGCAAAATCCTTATTATGCCCACTATCCAACGAGGAAATCTGTGCAATATATGACACCCAAACGCAGAATAATCAAAGTTCATTGACAAATTTGAATATTTCTACAATTTATGGTAAAGATTTAAATCCAGATGCATCTAATAACAATTGTACTCCCAACCCTTCCGAGAAAATCTGTGAAATATATGACACTCAAACGCAAAATGAACAAAGTTCATTAACATATTTGAATATTCCTGCAAATTCTGCTAAAGATTTTGAACCCGATTCATCTGATGATAGTTATGCTCCCAACTCGTCTGACCTAGAAACTGATTCTTCTTACTCCGACGATAGTGATGGTGATGATAGCGTAATAACTTACTATGAAAACAGTTCTGAAACCGAATTAGTTCAAATACTTGAAAATACTCAATGTACAGAAAGCAATAATTTTAACGAGTGGGAAGACATTAACGATACGAAACCTGATTTCGATGAATTCACAGATAATTGTAGACCAAACATTCCGGATAATACTATAACGCCAGCAGATTTTTACAGTCTATTTGTAACGGATGAAATTATTGAGCAAATGGTAATAAACACAAACAATTACGCACAAGATCTTATTAGTAATCTAAGTAATCTTAAGCCTAAATCACGCTTGCGAGCCTGGACTCCTACAACTCCAGAGGAGATGAAAAAATTTTTAGGAGTGCTACTGGCGATGGGTCTTGTAAGAATACCACGTTTAAATGATTACTGGTCGAAAAGAAACATCTACAATAATAAATACATTAGTTCAGTTATGACAAGAGATCGATTTCTGCTAATTTTGAAATTTTGGCATTTTAGTCAAGAGTCACCTAACGACACAGACAAATTGAAAAAGATAAGGGATACTTTTAATAAGATTTTAGAAAAAATGCAAACCCTTTTGGAGCCAGGTCGGTATCTTATCATAGATGAAAGTATGATTCCGTGGCGAGGGAGGTTGAAATTTCGCCAATACATTAAAAACAAGTCACACAAATATGGAGTGAAACTATATAAGCTCTGCACTCCAGAAGGATACACAAGAAACTGTATTATATATACAGGTAAAGGAGATAATGGTCGAGAAACTAATCATGGAAAGGAAACAGTATTAAGATTAATAAAAGGATTAGAAAATAATGGAAGAATAATAATAACAGATAATTTCTACAATTCCATTGATCTTGCGGAAGAACTTATACGTAAAAAGACCTTCATGTGTGGTACTCTGAGACCAAATCGGAAAGGAAATCCTAAGAAAATAATATCCATAAAATTGAAACGAGGTCAAATAGTAGGAAAAATGAACCCAAATGGGGTAAGAGTTATAAAGTGGACAGATAAGAGACCGGTTCATATGATTTCTACGTGCCGAAATCACAATTTGACTCTTAAATCTACAGGTACGTATTACATATGTGTCATTTTAGACAAGGATGTTAGTTCATTTTTTCTGTTTTATTTATTTATAGAAGTAACATTACAGTTGGCACTAAAGCATTATAACTAGCTATTTACATAATTATTTAAAGGAAAAAATTAAAAATACATATGACGCAAAAATAAAAACAAAATATAACTAGGTAAAAATTTGAGAAATTAGGAGTATTTTTTATAAATAAACTAGTATCCGCCCGCGATAAAATCTACAAATTTTGAGAAATTTAATTTGAATAAATTTATAAATACACTGTATCTACCAATATTTTAACTTGTATTTATCTCATTTTCAGGTAAGACGAACCGAATCACTGGAAACATAATTAAAAAACCACAATGCGTCATAACATACAATGAGAATAAAAAAGGCATCGATTTTAACGACCAAATGTCCTCATATTATTCTAGCTTGAAAAGAGGCATGAAATGGTTTAGAAAAGTAATGATGGAGATATTATTTGGAACAGTCATAATAAACAGCTGGGTATTATACAATCACGGAAAACCAGTTCAAATGCCAAAGAAGAATTTTATGGAAGCAATTATTGAAGCTTTGACTCAGGTGCCGATATTAACAGAAACAGGTAATATATTTTTCCGTAATATTTAGCACTAGGTAAAGATATTCTGTCAGAAAAAAATAACTAAAAATGATAATAAAATACTTAACTGTAATTTAATACTGATACAATAACCTTATATTTTTTTCTCGGAGCAAGCTAGTTTTTATTAGTTGTTAAGTTTTAAGATAAAGTTAGCTTTAAAATAGCAACAATCTCACACGGCGTTTCCTCTCTTGGTTTATTATTTAATTTGTTTCTTTTATTACAGCTAATGAATGTGCTGCTATGCCAAAGACGAATCATACCTTCGAAACCAAAGGAATAAAAAGAAGAAACTGTGCGCGTTGTTACAATAAGCTTCGTGCAACGTTAAATAGCAAAGATGCTCAAAGAAAAACCAAAAAAATTAAATCGTATTGCGCTGAGTGCAACAAGGGATATTGCGCTAAATGTTTTTACGAAAATCATCTATAACAGATAACAGTTAATAATAAAATAAAGTTGATCTCGATATTTCTGTACTTATGTTATTTCCCATCACTAAAATTATCCCAATTATACCATTACCTAGGTGCGGTAATGGGTCGATAAGCCTTATGATTGTTTTTCTGTATATTTTCTAAATTAGCCATCGGAGCAATTTGCGACGCTAGTATAAGATAGGCTTACATTTTCTCAATAACCTAGTTAAAAAAAATATTCAATATCAAAAGTTTTCGCAGAGTTATTAGAGTTTGAAGTGACCCATATCTTACCAGGTTTATTGACCCATTGACGCACCGGTGAAAATTTTAGGTATAAGGCCTATAGACCTGGTAACGCACTGGGGGAATAATGTCTCAAATAGTTGCCGCAGCGAACGTGTTAATTCCAGAAAATGTTTATAATTGTATAAGCATGTCATTGGGAATGTCACGTTGAATGCTGACCTTGAAATTGGCTTGAACTCCTTTGTCATGTAATTGTAATTGTTCGATTTAAAAAATCTGTAGTAATAAATTAATGGCTGTATTTGTTGAGAATTTTGATTGTTTGAGTTTGTTTTCTGTTATACGTTCCTCCGTGATTACTCCATAGCGGTGAATTTTCCGTCCAAAAAATCAAGAATATCCTACAATGTTGGAAATTGTCTGCGGTTCTTTTTTGAATTAATATATTCAGAGTGACTATCAGAATCGAGTTTCACATCCAGAATAAACATGATGAGCGGTTCTCATGTGCTGATATCCACGTCAAAATTTTTAATAGAATTCAGACTTTCCAGGGTGACGCCATGCGTGCGTTTGATACAGGCCAATGATTGGGTTTTCATATTAGGCAAATTCAATAGATTATTTATGTGAGAGAAAAATATTAACTTCTTGTTATTATAACGCTTATTTAGAATATCCCAACAAACGCTATAGTTATCTGAGCTGATCTGCAGATACTGAATTAGGCGTTCACCTCCCTCACGGATCTTACTTTTGAGAGACTGCATTTTTGTGGCTTTGAGAGCGTCGTGTACACCCACTGGTTGTAATTGTCGTGGAACGTAGGTATTTTCATTATAGGGATTGTTTTCTCCCGGTGCGTCTCCGACCAAATCTCCGTGGTAATGACCTTTTTTAGTTTGTTATAATTTTTTTGGAATAGGGTTTTCATTTGTTGAATAGGTTTTCCATTTACCTATATTCTATACCGTTAAGTACGCTCTCAATATCTCAATGGGGGGGAGGGGGGGGAATCTACTTTCGACCAACGCGCTGCTAATGCTTTGTAATTAGCTGCTTGTCTTCTTAGTTTTACCTCCATGTTATTGCATACAGATACAGATGTTGGTGGTTCTGTATTTACGGTTGGTTTTTTTTGGTGGGCGTTTTAGGCACATCTTGAAATACTTCTCAAAAATTCCTTTCCGCACATACTTCTGAATTGTTATTACAGCACTAGAATTTTTCAAGTTTTCTCATCGATTCTTAATGTTTGTTGAGAAAGTAATCACTGGTTTGATCTTCGTACTCGACTAAGATTTCGTGGGTAGCTTTAAAGTCGTCATTGTTTGTTCCTCAATGTTCAGGCGCTCCAGTATTTTTTTCGCTGTGTCATACACCTCCGTTCAATGTTATCTTTCTTGAAGCTATCCAACTCCTTCTGGATGTCGGCTGTTAATTCTGACTGTTTTCGTAGAAGATCTTCCATGGTTTGTTGTTGTTGCTCTTGATGTTATATTATTTTATACATATAATACACCCTTTTGATGTTTCGTCGGATTTTTAGTAAGTTCTTATCTGATTAACGCAACTTCTCAATCCACTGGTGAGACCCACTTTGAGAGGCCAGTAGACCGATTGCTAACACCTGAAACCAAAAACCATCGCTCGAAGGACCTGATGTCGGAGTGTGTGTACGGTTGTTTGTTAAGTATGTTGAATTGATAACGTCATATGTAGCAAAGAATCACTTTATTTTAAACAATTACAAAAATGTTAACAAATTGTTATGAATGCACCCTACACTGTTGCCTAACAAAAATTCACTAAACGAAAGGGCGGTGTAGCGCCAATTGCTGACTGAATGGTGTTTGGGTTCACCGAACCTTAATCTGTTTAATCTGGTTAAAAAAACTAAAAATGGTGATGCTAATGGTTCCTTGGTTCGAATCAATTATAAATAAATCAATTATGCAACATTTTACTATATGAGGACGGTATGCGTGGTTCTTTATAACCAAACAAGATGGCTGATGTGGCACGTGGCGGGCTTGAGAAATGCATTCGCTATTATCCAATCTATTCTTTAGCCAGTGCCCTGTGCGGGAATTAAAACTGGAGCTATTAGGAGAAAGGGGACACAGTAAATTAAACAAAAGAACAGCTCAAGATAATTTAAAAAGGAAGCACTTACCGGGGTGGGTTTCTTTTTGCGGCGTCAAGGACGATGCCCCTGGTGTTGCGGATGCGTTGTAAGACGTGCGTGACATTTAAGCAAATTGCATTATGCGAACCAGTTACTAACAGATTTTTCTGCAGCCGACTGCCACAGATACAACCACATCTAGCGTCTATCTTCAACTGCGATGCAAGAGATCGAGCGGTGGCAGCGGACGTCCTTTTTATTAGCCCGCCATCTTCACTTCCATCTCAGCGGGGCGCGTTTCTTTATTGGCCGAAAAGATGACGCCTCATTTTAGCTTCTTCCCTCCCTCCCTTTCAGTGTGTGTGGAGTGAATGCGCGGATGGGATGTAGAGCGGCAATGGCTAGATAACAACCAACTAAGCAAAATGTGAGTGTAATCGTTTCCGCGCAACCATATAAATTATCCTTATTATATTTATTTATTTAAAAGTTTATGATTTATACAATTAATTATATTTTTAAATAATTTTAATTTTATTGTATACTTGACTTATAGGAATGTTTATAAAATATTCATTTTAATGAACTACACTACACCTTTAGTAACCTTCGCAGACGGATTGGCAACTACAGTATGTTATTATTTGTGCCAATATCCTATCTCAGTTTTCTGCTATTGCATCATACGATGCCCACAGGATAATATGGGGTAGTTAGTACCTAGTTTCTCCTACGCCAAATTCCAAAAACGAGAATGTTCAGTATTCGACGCGTATTTTTTATACATCAGGTAGCCATGTTATCTCAATCACTTGACGTACCATCAGGTTAGGGAGTCAGTATATTTACAAGCTGTAAGTAATATCATCTTAGCGACCAAACGTGACAATGCATCTATTGCTTGCTTTGTATGATGTTAGTTGCAGGTGTCCATTGTTATCTTAATCGCTTACCGTCGAGTTAGGAAGATAGCGTAATCAAAAGATGTGAGGCATTTAATCTAAGTCCTCAAACGTAACAATGGATCTATAGCATTTTTTGTGTGAAGTTACTGGCAGGTGTCCAAGGGTAATCCACCTTCAAGAGTGAAATTTTTCTCCAAATCTGTGTGAAATACCTATTTTAATCAAAAATAATTATAGTCGATATAACGCAGCCAATTTACTTAATTCGCCTTTCAGTTAACAGCCTAGCCTTTTTATTTAACAGCGCCGTTCAACTAGAGTCCTGAATGATAATCGTAATTTAGCTGACTCGTTGAAGGAAATTAATAAGGTGACAATGACACGTAATGTCACTAGTATGTACCTAATTATGCGTTATGCGCTATATTATATTAATGTACGCAGCTTTAGTGTGGCCGAAAGGCCACCCTAAAGTCATTAATTGCGCATGAACAGCGCATTAACCTACTATCGCTGATATTAAAAGATAGATGCAATGTTGTATTAAACGCATAGTCTGAATATCATTCAGACCGCCAGTTGAACGACGCCGTTTAATAAAAAGGCTAGACTGTTAACTGAAAGGCTAACTAAGCTAGGTGGTTGCGACAGATACACTGTTGAAGAAGATATCACGTAATAAACGTTCAAAAGAACATGGAGTCGAATTAAAAACCTCCCACTCGTTTTTTTAGATGGTTTTTCACATGGTTAGCGCTCGCTGAGAATTTCACAGTACGCGTGAAAACCGAGTTCGATCCCCCCAAGCACCAATGAAATTGTTGAAATTGCAATTTTAAGTGCAGACTTACCACGCACTTGGCGGTAAAGGAAAACATTGTGAGGAAACCCTCATGTCATCTCAGCCGTAATATATAAGAAAATATAATATATAAAAATAAAAAAAAACAAAGACGTTTGTTCGCCAGCATGCATTGATGCACCGCGGCGAGCACTTTATTGCCCTAAAACCCTCCCAGAAATGAGGGGAGGTCTGTGTCCAGTAGTGGGAAGTATAAGGCCGTAACTTAAACTTTAACTCTTTTTGAATTCGGCAAAAAAAGGAGAGGGCTGTCTTAAGCAGTGAACTATTTATGGACTGATGAAAGAAAATTATACATTAAAAAAGTTTAATTTGTTTTGTATATAACAGTTTTACTTTATTTTTAAATAAATTCTATATGCACACATACTATTAAATTGTAACACAAAATAAAGAGTCTACAATAGAATAAGTTAACATATATTGTTTGTGTAGAGTTCGTGGTGGTTTAGAATACACAAACGCGTACTTTCAAACTTTTATTAAATTGAAATTTACATCTGACTGTTGGCGCGCCGAGAGTAAAGTTCAAGGCGGTGGATGCGGACTGTGACATGCATAACTAGCCATTCTCATATATACATATAATAGGTCTAATTTGCAATTTATGAAGACGGTACGAAAATAAATTTAGAGTGCATGGCTGGTTTGTAATTTCTTGTATTATGTAGTAAATCCGTATATTTTAATATGTTAACCCGCGCTGTCAACGTCATTGCGGCTTATAAATAAAAAATAAATATAAGCCGACTTCAAAAACCAAAAAGAATGAGATTATTTCATTTTAAATAATCACTGCTGAAAGCCCGTCTTCAGAAACTATTACCGTTAACGTTACAGACCTTAAAGTCCACGGCTGGGCATAGGCCGCCCACATTCCCACAGATTGCTTTACAGGCAGGATATTCGCTATAATTGCCAAGCTTGGCATGCGGGTTGACGCTTCTGCCCATCTCCTGAATTGTTTCCTTCTGACGCTGCTTACGAAACCTACAGGATGGTAAGGGGTGGTGGATATTCTAGACCGCCGTTGTACAGTATTCAGTTTGTGTAGAAATTATTTTGTTCTTTTTAGTTCTTTGAATGGATCAAAGACTGTCACAATTTAAAGGTAATAACAAGAAAGTTTACTAGATAGTTACATTAATAACTTCACGCCTATTTTGCGACCCTTAAGGTTTGAATTTCTGTTTATCAATTGACGAACATATCGTGTAATATCGCTAAGGATTGTTTGTCCTTAAGAATTAAGATTATTGCAAAAATTAAATTAGTAAATCTGTGAAGGCTTCTATTTAATATAATACATCTGAAACATTTCTATTTGTTGGTAAATGTACAAGCTGCAGACTTTGTTTCAATAAAATAAAAAATAAAGAATAATGTTTACCAAAAACTATACCTCCATATTGAGAACCCTTTCCTATTTCCATCCTTTTTATTAAGTTGGATAAAAATTAGAGTAAATGTGTTTTTTATAGGATAGCATGACAAACAAGCACACAGTCCATCTGAAGACAGGTGGTGGCTGTGGCCCATAGGACTCTACATCTATCCCCTCGACTATGAATCAAAATGCAAATGCATTCTCGCCCGTGAGGCCTCATTTCCAGTAAAAAGGGTCTCCGGTTCCCTACACTCACCATACGAAACACAGCTACTATTTTACGCTGTTATTCTGTGAGAACGTGGTCCTCTCCCGGTTGAGCCGACCCATTCGTGCTACAACTATACTACTAATATAACTGGAGCTTGGCTCTACAACGTATAAAAGATTTGAAAATTTATTAAAAATAGATTAATACTTCGGAAAAGACTACGTGCTATTTACTATATTAAACCGACGAACTCATTTAGATACCTTTTTATGAAATAAACAGCTTAACTGTTATATTACTACTCATTTTGGACAATATTATTTATGTAAGGAGCTGTAGTAGCTCAGATAGTTAGCGGTTGCCTAAGATGTTTTTGAAAGTAAAGTCCTTTTTTATTACTTCTTTGGCGCTCGTTGTAAATTTCACAGTACGTGAGCAAATCGGGTTCGATCCCCGTCGGCACCGAGGAAGTTGTTAATTACAATTTTAAGTGCTGATTTATCACGTGCTTAGCGGGGAAGGAAAAGATCGTGAAGAAACCTGCATATATAGAAATTAAAAAAAATATTACGAAGACGCTTGAAGTTCGCCAACACACATTGGGGCAGCGCGGCAGACACTTTCTTGCAAAAACACTTCTACATCGTTCGTTGCGTATTGAAATGTAAATACCAATATGTTTTAAAGCCCAAGGTTAAAAATGCATGAATTTTTAAAATATAATCGTAAGTGAGGTTTACGACTGATCGATTACGCGGTATCAACTCGCAAACGATATCGAAAGTTTTTATAGATATTTTTCATAAAATTGAAGTAACAAACAAACTTACAGTCCATCTAATTGTATATGTTTATTGCAGCCAATGGATGCCTGCAATTATCAACCAAGTATAATAACTGTTTTATATTATCTTTATTATTTATGAATTAATTGCTGTAATTATATTGGCTCCCTGTACCGTCTGTACCCATCAGATCGGGAATCTGCCATCCAGTGTAAAACCTATATAATAGCATTTCAAGTGAAAAAGAAAATACGAAAATAAGCGATAAAATAATGTTGAATGCAGTGTTTACTATAGTACAGAGTTAGACATTCAACTTAGAGATAAGGCCTAATAAAAGCTGTAAAGCGTTCAACGCTGCGTGTAACGTAGCGGCGCGTTTGCTTACATTTCTTCGCAAGTCTCTGTTCTGTATCTAAGAAATAATGATGGGAACTGCTTTTTGAAAATGTTTCTTCAGCATCGTAGGATAAAAATTGTTTTATACACCAAAAATCGGGACCAACATTGGTAAAAGAGCAAAAGTACACAAAATGTGTGTTTTCCACAATAAAATGCTTAACGACCTCGACATGTTCTCTATCTCCCGGTTGGCTATTTTGAATATTTTGATCAATTATGGATTAGATATATAAGGATAGTTTGTATTATATATTTTAGTATCCAGATGATTGTTTTCTTTATATTTAAGTACTAGCTGTTACCCGCGGCTTCGCCCGCATGGTCACTGGGAAATGAACTATCCATTGCTTTTTGAATTGAAAGAAAACTGAGTTTTATAGATTTGTCAGGGATGCAGCCATTAAAAGGAAACTGAGCAAAATTTATTCGTCAGCCTATTTAAATGTTTTGAAACGCAGCGTATAGGAAAGCATGAAAATAGCCTGTTTATTCCAAATGGAAATGGGATATTTTTTTAATTAAAGTAAACTGAGCATAATTATCCGTCAGGGAAGGTTTTAAAAAGAAACTGACCTAAATTGATTCGTCAGAGATGCAGTTTTCAGCCTTTTGAGTTGAAAGGAAACTGAGCTTAATAGGTCCGTCAGAGGTGCAGCATTTGAAATTGAAAAGAAACTGAGCTAATTAGGAAATTTTGAATTGAAAGGGAAGATCTGTGCTGATTAATAGATTGTGGAAATTTTGAAAAAAAAAAAAAAAACTAACTGAACACTATTTTAAGACGCTACTGTACACAATGTTATATGTTTTTCCATTCGGGGAAAGAATGTGGAGATTCTGGGCATTTGACACACGCGAACATGCTACATACAGCTGTGGAATGGAAGGTGACCATGAGAGAAGCACCGTTTTCTACGCTACGCTAGCTGTAACGTTTGCCCTTGCGCTTTATTAATTGTCATTGCAAAACTGAGCTTAATAGGGATCTGTAACCTTTTGAATTGAAAAGGAAGATCTGTGGGAATTATAGGGATCCGTGGTATAATAACATTTTCACCTTTTCCTGCGCCTGTCAAAATTGTAGCACCGATTATGTTCCGTCCAAGATGTGTCACACGCAGCCTTGTCCCGTTACATAACCGAGGAGCATCTAAATTTCGAATTAACATGACTGGAACGCCTAATTTTAATTGAATCACAACCTGACAACTCTAGAGAATTTAGAAACTCTGCGGGATATGAAGTTCTCTGTTCTGTGTCCATAACTGTGTCTACTGACAAATACTCTGTTATTTCTCCGCTTAATATATCTGAATTTATTTTGTTAACGCTCTCATTTTTTGGTGCAAGAATCGCCCTTTCACATAACCATTTGTCTTCATGCATGTTGTTCGTTAAATCTGAATAAACGCTCGCAATTAATTGTAAATGACTCTGTATTAAATTACAAAAATCACTCGTCAATTTAACGCAGCCCTCAGCATCCGTTTCCAACCGCCCATCGCCAATTTTAAATAGTGTGTCAGCATAGTTTCCAGCGTTGATATCATTATACAAATGCACTCTCATATTCGTAGTTAAACTGAATTTTGTCACCTTGTTCCATAAAATAGACGACTTGAGGCATGCTTTGATTTCATCTGCAGGTGGGCCCTTTTGAAAGACAAGTAAAGTTTGGCGAAAGTCACCAGACAGTAAAACCACCATTCCTCCCATTACATCGGTATTGCTGTGCAAATCCTGGAGCGTTCGATTTAGTGCTTCTACAGATTTTTTATGCGACATAGTACTTTCGTCCCACACTAAAATTTTGCATTGTCGTAGCATTATACCTCGTGCACTATTTTTGCTAAAGTTGCTGATCGGCGATTCTTCCTGGGCTAGATTTAGAGGGAGTTTTGAAACAGAATGTGCAGTGCGGCCCCCGCTTAATAGCGTGGCGGCTATACCGGAGGAAGCTACGGCCACAGCAATGTTTTTATCTTTCCTTACTTGCGCTAATAATAAATTTAACAAAAATGTCTTTCCAGTTCCTCCAGGGGCATCTAAAAAGAAAAGTGCACCATTTCCAGTTTCAATTTGTCATAATACTTTGTCAAAAGCTCGTTTTTGTTCGGGAAGCAAGCGGGGTACAAATTCGGCTACTAGCTGCTATAAAGCTGGTATATCGTAGTTTGTTTCACGTATAATTTCATCCCTTAGTTCATTTTCGGTTGTTCGCTGAGGGCTTATCATTCCAAAGTAGCTTAATTTTTTGCCTACCATTACTTTATCTTCAATTTTTCCAAGTGCTTCGTTATAAATGTGTTCATTGTATGTCATGTTCGCGTGTGTCTGCTGTAACCTTCGCAAAATATCTTCCGCCATGTACTCTTTATATTTGTCCCACAATTCATGTGCATTAGATAGCCCGCAAGATGATATGAGAGTTGCAGAAAGATCCCTAATTTTGGCTGGTGACTGGCACTGCACAGCTTCCTCCATGGTTTCATCCCAGTGATTATCGTTTTCTAAAAGATGCAGAGCTTCACATGCTTCTCTATAAGTTGCGTATTCCTGACCGTTGACAGTTTTAAGGTCTTTATATCCTGTAGGACCCCGAACATGGTGCAGCAGCAATCGTAAACAGAAACATTCAAAATTAGTTACATGGACGGTATACACACGACCAAGGGCATCTGATGACTTTACACCGGGCCAATTTGCAACAGGCGCGCCTTGAATACCGCGTTTCCACTCCTTCCTAGATGTGTTCCAAGTATAATAGCGGGGGACTTCAGAATATAACAACGTTTTTGCAAAGGGTTCGGTTTGACAAAGTTGAAAGAAAGCTGTTAGTGTAATTTTATTAAGTGTAAATTTATGTGTAGATGCAATTCTTTCTTGGAAATTTCTTTCGGTGAAATATACACGCTCTCCATTTTCTAAGTGCACAGCAAGGTGAGTAACTGTTGGGTGCCTTTCGTGTAAAGGGAAGCCAAGGAAAGGTCTGTACTTCATTAAAGGGATTTGCCTCACCTTCACTCATGATATTAAATATTGCTTGGTCGCTTCCTTTATTTATGTACTTACAGATACTTGATAGCGCGGACAGAGCTACATGCTTCTACATTAATGTTGTCATTAAACATTTTACATAGAATGGGTGAATACGGGACAATCCAGCTGTTATCTAAGGTTTCGCACGCTCCAGAGCGAGATTTGATTGTAACTTTCCTGCCACCATCTTCGGGAGCTCTGCGTCTGTTTAAAGGGTAGCCATTGTCATTGTGCACTGTTTCTTTTAATAGCTGTTTAGGGAATTTATTTGTACATTTTCCTTCATTCATACATGGCGATATTGAATTTTGTGCTCCTCATGGACCGTGATCTTTGTATTTCGGATGATGGTATCATACAATTCTTTATATTGCTCAGGATCCGGAATCTCGGCGCTTATTATGTCGTCTATTTGGCTGGGCCGCAACTGCTCTTTAAGCCATATTAGAATGTGGGCATGCGGTAATCCCCTTTTTTGCCATTCAATTGAATACATGAAGCACTGCACCTCTCCGAAAATGTTCTTTTTGTACTTTTAATCTAATTACTCTAGCACCTAAATCGTGCCTGTCAGTACTTTTTTGGCCCGGCATTAGCTCCTCGGTAATTTCTTTCCATGTGGAATTGCAAGTAAAAGTAACAAAAAGATCAGGTCTTCCGTAAGTTCGTACATAGACGAATGCGTCTTGTGTGTACTCATGTAGGTAGCGGGGACTGTTAACGAATGATGAGGGCAGAATTACCATTTTACCTAAATCTCTGGGGTTTACATTGGCGTCGCTAGAAACTGCATTTTGTAAATGTATATAATTCTCAACGCGCAGCTTTTTTGATTTAAAGATATATAACAGAGACGTTCACTTTCTACCTTCACATACATGTCTACCAAAAATTGATTAAATAATTGTCTACACCGGGCTAAGAGGGTAAAATCATTTTCTCGCAACATCATATGATACGCATAAAAATCCATACAAGATACTTTTTTGTTCGGAGTAGGCTCCTTTGTGACCGGGTTAGAGTGGAATTTGAAAATGATGGCCCTCTTGTCCTTTGCAATAAATCAATTGGTATTGCAGAGCGTCATAAAACTTGTGTGCATCGGCTACCCGTTACAACGTATCATCACGTGCTCGCAAGACAATGTCTCGTGAAGAAAATTGATCACCACTAATTACCGCTGCTATTTAGTTTATCAAAGGTACATTGTAGCGCCTTTCATGCTGTCCTCGAGGGGTCCGATCTGCGTGAATGACGACTTTATAATTATCTACTGACTAAAATGACTCTGAATGAAACAAAACCAATTCAAGACACAACACGAATCCGAAAACGATAGCCAAAAAAATCGAATCAACTTAAACCTAATCATAAAATAAATCGCAGAAAACCGAAATCGAAAGCAGTAGTCAATATATATATATATATATATATATATATATATATATATATATATATATATATATATATATATATATATATATATATATATATATATATATATGTATACACTATCTATACTATTAATATTCCTTTGAAATATCGTTAAACAACCTAAAACAACGAAAACCAATTCACGATTCTAAATAAACAAAATCCAAAATCAAAACCAGGGTCTAAATATGTATAAAGGAATACCAACCGGATCAACAAAACCGATCCAAGAAAATAGACAAATCCGAAAATGAAAGCCAATATAAATCCATTCAACCTTAACCAAATCACAAAGCAAATAACAAACAACCGAAATCGAAAGCAGGTAGTCGAATAAGCTACGAAACAGAAACAATTTAAGCGTATAGGTATCGTATGCACTATAAGTTGACGCGCGGCTCAACGGCGTACATGTCAGGAAACATTTCGTTACCGTGTTTTAAAAACCTAGTAACGACATCTAGCGGATTCAATTTAAACTATGTATACGTTAGTTAATAAGCACTCTCAAAAATATTTTTCTTATAATTTTACACAATTTTTCTTATTGTAATACCGATTCATTCATAACCTCATATAAGAACTGTATTCATTTCCGTTCAATAAATATTACTAAGGCTTATTAATAAGGCTTACTAAGAACTATTTCTACCACAGTTAAGTAATACGTTAAGGGTGAAAGCGTGACAGGTGGTGATAGTATTTCTGATCCATACTTATAATCACGCCTGTAACCCTTGCGGGGGTAGGGAGAGCATCAACGGATTACTTAATATCGTCTGCGAGGTTATCGCCTATTCTGTGAATTACAATGCACCAAAACGTTACAAGAAAATCAGCTGGTTTATTTTATGTTTTTTATCGCACTCTTCCCGGTCCTACGTGGAAAAATACAGATCCATACATTTTTTATCTTAATTTTGGTAAAAAGACATAATAATCCAGATATTCTGACCTTCTGTGTTCGTCCATCGTACCGTCGTCCGTCCTGTAGAATCACGGTGGCGCCACTTAGCTGAATTTAATTTTGCAACATATTCGATTTTCCCACGGGAATTATATGTTTTTCCGCTATGCTGAAAAAAGTAGCCTATGTCACTTTACAGCCACCGAACTATCCCCATACAAAAATCATGTCATGCCGACGCTATGTTGCGACGTGAAAGAAGGATCAACAAACAAACAAACAAACACACTTTCGCATTTATAATATTAGTATGGATTGACTTGTTAGCCTGCTTGTTGTGGAGATGATACCATTTACGATCTGCTTCATAATATACCTATGTATGTTCTCAGTGAGACAGTTTGCAGGAAACAATTGTAATGATCTTTGGTTATTTCACTATGTATGATTTTTTTCTCTTTTGATTTTGTTTTGTCTACAATAAAGTAAATAAATAGACTGTTCACAGCTCAGCGGTAAACTAGTTGAATCATGTGACAAGAAGAATGTGATGAAGATGTAAGGTGGCTATGAAAGTGGATGGATGATATAAGAGTAGAAGGTGGCCTAAAAAAGATGGATAGACTCTATGAGGGACTCCCCCGAACGGACCGACTGACACTACCCGTCCTTGCCCCCGGGAGGTGGGTATGCGTAGGCATTTCCCCATGAAAAAGAAAGACCGTATAAGGGATGATATGAGTAAGAAAGTAGTGTTGCAAGCTGTAATTAATGCCCCTAGCGCCATCTAGTGCGGGGCAGCAGAGCTCCTAGAAAATGCCATGCTAGAACCTTCCACCTCCAGCGTCATCCAGTATCGAATAGAAGAACTAAGCTTTCTAGAAAGCCCCACACTCGAAATTTCTGCACCTGGTCAGTTGGGGCCGGTATTTGCTGGAATATTCTGGATGTTTCGGTGGAAAAGGCCTATTTAAAGCCGTTGAAAGCCGCGATCGGGGCAGTATTGAATTGGCGATACGAGCTAAGCTTTCGAAGTGAAATAAAGTGAACTAAAATGTTAAGTGTAAATAATTATTAGTGTGATTTAAGCTTTAATTGGTGTTCAGTAATTAAAGTGCCAATTTTGGTAATTCAATCGGCAGTTTGTTTTTGTCACGAACCCTAAGCTCGTAACAGTAGCTAGTTGCGAGATGACGGCTAAAAGAGGAAAATAGAAGCGAAAGACATGCTATGCCAATTCAAAATAATTTGGGATAAGGGCTGAAAGAAGAGAGCTCACCGATACACTAGTTAAATTATGAACAGCATGAATGTAAACTGGAGGCTGCGCACAAAGACTATATTTTAAGGAACCAGAAGTGAAAAGCAAATAAAAAACACATATTATGGTTATAAAAGAATTTGGTTTATTTTTGAATTGTTGTTTAAATTTGATTTACTTTTCTTCAAGTAAATCGAATTTAATCAACAATTCAAAATAAACCGACTAGACTTTGAAATCTAAAACAACTGAACAAATAACCGTTAACTTTAAAAAATAACGATGATCACAAAACAAAATAACCATAAAGAAAATATGGAGCGGTCTTACAATGCGTATGCAGGGATGAAACCAACCACCTTACCAACCAACGGCTAAACAGCCAATGAGCGCCTATTCATTTTTTGCGCCCAGAAGCAGAGAAAGTGCCACCCTCCGGGAAGCGGGGGAGGGAGGTGGTGAATGCTCTAAGCATACCACGTAGCCAGCTGCGTGGTTGTGTGAGACTCGCCCAGAAACCTCCGTGACTTACCCACTAAATACCACCTGTGAGACAGGCTTTAACCTGGGGGAAAGGGGGGCGCAGAGAAACAAAGTCTATGTTTCAAACGAATAAACTTGACACCATCGCAGTTGAGTACGTTGGTCCCTTTGATAATGATAATTTCATATAGGGGCGGGTATTACAACAAATGAAAAGAAAAGGGTTTGTAAAAATATTACAGAATCTGTTATGTTTGCTGGTCTAAGCGTATAATAGAGTATATTTTTTATTTATTTATTTTTATATATTATTTTTAATATATTATAAAATAATATCAAAGATAAGATGGCATGCATGAGACATATATTGCCAAGAACTTATAATAAGATCCTTGCTCCATAAGCTAATGTTTACCATTTGATAACAACAATATTTTTCACAAAACTGCGCGTGTAAATTATGTTTGAAGCACACATACTTGAATGCGTGACTGAAGTACGAGTGGTTTCGTGAGCGGGTGGCGCGCGCGGTCTTTCTCGTATTCGTTTTCTATCTTTCCAGCGATAAAGCCGATTCACGTGTTAAAGAGCGTTTGTGTAAAGGCGGCTAATCTGGTTTTGTGGACCGAAAAAGTGATTTACTAATAATGCTGAGGATATTAAAGATTTATTAAGTGTACCACTATCTACAAGGGCGTCAACTGTTTTACCCTGAATCACGGCTGTAATTATTTTGTAGTTATCCTTCGCGTTTGTAAGCTCGCTACACAACTTAACTTTACGCTGAGTATTTATAGCCTCAAATCGTACCTTGACAAAACAGTCGCTTTCTTAATGCACTACTTTCTTTCTTCTTACAGAAAGAACAGATATGTCTAGCGTTACTATCGGTCTTATCAACTAAATACCGTTTCTTAGGATACTTTTCTCTAAAATGCCCGGTTTTCCCGCAAATAAAACACTTGATTTTGGGTTTACTTAAACTGTTGAAATTACGCTTTTTACTGTACTGTACTAGAATTGCATGAAACTGTTTTATCAAAATTTCGATTATCTAGTTTACGGGTAGGCTTAAAATAAGTGGCTAAAAATGAAACAATATTTTCCGTCGTTAAGTCAGCGTTAGCAGCTGCAGTTCGTACTTGTACGTCGCTGATAACGTACATCACAGTTTGGATCATAACCTCTTTGCTTTAATCCTTTTATAATACGTACGGGCAATAACGAACAATGCGCATACTCTTCATATGACAAAAAATATCAGACGTGGCATTCATAACCTCATGAAGAGCCCGCGCGTAATTCATCTTTCGAGGACACAAGGATTTAAATTATTTACCGGGGCACTGGACCACAAGAGATTATTTGTAGCCCACTCATTTAACCAGTTTTACGTCACCCCTCTAAACAGTGAGCTACACGAGAAAAGCACTCAAGGTCATCTCAATGGTTAGCACGCCTTGCCCTATCCACCTAAACGCGTTTTGGATATGTTAGAGTAGGTTCAAATTTTACTGCTGCTATGAGGAAAGTATACTAATGACCTTTGAATGTCACTATGAATGTCACTTGTGCGCCATCAACTACGTTTTGAATGAGTTCTACCGTAATTTGAACGTGAGCGCACCCCATCGTGGCGCGAGCGAGAATGATTCCTACTACGCCAGGATCGCGAAAGTGTTGTGTCGCGACGGGATCGCGAACGGCTCCGTGTCGCGGCGACTCACCGTAACGACAACGCTTTGCCCTAGACCGAGGCGACGTCTCAATAAACTATTTAGGCGACGAACGTGGCATTGTTTGTAAAATTAACAGCTATTCACTTTTACCAAGGCTAACAGTGAGCGAAATGCTATCCTATTTCTGATTTTAGGGACCAGAAGTGTAAAAAAAAATTAAAAAACGGTAACAAACTAATTCTAATTTATTTCAAGTTAATCAAATTTAAACAACAATTCAAAAATAAACCGACTAAATTTTGAAATCAAAAACGACTAAACAAGGAACCGTTAACCTTAAAAAATAAAAATGATCACGACTAAACGAAATAACTATAAAGAAAATATAAAACGCTCTTACTAACCGACGAATGACCAGTCAATGAGTGCCTACTCAATTGAGCGATTGACCAAAACCCGACCACGGCCACTTCCGCCATCTTGTTTGGTTATAGAGAACGACGCATACAGTTTACATATAGTAAAATCTCGCATAATTGATTTAACCCGACCAGGGATTCGAATCCAGGAACCATTATCGTCACCACTTACTGGTTTTTTGACCCGGATTCGAACCGGGACAATTAGCCACACCATTTTCTGGTTCATTCGGGCCGGATTTAAAATTAGCACCCTTACCGCCCCACCATTATCCGATTCATCCGAGCCGGATTCGAAGGGGAAATTGATCTCAATTTTTTGGGCACCATTTTCTTTCAATGTTGCGCCGCTGTTCAACCTCCCGAATTATTGACTAGCAATTTTCGGGAAAAAGAGGAGAGGAACGTCCCGCCTATACCTAATTCGGATAATATATAATGCGAGAAGTTGTAAAACAAGAAGTCAGACACTTTGATAATCGAATACCAAGTACAACTTAAAACATACTAATAATAAAACACAATTGCACTACTTACTACTACCACCTTAGTTCACAGTTATATCGCTTCAAAGTATTCGCTTGTATCGTCAATTCAATACCATCCCGCGTTGCGGTCGATACCGGCCTTATATAAGAGCCTCTTCTATTGCAACATTTAGAATGTACAAGTACATACTGGTCCCAACTGACTAGGTGTAGAAAAGTTCTAGTGTGGAATTTTCTAGAAAGCTCTCCTACTTCTGCTACTTAATACTAGATGGAGCTAGTAGCCATGTACCAGACATTAAGATATACTCGTTCCGAGCATTATCGGCCCATAATAACGCGCAGGGCGATTAACTTGGACGATCTTAGGAGCACCTCTAGCAACTTTCTGTATCCAGTAGCTTGAAACATAGGAGATTTCCCTTAGCACTGGACTGGAATGTGCAACCACAATAGTGAACCTTCGTCAAAACCTTTGTTGTTCGTTTTGCGGTCACATCGGGTTTTCATCATTTCAGAAATCTCTAAAGTTACTCCAAAACGACAAAAGACTTCATAAACTAGTTTATATGCAACTGTTGAAGCTTCTTGATTTGGAATGGCGAAGAATTCTTGCCACTTAGTGAAGTGATCCATCACTAACATGAAATATATGTCACCACTTTCACTTTCCGGAAACAGCCCCACAATGTCTAGGGCTATTCTCTCCCACGGTGCACAAAAGTTGTACAATTTCAATGCACCTCTACCACGAGTCTTAGGCCCCTTAACAGCCACACAACTTTTACATTTTGCGACACCAATGTGAATGCGTTGAATCAGGCGCAGCACACCCGCAGATCCATCACAAGACGCAATACCGTAAGTAGCAGTAAGCATCAATGCAACTATCATACGGATGGCGCTCCCTCACAAAACACTCACATGATCCCTATCGACTTTGGTAAAAAAATTAGTATCGTTGTTAACTAAAAAATAACACCAAAGTATCATAGTAGCACGTCATTAAGACGCTAGTGAACAAAACTCCACGTATCATAGCGCTAATGCACTAAGACATGAAGTTGAGTATGCTTGTTACACTTAAAAGTGCTATCAAACACACTCATCTCAATGCGAAAGATAGACGACGCATCGCTATGCGCTACGACGCCACCCGCAAACGGTACTGGTGTGCGATGTCCACGGGAAATCCGTATTGCTACAACAAACCTGCTTACCACCAGCACTAAGATGATATGTCAAGGATACATCGGCGATATATATAGCGAGTCCAAGTTTACCTCGGTCTCAGTTGCTCCTGAAGCAGTATACACGCCACTATAATAATCCATTTCAAGTCCCATTTCTATTAATATAATGCTTTCACATATTTGAGACCTTCCACATATTTGCTTTATTTCATAGACCTTACTATTATATGTCTTTAATATAAAGGACTTCAACCCACAACTCTACTATCATAATGCTTATGCATCAAAGAGACCTTCTATAGTAATGCTTTTGTATCATAGACCTTTTTTTAAAGAGTATTAACAGTGCTATAAACATTACTAATATTCTCCTTAACTACTCGTGGTAAGCTTAAATTGCTTGTGTTAACGAGTGGTTCACGCCAGTAGTCGAATGGCGGATTCGAACCCACGACCTTTTTGAGATCACGGTCCGCGCCCATTAGGCTACTACTAGTAGCCTAATGGCAGGGAATAGACCTTACTATTATATTGTATTTAATATATGGGACTTCAACCGACAAATCTTTATTGTGCTGATAATTCATCATAGAGACCTTCGTCATCAAGGTTCTAGGTGTATTTTAAAAGGAGTAAATTCATAATAAATAAATAATTTAATATATATAATAAGAGAGAGCGTTACAAGTAGAACAAATGTTTTAATAACAGGTTCAAGAGAATGGAAAAGTGTATTCAACTAAGTGGTGAATTCTTTGAAAAACAATAAAGTACTAAAGGTTATAGGGTAGTTTTTTTGGTAAAACGAGAAAAGTTTTAAGTATGTACATATTCGACCAACTGTGGACTTTGACGAGCTATTAAAGAAAGGGAGAAGAAAGATGTGTGAGTGATTGCGTGTCAAGAAGTTGAACATGGTTTTGCGTGGTGTCTTGTCTATCTTTTTTAATCGTCAGAGCTTTTCACTAATATAGTGAAGAATCGAACCTATTGACCGATGATTGAACTGATTTAATATTAATTTTTTTTAAATATGTAAGAGCTATTGTGTGTAAATTAAATATTGATAAACATTTTTTTGTTATTTGAACTAATATTACAATTGGAATTAATTCACAGCTATTCAGCATTCATTATATTGTAATCAAAATGCAACATATAAAAAAGGAATTTATTGAACGTAGAGGCAGTGCCTCTGTGGCATTGCTTATGTTGTGTATGGTTAAGCACATTAGTATTAAAAGATTTTTATAAAATCAATTATTTGTTCTGGTGTTGTTATCGACGAAGATAAGGAGTATATTGTGAGTATTTTAGATATTGTTAATTACTATATTAAAATACCACCGTTGCCAAACCGTTTGCAAAGCGTGGCAACTATGGCAAATATCTATGGGGGAGGCCCATGTTCAGCAATGGGTTCAATCCGTGTTGTGTATTTTTTTATTGTGCGATATATTTTTTAATTAATTTTGCCTATATATATATATATATATATATATATATATATATATATATATATATATATATATATATATATATAGCTATCGGGCCCCGGCTTATCAGGCCATTCAAACACACAAAAAATATCGAAATGAGTTGAACCATTTTCGAGTTTTAGCGAACAAAACGGACAGGAATTGATTTTTACATATAGGGATAAATTTGGCTTCAATATTAATAATTCAGGAGCCCTAGCCTAATCTAATGATGCAGTATCGGTGCAAGAATATTTACTACTTATATCGTTGACATTCTTATACCGTCACGTGGGTGACGTGAAACACAAAAGAGGGAAACCTACGACATGGTCAAAAGCATATTCCTGATAACATACTCAAAGTTATAAATAATTGCAGTTCGCAACCGCTTGCTAAGCGTGGCAACTATAGCAAAATCGTACGTTCTATAAAATATAGTTCAGCAGTGAATATAGGCTGTAACGGATGGATGCCTTATTGTGAGCTTCTACCATGTGCTCAGCAGAAAAGAAAAAATTGTGGACAAACGAAATTTCGAAAACATTTACTTTATTTTGAGAACTTGTTAAGTTTGCCAATCGCACTGAACTGCATTGCAAAGAAAAATTTCAGAATTTATATTTTCCCGATTTATAATAGGTTCAGAATAAGTGATGTAGCCAAACGGTTATGAAAAATTAATTAAAATTATTTTTAACCATTCTACCTTTTTATCTTTTAAATTTAAAATGCGTTATTTTAACTGATTTTATTGCGCACGCACATATACGTAGGGGTCGATCGATAGGCAAAAACATTGTTGCCCATAAATCACATTCTATTTAGGATAATTTCAAAAAAAAATAGAAGCATTATTTACTCATATTTTTGATATCATAGATGATTCCTGCCTTGAATTCTGTAGACTCCGAACGTGTCGGTTGAGGTCACTCCCGTCACTCTACTCTATTAGTTCAATTGCGCGACTTATATTAGTGGACTTTCTACCTGGCTTGCTGACTGGTAATCTAGGTTTCGTTCGTCACTAGTCGCTTCCACCCGCTAGTTAACAGTAAGAGCAAATTGTCCTTAAGACACAAGCTCCATCTCTACAAGGCTTGCTTAAGACCTATCCTGTTCTATGCAAGCGTAGCCTTCGCACACGCGGCTCATAAACAATTGTACGACCTCCAAGTCGTCCAAAATAGTAGCATTATACGCGTCACCACCGGAGTTCAGTGGTACCAACGAAACTCAGACATGCACAGAAGTTGACAACTTCCGAAGATCTCTGAATATTTCAAGGAAACGTCTCGGCGCTACTTTGAGAGCGTTAAGACACATCTCAACACGCTAGTGGTAAACGCAGCAACCTACGATTCTACTCCAAACGTTGAGCAAACCTCTGGAGGCCCCGTAACGTTTTAATTAAACCCTCAGTTCTCAGCTAGATCACGACGATACAAATGTCACCGGCCCGTCACACATAGACACTACATATTCGCCTACTGCCACAAATACTGTTAGTACAACGGATGGGACAAAGATGGGCGCACTGCATACCCCTCCACACCGCGTACACAACGTACACCCGCGTCCCTGGGCGGTTTTCTGTACACTGTCATAGGAGTCACTGTTACGCAAGTAACGATGCGGAATGATTTAAATTAACTTTTTACAGAGACTTAAGAAGCTGTAAAAGCCAAAAAACTAACAGCATTTACATCATCAGAAACCATAGAGAAAAGTATTTTCAAAAACTGTAGTAACGGTATACCTCAAACTCTGAAAACTAGATTGTACAACCAGTGCGTGTTACCAGTGATGACTTACGGACTTGAGACGTAGTCCTTCACTGCTGGCCGTATGAGGACGCTCAAGGCCGCTCAGCGAGCTATGGAGAGGGCTATGCTCGGAGTTTCTCTGCGTGATAGACTCAGAAATAAGCATATCCGCAGTAAAACCAGAGTGACCAACATAGCCCAACGGATTAGTAAGCTGAAGTGACAATGGGCCGGCCATATAGTTGGAAGAACCGATAACCGATGGGAAAGCAAAGTTCTCGAGTGGCAACCTCGTACCGGTAGGCGTAGTGTAGGGTGACCCCCCACTAGATTTAGTGAAGACCAGGTAAGACATGCAGGAAATCGATGGATGCAGGTGGCTCAGGACCGTGCTTTGTGGCATTACTTGGGGGAGGCCTATGTTCAGCAGTGGACTTGTGAAGGGCTGTAATGATGATGATGAATAACGGCATATCATTATTTATACATTTGAACTTAAGGTGCGTGTTTGAACAAAATGCTGCGCTAGCCGTTATTTGCGAGGTTTTAGGAGCTATCTACTCGTTATTAAAAAGATATATCAACTAAGAAAAAATCTATTAAATTTCTACTCTTAATTTCATAATAGCCAACTCCAATTTTTTCAATAGGAGTAAATACTTGATGAATCTTTTATTGATTGTTAGATACGATTTCATGCGAAAAAAAGTTGGATTCTTGATTTTTAGGTGCTGGTAGAACATACCTACGCACTTTGCGCTTAAAATATGCAATTTGGCTACTCTTTGAAAAATAACCCTGTATATTGTATGTATAATTTTCGTTAGAAATCAGTCCACCTGATGGTACGTAGGTGTTAAGGTTCACACACACGTTTGTCTTCTGTCGCTTGCTATAAATTTCACAGAGCCAGGATTTGATCCATCGTGAAACATAGGAGAAGCTTATAAGGAAACCTGCATATCTGTGAAGTCCGCAAACACACATTGGGGTAGCGCGGTGAACACTTATTTGCCCTAAAACCCTTTTAGAAATGGGAGGAGGCATGTGCCGAAGAGAGGGATGCATATAAATTTACCTTTCCTTTTTTAAATTAAGTGCGGATGCATTATTTCCCTTCAGCTCGACCGGGGAGGGACCACGCTCTCACACAATACCAGCGTCAAATGGTAGCTTAATGCTGCTGTGTTTCGTATGGTGAGTGTAGAGAACCGCAAACCATTTTTACTGGAAGAGAGGCATTCCATCCTAGTCCTTAGGGCTGACAACGCATCTGCATTTTGATTCGCAAACGAGGATAGATGTAGATGTCTATGGGCCACAGCAACCACTTACCATCAGGTGGACTGTGTGCTCGATTGATTGTCACCCTTCTCCTATATATATATATATATATATATATATATATATATATATATATATATATATATATATATATATATATATATATATATATATAAGGAAATATTACTTTGGAACTGTTATTAAGAGGGTACTGACAGCTGCCAATTTTTTGTTTCATTTGTTTCAGTCGCCTCTTACGACACTCTCGGGACGATAAGAAGCGGTAGATATTTTTTTATTGGGATCCACTACTACATATTAAAGACATAATAAAATACTTATTGAAAGTAATTTTTCCTTCTAACACTGGTTCGAAAAAAGCCTCTATCCCCGAAAAGTTTAGAAAGAAACCCAGCTTTATTAAATGTTAATTTACAAGACATGTTGTACAATAAACCCCTTGCCCTGCTTTAGTGCGTAATCGTGAACGTTATACGTCTGCTAAATATTTTATTCCTCACTATTTCCTTCTTCACCGAGCACATGGTAGGTCGGCACTTATAAATGCAAATTTCTTTTTTTACCGGCAAGGATTGAATTCGATATCCCCGCGTATTAAGAAATTGATGACGAGCTCCTGAAGAGCTACCTTCACCTTCACGGAAAAGTTCGTGTATCAGTAATATTCTACATTATTACAGAAAAAATGGTACCGACACCTCAAGAACCAGAAGTAATTCGGCACGAGAGAGAGGAGTACCTCAAATCCGGAGAAAGAGTTGTTATTTCCGGGATGTCGGGTCTCTTTCCCGATTCCAACCATGTGAAGAATCTTGCTGACATTTTGTATAGCAAGGTAAGTTATTATATAATACTGCATGTCTAAAAAATAGCCTATTGTCTTTTTCTTCAATATTTGTTTATTTTTGTAATTTTAGTATTTACTTGATGTACAATATAGTGTATTGTATTGTAAGTTGAGCATGGTTTTGTTTTATTTTTTCCGTTGATTTCAAATTTACGTAGCGCTACGTCTTTATTTCTTTGTTAGTCTGAGACATTATCATATATTCTTTATACTTTATACTTATCCATACTCTTAGCAAGTGCGAATGTGCTAAATATCTTTATTTGAGGAACTTGCAATGCTCGATATATTTTTAGCCGATTTCAAAAAGGAGATTAGATAAGATTAAAGGATTAAAGAAGATTCCTCATTCAACTGTAAGGTTTTTTAAATGGATGTTAAGAAATATCTTCGTCAATAGTGAACCGATATTGATTATTCGTTTTTTAATTAAATAGTTATACTTATGGGATAGATCAAAATTAATAAAGAAAAAATTCACTCCTAAGGATGGCAAAATAGGGGATGAAGATTTTAAACGACAATCGGATTGTCATATACACTTAGATTATTTGAGTGAATAAATCTAAGCATATACCTTAATCCACAAAAAGGGTAAAATAAATAACTTTGAATTTTTTCTATTATAGTGTTGACAAACGATACACGGTCCACCACATGGTAAGTGCATAGGCGTAGACAGAGAAACCTATCCTATACCTTTAAACAAGCAATTCTTGTATATATATAATCGGAATCTCGGAAACGGCTTCACCGATTTTCATAAAATTTTGTGTGCTGGGATTTTCAGGGGCAATAAATCAATCTAGCTAGGATTTATTTTTAGAAAATGTCTTTTTTGTCCGTGTTTTTAGGCAATGAAAACTGCTAAAATGGGTCCAATTGCGTTTCTTTGGCGCACTTAAATAATGCCGAATAATAGACTAAATTAGTCTAAAATTCGTACTAATATTATTGCTATTGCGTTTGTTAATTAATTACGTCCACAACACTATTTATGTCCAATTCGGACTTAAATTATGTCTACGCATGTCTTTTGCTATTCCGTTTCTGACAATTTGACAGTTCGTTGGCTTTAAATGAACTTATATGTCTAGGAAGTGTTATTCTGTGTTCGCACCTATTTAGTCCGTACGTAACCTAAATTTCTTCAGAAAATAGTGAAAAATGTTTCCTTATGGCTGGGCTATCATTCAAAGAAGACACAATGAAGAACGGCAACGGTATGAGTACGAAATTTATATTATAGAAACTGCTTTTCTTGTATACGGTAGGTATAAGCATAACATGACCTAACTTTTTTCGTTGTAGGGCTGCGAGAAGGATAGCGCATCGCCATATTCGGGACCATTCCAACCCTTTCGACGTGCCTGCAGAGGTTTTTACCAAATTATACAGGCTCTCCAAAAGAACTGCACATTTTTAAGTGGAGTGTCTTCACCAGAATTTAAATCGACAAAGGCAGCACGGAATTCCTGTGCATATCAAAGTTTTGGCTTCACTTCATATCTTCGAACATGGCGGCTACCAAACAACGGTTGGGCAGGGGCAGTATTTAGGTTTAAGTCAGCCATCTGTAAGCAAATGCTTACAAGAAGTTGCTGATGCAATTATAACTGTTATTAAACGGTATGGTGCTATTTCTAGAGACTGAAGAGGAAAAGGCAGAAAATAAACAGAGGTTTTTACAGATAGCTGGGTTTCCTTCAGTCTTGGGTTTGATAAAAAAATCCATAAAGCGAAAATTATGACTGTCGTTTCGTTATATATTTATAGATCGCTTCTAGAAGTACACCAGGAAAAAAGTAAACTACCAATGAAGAAGCACGTACATAACTACAATTCTATAAATCGCGAAAGATTAGTTGTTCCAAGAACCAGATTAGTCAAAGTGTTCAAGCAAGGTTTTGCAATAAAAATTATAATGTACAATAAATTTCCAATAGAAATAACAAGACTTCCGCTAAATGCGTTCCGACTAGTGATAAAAACATTCTTTTTAAATCACGCTTTTTACAACATAGAAGAATATATGCAATGTTCATTTTTTGACTTGTTTGACACATAAAATAATGTACTGTAAATGAGATGTATCTTAATTATATTATTGTAATTGTATAATTTGTAATTTTAACTATATTATTGTATCTATATAATTGTAATTGTAATTTTGACGTACCAATGTTACGTAATGTAACGTAATGGCAAATAAATAAATAAAATAAATAGATAGACTGTAGTCAAATCTCCATTGTTCGCCCAAAAGACACAGCACTTGTGCCAGTGAGATTATTTTTTAATCGCAAGGGCTTTTATAGTCTTAATTGCCAATTTGTATGTAATGCAAAGATGGAAATTATTCATTTCAATGCCGCTTTTCCTGGATCAGCACATTATGCAGCGGTCTGGCAAGGATCCAGTTTGAGCCAATTATTGGAAACCAATTATGTTAACGGAGTTTCAGCTGGTGAATGGCTTCTAAGAGACTCTGGATATGCCCAACTGCCTTGGCTGATGACCCCGTATGTTAATGCGGATGAAAATACACCTAAGGCTAGATATAATTTAGCGCATACCAAAACGAGGGTACTTATTGAAAAATGTTTTGGAGTGATGAAAACAAGATTTAGATGCATTCACAAGCACAGGACGTTGCATTATGACCCCGTGAAGGCATCTAAAATAATAGCAGCCGTAGTTGTTCTCCATAACGTGGCAATTAGGAGAAATGAACCTTTACCAGATGAATTGGAACTCGAAGACAGATTGCGGCCAGCAGATGATCCGCCCAGGGATATGAATTTTTTAAATGTGGCAAGAAATATTCGAAATAACATCACAAGACAATACTTTGCATGATGTGTTTTAATTAAAGATTTAAATTAAAGAATTAATAAAATCTTAATTTCGAAAAAATAGTTTATTTATTTTTATTGATCGCTTCGACGAACATGGTAGCGTCACACATTATGCAATCGCCAAGATACCGAGCGGCTTCTGTCTCCGCATTGGCGAGCGCCATCTGCGCTTGGGCTCCCTCCCTTAAAGCCGCTATCATGGCATCTTCTTGCGGGGTGGCTGAATTGGCTGGCGGCACGAGCGTACGGGGCGTTGCTCGACGTGCGTTGCGGCGCTCGAGGCGCGGAGTGTTGCGCACCACGCCGTCCTCCAGCCTCTGTTCAGGGGTTGAGGCCACGATGTGTTCACGACTGCAACTGATCGTCGCCAGATTCCTATTTGCCGCTGGCATCATCAACGCGTCTACCGCAATTCGACCAACACGAGATGCTGTCGGTATTGATGACGCGTCCGTCGCCATTGAAGTGACGACAGTCGCGACTCGACATCTTGACTCGCCGTCGGTGTCAACGCGTCCAGTATAGCCGCTTTCTTCGGGGGCTTTTCTTCAGTGTCTGAATGTATATCCTGCGTAGTACAATTACAAGGATAAATTCATACAATTGTACCACTATGAAGTCAATTTCAGAATACCATTATGCATAAAACTCTTTTTTAACATGACTTCAGTATTTATTACTCATACCATTAATAATGCGGTTATTCCATAATTACCAAAATTGACCATAACGCTTAATGAAAACTACATCAAAATGTAATCAGTAGAACTCAAGTCATAATAAGGGCACCGTTTAAACTTATTTATAAAACTAACAAATCTTATTTATATGTATATAATAATGTTGTTGTGAATAAGTAAAATATACTCACAACTGTTACTGCGTCTAAAATCAATGTCTGCTTGGGCTTTGGCAGTTGAGTATCATCCAAAACCTGTAGTCAAAATAAAATCAACTTAACATCAGACCATTACTGGTAATAAATATCACGACTGCTACAAGCACTGCCATAACACACTCACCATGACTATGTTTTGTTTAACATGAGGATCATGTCATCCGGAACATCAACAATGGGCTGTGGAGTCCCTGGGACAATAATAATACCCTGTAAGAAATTTACAAGTCAAGGATCAAGGTTTTCCGTTCATATTATAAAAGGACATCTTTATAATATTAATGCTATGCAGTTAAATGTATGTAGTTTTCAAAATTAACACAATTGTGATGATTGATGCAATCATGAAAAAATTAGTAAATCCAATATAGAGCTTACAAAAAAACTAACGCCAATAACTTACAGCTTCCACAGCTCCAGGCAATCCATATATAGTTGATGTCCCCTCTATATTTATTGTTTTTTTTCTCCAGTTCTGTCAAGCAGATATCTGCTGGAGGACCACCTCCAGTCCTTTGAATAGATGCACGCTGTGTGCGCACCTTAGCCTTCGCCCTGTGTGCTAATAACTTGTATGTCTGAAAAATTTAGATTATACATTTAACAACAACTAATATCCAAGTGGGTAAAGTAGGTTGGTTATGATTTAACTTTTAAAAGTTCACTGATATATTTAGTACAAAATTAGGACAATTTAATGTATGAAGCACCACAAACTAACCTCTGACCAATCTTTCTGTGTCTTACGAACACCTCGCATTCCATTGAGGGCTTCTGTCAATTCAGTCCACAATCTTTTGGTAGCCGGCAACTGAGAATTTCCTGTTGATAAATAAAGACAAATGAAGTATAGGTAAGTATAAAAACATCATGTTTTATTGGATGCCAATTATTTATATTATATTTTATGTTATAATTTAACGTGAATAAATGATTGTGAATGAAATAACAAACGTTGCAATGAGATATGACTACCAAACTGAATTTACACCGGAATGCTTGTAGATAGGATAAGTTAGAGTGCAATATATGATTATGATCAAATTTAAAATGAACTTGCTATTATGTAAATAGATGGATGGATGAGTAGGGTAAATCGATAGATTAAAATATAACAATTTACACTACTAAAACAAAAATTCACATGAAATATTTTGTAAACATATCGTTAACCGTTTCCGGATTCCTCATCAATAAGTTTAATAAATATTGTTGCTGTTCTTTCTTCATTCTTGGCTTCTTTGTATCCATATTAATTAAAATTTTAATAATTCTTGCGAAAACTCACACAAAAAATAACCACGACAGAATTGACAACTTGACAGACTAGTGGTGTGGTGTTGCCATTTGCGGCGGCAAACGAACGTAATTATGTCCATTTCCATAGACGTAGAATTAAGTTCAAATTTAGTGACGTGAACTTATTTTAACAGAAACGTAATAGCTTTAGGTTAAGGACATGGACATATTTAGTAAAATTTTAGTCTGTCATTATTTAGGTTCGAAGAGAAACGCAATCGGACCCAATATCGTTAGAATAAGAAGGTAAATTTTGACAGTTTATTAATGATTACAAATAGCTTAATTGGTATATTGGGCGGCAAAAATCGTAATGGTCGAGCCCGACCAACCAACATTAATTTTTTTTCATGTTCCTTTCTTTTTTAAAGAAAATTTATTTTTTCGAGCCCTTTTTTAATATTTTTTAAAAAGACGAAAATTTAAATTAAACTAATTGCACTTATGACTTTTTATTCAAATAACGAGTTCAGTTTTTTCTATTATGTCGCTAAGATCAAAAAATATTATTCGTATTTCATCAGTATGTAATTTGTATCTAAATATAATTTCCAAAACACACGAATTGAAAAAAACCGAGCGCAAAATACCGAGCAAAGCTCGGTCAACCGGGTACTAGACTAATGATTAGCGTGGCCTCGAGTGAGAATGGACGATAACGTAGTTTTAGGTTTTACAATAATCTTTATGACTTAAACATATTTAGATAAAAAATTTAATTGTTCTAAGAACTGAACTGAACAATATTTACCAATCTTAAGCTCACGAAACACTTTTTTCTCACTTTAACCAACTCGTAAACTCCGTAGATCGCTACGAACTGTCAACTAAACGAAAAAACCGGCATGGAGAAACGGACAAACAATCACACCGCTCTGTCTCATTTTTATGCAAGACGTATGCATAAATCTATCTTTTTCGTGTGTCAATGCGAAAGAAAGCGTCAATTTGTCTATAGGTTTCTCTGTCTACGTGCATAGGCCTATAGAGATCTACATCTACCTCTGGTTAGTAATTAAAATGCAGATGCCTTTTCACCCCTTAGGTCTAAAATGAAATGCCATATATTTAGTAAAATGGGTATTAAGTTTAGCGGTTATTGCATATTTTCGATTATACAAATTTCAAATACTGAAGTCAGTGTTAGGATATAGTTAAAATAAAAATTAAAACCCCGACTACAAGACGTGAAAATAATTTATTCTTGCTAGTTCTTTGAATTCAGATTTTAATTTTAATTTACATGGTAGAGCCACACTGCAGTTATGATTGTAGTACGAATGGGTCGGCGCCTTAGATTACTTACTCTCCATATAACGCCTCATGCAATTAGCGATGTAACAAAAACGGGCCAGTGTTTACAAGCGTGTGTAGTTTAGTAGATATTTTTAAGACGAATGATTCCGTCCTGCACTGTTGTGCCAGCAAGAGTTGATATATGGCCCGTTGAAGCATATAAGGTCATACCCAGGAACATTACTTACCATTAAATGTATGTAATTACTAATTTCATGGCCCTCTCCTTGAATTGGTTTTTTTTTAAATAATTTGCGTTTTGAAGTCACATCACTTTTACATTATCTAATTTAGCTGTACGATAACAGGATATGGTTAAATATTTTTCAGTGTCCGGTCTTATTAGACTTACTTGGTGAAGTAAACCACACACGTGTTCAGTTTCAACTTTAAAATAAGCATTTTTATGTCCAATAAATTGTTTTACTATACAGGATAAGGATAATATTTTTGTGTGAGTTGGCCTAGTCATTATAAAATTTTGTCTAAGAAACTTTCTGAGTTTAGCCAAACAGTTTTTGAAATATACCCACACACACATGTGTATGTAACACACAACTTACTTGATGTATTTGCTCATTCTGGTGTAGTCGGGTAAAAATGAACATACATCAGCTTTTAAGACAACTATACGGGGAAATTGGCAATCCAAGACTGGCAATACTAAAAACGACGTGTTAATTTTGTGAAAAAAAATTATCAATTTATTAGATTTGTTTTCGTAAATAACTACTAATTTTGAGTTACTTAACGATGGTAGCAGATTTCATTAGTTGTTTATAAACGTTATTTGTAATTTTTGGAGAATTTGATGGCGCAAATTGTCATTTTCACCAAAATAATCTAATGTAAAAATGACCCACGCGTGCGTTGGCATTACAATTGGCACTAAAGAGCGGGGAGTACTTTAGAGGCTAACAGCTGATATTTTTTATCGACGCTTTGGAGCCGCCGTTCCTCCATCTAGAGAGTGAATGTTTCACATTCGAGCACGGGAACTTTTTTTTACTGGAAACGAGGCCTCCATCTTGGTCTGAGAATAGATATAGACGTCTTTTGGCCGCAGTATCGACTAAAAACTAAAGTAAGGAAGGGTTTTAGGATTTTGCGTGACATTTCGTAGAAACCATGAACTATAAAGAACTTGTAGCGATTATCAAAAATAGTTATACGACGATTACTGTATATTGTTATAGTCATAATAATTTTATTTTGTAATTAATAATTTACTACTATGAAATTTTACGTGGTAGAATCACGCTGCACCTATATTTTGATTGCAGCACAAATGGATCGGCTCGACCGGGGTAGATACACCATATCCCAAAATACCAGCGTAAAATAACAGCCTTATGCTACTGTGCTTCGTATAATGTGTGTAGAGAACTAGAGATCATTTTTAATTAGAAATGAAGCATTTCATCTCAGTTCTCAGGAGTGACAACGCATCGTCATCTTGATTCTTATGATGAACATATAGATGTTTATGAGCCACAGCGTCTACTTACCATCAGGTGGATTGTGTGCTCGTTTATTACCTTATTCTATATTTAAAAAAAAACTAGATTCTGTTTGTTACTTTAGATATTTTTAATGTTGATATATTAGAATTTAATTGCTTTATGTTAGCGCGGTAGATATTTTAAAATATATCCCAATTTTGTCTAGAAAAATCCTGTTTCATTGAATCCACGGTGGAATTGCAATCACCCTGAAGTCGCGCAATATGCTGGTCGTATACCAGATTTGGAACTGTTTGATGCCCAGTTCTTCAAGGTGCACCATCGTCTAGGAAATAAAATGGACCCGATAGCTCGCAAGGTTCTAGAACAAGCATACCAAGCAATATACGATGCAGGTATGTTAACTGCCTTTTTTAAATGATGAGTATTATGGGTAATCAATAATATTAAAGATACAAATTAAAATATTAGAGTCATACATTCAAACACGCAAACTCTACTACAATTTTACTACAACGTTAAGTCTCGTGGTATTACAGTTACTTCGAATAAAAGGGATAGAAACAGCACGAGATTTAACTGCATCTTAAAATTGAGCAGCGTTTGAGTATTTGCGTATTTCAGAATTACATCGTCAATTCGTATGTTATTGGAAAAAGATACATAACGTGCTACATCAGTAATCTAATTTGTTGCCAACTAGTAGCGGTTTAAGCTTAAGGTTCGTAAATCTATACATATAATAAAACAGTAACGAAAGAAAAACTGTACATTGAGTATTTTCGAGAAAAAATAAGTAACTTTTGTTAGAAAAACGTAACTGATGACAAAAAGTGACTTTTTAGAATTTTTGTCTGTTTGTCTGTGTGTATGGTACGCTTCACGCCAAAAATACTGAATAGATTGAATTGAAATTCAGCAAAAATGTTCTTTGTAAACCAAGTAAGGATTTAGGCTACATATTATCACGCCGTATGTTATAGGAGGTAAGCAGTATTGATTTTAAAAGGTTTTTCTTCGTAATTGAATGCACAAAATAATTGAATGCACAAAATAATTGAATGCACAAAATGACATGTTATTAGTTAAAATAAAAATAAAAATTTAACTCTGGGAACATGATAATCACGCTATTTTTATAAAGGAGCGGGGCGGTATATAAATTGCAAGGGAACAGCTGTTTTTGTGTTGTCAACATGTTAACGGGGAATTTAGCGGTAAGGTCAGGCGACCGTTTACTGCATTAAATGGTGCAAGTTTAAATCCCATAATATTGTTTTGACAATCGTAATTTTTGTTTAATTTTTGCACTTTTTATGTGCATTGGGAAATCTGAGAACTTTACATGTCCTATCTAATTGTATGGAGAGTTTCACACCAATATTACTAAACAGATTGAAGGGTGGTATAACACTATCATGAAGTCAAGTCAAACTTTTGGTTCTAAGTTATATATTACCAAGCACATTTGTTGCAGGTAATTGATTTAAGTATGTAATTTTTAGTTTTGTTCCTTGCTGCCGTTACCATATTTTTTAATGCAAAAATAATGTACTTGTCTATTAAATTAACGACAATTTAGTTTTAATTCATAATTAAATTAATTTATTTGGGTAAAAAATATGTAGTTTCTGTTTACTAACTAGATGGCATTGGCGTCGAGTTAGATCGCGCTATGGTTTCGTTCCCAAAAAGTGATGTTATAGGTGCCGATGGGCCGCTCTCATCCTATAGAAACGGGGGTTACCTTTGTTGTCTGTGTTGGTTGATGTGTTTAATTTTCCTGCTAATAATTATTATTTTTCTACTTACTAGCAATTTTTACGTACTTATTCGATTACTTTTTATTGTTTTGAATATTGTTAGTATCGGATTAAGAAGGAATTTTAGCTATGCCTTTTAGAAAAAGATGAAATCTGTCTCGAAAGTCAAGGGTTTCTAAGATGCGCAGGTTAGTTAGTAGTAGCAGTAGTTTCTCTCGAACCCACGCAGAGCATGAACAACGGCTAGGTGCTAACCGTGAGCGTAATGCACTAAGTTTGTCCGCAGAAACTAGCACGCAGCGCCAATTACGACTAGAATTTAAAGGAGTCCGCACTACTGCTTCTCGATCGCAGGAAAGTGTGGAATAACAAGAAATGCTTTTAGCTATCGACCGAGATCATCATTCTTTGTCTCGCGCATCTCGCGCAAACGGTTACACAGAGGGATCAGAGGTTGAGTTTTCAGAATATCTGCTCTGAGACTGCTCGATCACTTGAGAGCAGTCAGGAGCGTGAGATACGACTTGCGCGTGACCGAGAATGTGGGCAAAGCCAAGGGTGCAGCTATAGTTTATATAGAATTTTTTTAAAAGTGATTTGAAATATTATTGTTAATTCAGTGTACCCTTGCGGTACACCCGTTTTCGATCCGGTGCGGAATGCACCGGATCGATGAAATATACGTGATGAAAAGTTTTTTGTTGTATAGGTGTTAAGTCTAGGTAACAAATAGGCTATAATTTATTTTGGAAAATGGAACACCCGATGCAGAACCGCAACAGACCAGCGATATAAAAATGGTATCATAGCAAAAATATTCCACGTGAAGAGTTTTTTCTGCTGTGAGAATAAATTTGAAGATCTGGAACACCTGTTGTGGAACTCCAAAGCCCAGCGGCATTATAACATATATAGGAATGACGTCTTAGCAAAAATTGTTTAGTCTGATGGGCATTTCGTGTTGACTTACAATAATGAAAGATCTGGAACGTCTCGAATCGTCTCGCGCATCACGTTGTTTTCCCGTCCCCCGGCTCTTAGAATTGAATAGAGTATAATCTTGATTTTGACGACCCCGTTGTCGCTGGCATTAGCAACATCATCCGCGTACGAAGTCGCAGGCAGCAGCTAGTATTGGATATTTTTCTAATAGGATAAATATCATATTAGTAAAAAACATATTAATGAAAAAATAGTAAAACCTTCAAACAAAAAGATGCTTTATTGGACTTACTTTAAATTCGCTACAAGGTATTAGTGCAATGCGTATAATATCAACAATAATCTAGTACATACAATAATTGTACTTCGTTCCTGTTTCCGATTAAAAAGCTAGATTGACAATGGGCCGGATATATGGCTCAAAAAACCGACAACTGATGAGGAAAAAATTTTCTCGAGTGGCAGCCTAGTGCCGGTGACGACCTGCTAAGAAATGTTTCCTGTATTGACGGATGCAGGAGGCTCAGAAACATGCGGGATGATGATCATGATGAACAATAGTTGTGTGGTGTTGATAAGTTGAAGTTTGCTACAACAGTATAGTGTACGTTGCATTGCGTGGTGACACATCGCAATTTGTCAATTTCTGTCGCTTATCAAGGACAATGTCCTGCAGACTGAATTTCGGCCTCTCTCAACGGAGACTAGCCATTTGCACAGGATATGATTATAATGCTCAAGTGTATGCGTAAGCACAGGGAATAGAGAGTGCTATTTCCTTACTCTCAAGTCCGATAGGACGGTAATCCCACACAACCGGAAAGGGATCAGATAACACGGAGGTGAAAATACCGCCGTCCTGATCCCGGCCTGCTACTGAGAATTTCTTGACAGAAAAATCCAATAACAAATTTTGGCTCTACCGAGATTCGTGTTCAACAAAAAAAAAGAGCAATTTATTTTTATAAATAAAGGAGCACAGAAATATAAATAGACTTGTCAAATATCCCAAGACTTGTGTCTGCTGTTTCGAATTGGGCGATAAACAACATGAGTTGACTGTGTATTAATTGTGCTATCAATTTTTGTTTAGGCGTAAACCCGGAACATTTTTCGGGAAAGAAAGTTGGAGTGTACATAGGCACTTGTTTTTCTGAATCTGAGAAGATTTGTTGCTACAAATCAAACGCTTCAAATGGGTTCGGTATTGTTGGGTAAGTAAGTTATTTTTTTTAATATGATAAATAGAACATTCTTGCGATTCCCCTGGTGTTGCAGTTGTTCACGGGCGGCGGTTGTTACTTACTATGAGGTAGTAAGGGTAAGTAAGGGGCAAACGAGCCAGCAAGTTGCTGGCTCGTTTGCCTCTTCTGTAAAAAAAAACTTTTGCTTTGAATATCACCCCACGTTACACTGTGCAGTCTTTACAGAATATCTGACATTTAGGCAGAATGTTATCTTTCTAACTTTTCCTAATGTCGCCCCATATGACACCCAGGAGCGATAGATTTTCTTGCGCCGCCGTCAAACGTAAGGATATAAAAATAGTTAACACTAATTTTATTGTTAAGTTGACGTAATTTCATATTCTGGAAAAATTTGTCACTTTTAATATACGTATAAACTCGTTTTCTAAATTTCTTAGTGCATTGCATTTCAAAAACGTAGCTTTTGTACTCGTATGGTTTGTCTTTAACTTCATTTTAAATTGTTTAATTCCAAGATACCGATGAATCTGTAATCATGTTAGCACTCCTTTTATTCAAAGTTAACCTTTCAAACAAGAAATATGTACATATTTTCATAGGTTATTATGTTTATATAATGTTTATTAAGTATCTTCGGCCAGTTTGTATCATATTTCTATAAATGACTGTACACAGTCGAGGGAGAAAATCCGAAGCAAAATAATACACGAATTCCTATTATTCATTTATCGACCCCTTCTGGGGTGGATAGATGAATAACCGGAATTCTTATATTATTTCGATGATTTCGTATATTATTCCGAGTATCAACCCTGGTGTGGGTCTTTTTGGATGGATATACGGAATAGCCTGCCAAGCGTGGCAACTATGGCTATGAAGCAATCTATGTTCAGCAGTGAACTTTTGATAGGCTGTAAGCTGTTACAGTCTATCAAAAATCCACCGCTGAACATACATATTTCTTGCTGAAGAAAAATCAGGATCAAGTTTACGATTCAGTATCATAAACACACGCATCAATCATACCTCAATAAGACCCGAAAATTATTATTTGTGTTTTCAACAAACGTTAGCATTGACCGAGGAGTTTAAACTAGACGCCATTGCCTAATCTATTTAAAATTAGGAATGTATGAAAAAAATGTTGTAACAAAAAACTGGGTGTAACAGATGAATGGAATAGAATTCTACGGCACAGATATTTTCATTTTTTCTGTCACATTATCATATAGTTACGAGGTTGAGGTTTGTGAAAATAAACTAAAACTGCCAATTGAATTACTATAATTGACACTTTAATTACCGAACACTAATTACAACTTAAAACACATAAATAATAAAACACAATTGTACTACTGAACACATTAGTTCGCAGTTATATCGCGTCGAAGTATTCGCAATTCAATACTCTCCCGGGTCGCGGTCCATATCGGCCTTATATAGGGCCTCTTCCACTGAAATATCTAGAATGTTCAACTACATAGCGGTTCCCATAGACTAGGTGTAGAAAGTTCTGGCATGGAAATCTCTAGAAGGATCTTGACTCTCCTAGTTCTGATACTCGATACTAGTGGGCGATAATTGTAACTAATGCCTCCATGTACCAGGCATTAGATATGGCGCGCAACAATATTATGAAATTGATCTAAGAATATAAGCCAGTTTTTTTTCTTTTACATTATAAAAGAAAAAAAACTCTTCTATTCTCTTCACCTTTTACACCCTATTTTTTTCAGACGGTATAAAAATCATCCAGTATAAATATAATGATTTCAGATGCAATAAATCAATGTTCGCAAATCGTATATCCTACTGCCTGAATGTCAAGGGGCCATCGATGTCTATCGACTCATCTTGCTGCAGTTCTATAATGGCTCTGGAACTAGCTTACCTCGCAATGACTCGTGGAGATTGTGAGGCAGCCATTGTTGGCGGTGGAAATGTTTGTTTGCATCCTCAGTCGTCGGTGCATTCTGGAAGGTTATTATAATTACATTACCTTAAAAAACGAGGAAACCATTATCAATATCATCCGCTGCTATGGCGAGAGAGTTTGCAGTAATAGACTATATAACGACGGTATCAGAGACTTTACAAGGTAGCTTGACAGGAAAATGAGTTAAGTTTGGTTCTACTTTTACATGGGAGAAATGTCTACCCAAACCTACTTTCCAGGGCAAGGGATTCCATATGTTAAACTCGCGAATAAATCATCGTGGTGTTTCACATTCACTGTGTATAAGCTGGGCTACGAGAACGCTCATACTTGACCCTATCAATGTCAGTCACGTCTTGGTGACAATTTATGGGAAAGGACAACGCCTTCTCGTCATTTCTTTAAGGAAAAACGTGCCGGCAAGGCGCGCCTTAATATACGATCTCTACCCCACCTGCGCAACGAACATCCGTGACTCATAGGGCCAGGGACAACGACGTTCACGTATGAGAGAGAGAATTCCACCTTGGCTGCGACGGCTCTGTGAAGGGATACCGCACCTATTGTACTCTATCAATACATATTCAGCCTTCTTCACTACCTCTGATATATGCTACCTCGGGCTTACTCTTCCCCTCAAGTTAGCCCAAAAGGTTCCACTTTGTTTACGGTAACGACCAAGCCACGGTTTAAGCCCCCCCGCTTGTTCCTATGACAGATTTGGTTCTTTATCCTATATTGACAACGAGACAGAAAAATAGCCCTAACAACTGTTGATATCAAAAGCTGAACTATTTTATTTCAGGACCATGACCATTAGTATGGATGGAAAAACCAAATCTTTCGACGAAAATGGATCTGGTTGTGCAAAAACTGAAGCTATTAATGTTTTGTTTCTCCAAAAGGCTAAGGATGCTAAGCGGTAAAATCTATCTTCTATCTCTATAGCCATGTTCAATGTACAATCATACGTATTAAAACGAATAATATCTACAAATATATTTTATAGAATCTACGCCGATGTTGTCCACGTAAAGTGCGAGTACCAACAACTTATGGAAGGCAAAACAGGTCCAAAATTTGGATTCTGTCGTGATCCTATAAAATTGTCCGAATTTTTAACAAACTTTTATAAAGAAGCAAAAGTTCCACCTCAGGCTGTTGAATACGTTGAAGCTTTTGGTTCAGGTATATAGATTATAATATTGACAAAAAATATCAAAGTATTTTTAATGTCTGTCTTTTAAAAATTTTCTCTGCTACAGCTTTACCCGAGGCTGATAAAAATGAGTTAGATTCAATAGATGCTGTATTTTGCAACGATAGAAAGAAACAACTACTTGTCGGTAGTGTTATGTCTAATATTGGTTATGGTGAAGCTGCATCTGGAATTTCTGCCGTTATAAAGGTAAAAGAGTCCTAACTTCTTTTTTTAATAAAAAGTAGTTCTTTAATTTCTTCAAGTTACCAGATATTTAATAAAACATTTAGAAAAATATCCAGTATCTTTAATAACGTGTCGTTACGAATCTGCTAGTTCAATTTTTTAATTCGCTTTTAGGTTCTTCTGGGGTACCACAAAGGCGAGTTGGCGGCAAACCTATACTGTGAAACGCCAAGACGAGACGTCGAGGCGTTGCGTGAAGGACGCATGCGCATCGTTACTGAGCATCAACCATTTAATCGTACTTATACTGCCGTTAATGGCTTATCTATTACTGGAATCAATTCCCATACTCTCTTACATGGTCATTATAAACCTAAGGTAATCAATATACCACAAACAATTATAATTAAAAAAAACCTATAGCTCCAGCGGTTATCGCACAATATAAAAATTAATTTCAATTTCGATAGAGGACCTAAATATAATAACATAAAGCTCACAATTCAATACATGACTTAGATCCGAGTTGGTGTTTAGGCGTTTGACTGTCCTAAACCATTCTCTCGTATATAAATTGTATAATGTTTGAACATTGATATGCGAGTATAATAATATTAAAAATGATTGAGTATTGATCAATTATTCAATTTAATATCACAATGTACAAGGTTGATATAATATATTTGTGGCAGCGCCTTGGAACCTATCGTCTTAGAACAAAATAATATAAAAGCTTGACGCTACCACAACTTAGTTTGAAAAGTCTGAGGCTGCTGTGATCATCAATCAGTTCACCAAGCGCGTCGATTATAGTAAATGTTGCTCGTGAGAAAGGCCTACGTCCAGTATATTTTAGTCTTGTTATTCAAAAGTCTACAAAAAAGGAGCTGGCACAGTGTCTTTTCATTACAAACATTTATTAAACTCTAATTATTCACTGCTTCTCAAAAATTCACTGCTTGACATAACCCACCCCGTAAATTTCCTGATTGGAGGAATATTTGCCAGCATTGCTACGCTTGACCTCTGCCAATGGTTGATTGGCAAACGCAGTTTCTTAATTTTGATATTAGTTGTTTTGAGGAAGTGCGTGTGTTGTTGTTCAACATCTCTTCGTTTTTTTCACCCTGACGCTTCTTATGACACCACGGGAAGATATGAGTTATAAGAAGAATATCCACTCCCATACCGCCTCCTATAATTAAAATTAGAATAATTTTATTTAATAATATTACACAGATTATAAGACCTTGATTTTCTCTACAGGATTTATCTCGATACAAGTCTAACATACCGCACTTAGTTACAATTTCTGCGCGACAAGATTCATCGGTTAAGAAAATTCTAGACGATTTAAAATCCCGACCCATCGATCCCGAAGAGCTTGCATTATTGCACAACATTCATCAGTTAAAAATTTCTGCTCATATGGGCAGGGGATTTACTATATTAGGTGTGTTTATCTATATAATTTTAGCCTATCTACATTTGAATTCAAATATAATTGCATGATAAGTGATTTTATTACATCAGAAAGTCGAGAATTGGCAGGATAACCATCTTTGTTTTAAAATTAAATTGAAGTCACAAGCGAATTAATAGTCCGCCTAATGTCTCAGCTACTGCAGTTCATGAATCAAATGGCTAGAGAAAAGTATCCGATCCAAGTCTATAGTTTTGTTTTTTCTAAAAGACTAAGCTGCAATTTCCTTGTTGTTAAGGATGTTTATTTGCGGCGTTGGTGGTCACTTACGTATACCATCGGGTATGGCAAATGTATGTTAGTAAATTTCACAGTACATGAGCAACCCGAATTCAACTCCGATGGCGACAATAAAATTACCAATTGCATTTTTAAGTGCTAATTTACGATGTGTATGGAATAAAGAATATAGCGTGAGTTTATAAAACCGTATATCTGAGAAATTAAAAATGTCTTAAGAACACATGAACATTTCAAGAAGTGAAGATTTTCAAGCTGCATCCAGTTGTTATATAATGACGTATCGACTTTCGTTCGTAATGCCAAGATTACTAAAAATCTCATAGACATAAAGGTAATTAAGCGTGCAGAAGAATAAAATTTGATCGAATTTATTATTTTTACAGATACCAATGCAGACCAGCAGACAGTTAGCCTATGTGAAAAAGTGGATTATTTTGACAACGCAAAAAGACCTCTGTGGTTCGTTTACAGTGGAATGGGATCACAGTGGGCTGGCATGGGCGCCCAACTAATGCGTATTCCAATATTTGCTGCTGCTATTGAACGGTTAAATTAACTTTTGACATTAATATAAATACAATTAATGTTCTCGATATTGTATTTTATTATTGTTATCAATTTAAATAATAACTTAAATGTGTAATGTTCGCGTAAATATAAGTAATCATTATTGTTATCAATGTTTATGAAGATGACCTTTAAATAATTTTTTGATTCCTAGATGCCGTAGAGTTTTGGAGCCGAAAGGTGTTGACATTGTACATATTATCACTTCACCCGATAAATCTACTTTCGACAACATTCTAAACTCTTTCGTCGGAATAGCGGCCATTCAAATTGGACTTACTGACATTCTATTCGAGCTGGAACTAGTGCCAGATAAAATAATCGGTAAAATATTACAAGCTAGTTGAATAACTCATATTGTCAGACTAACACAGAAAGATATTCGGAGAGCTTCAAATGACGCAGTCTAAAATAATTCGGACCAACAACATAGTTTAAGGTGCATATTTATGTATCCAGCAGTAAATTTTCACTGCTTGATAACATATTGATAAATAGAAAAAAGTTGTTTGTTTGTTGTAATAGTTTCAGAATCAAATGAATGTATGTAGAGCTCCGTCTATCTTTATTTGTTACTATAACTAAAATATTCAAGTACCGTTTAAGATTACTTTAATAAAATGTCTTACTTTTAATGATATACAACGTTTATAAATTATAAAAAAAGTGCAAACTTACAGGGAAAGAAACGTCTTTATTTTTTATGCATTTAATATAATTACTAATTTGAATTTATTTAACTTCTACCTTAGGTCACAGCGTTGGTGAATTGGGATGTGCGTACGCGGATGGATGTTTCACTGCAGAAGAGATGATACTTGCTGCTTATTATCGTGGGCTTGTATCAGTGCAAACTCCATTTATTCGTGGTTCCATGGCGGCAGTTGGCATTGGATATCAAGAGGTACAAAAAATTAGTAATTCATGTTTGTGTATCAATAAAACAAGTTTGAAAGATTGTTGCATCCCTTAGCATTTACTACCGAATCTCCCGTGGGGAGTGCTCTGAGGAATTGTTCGGATTAATTTCAGCCACCAAATTTCACGAACACACGTTGCGACAAAACTCACGATACCATCCATCCATATGGATGCTTGGCAGTCCATCACTGTACATTTTACTGGGAATTTTCTTCCTCTCACAACCTCTAGGTGGAATCTCTTAACACCGGTGATTTTTCCGCACTGATATAACTTAGGGACCTTTAAGAAAAGAGCTTACTCCTTTCTAAAGGGCCGCCCCAAGGCCCAATTCCTCTGGTGCTGAGGTTGATCATGGGTGGTGGTAACCACTTACCATCAAGTAAGTCGTATGCTCGTTTACCTCCTCTTCTATAAAAACAGTTAAAAAAACGTGTATGAAGCAGTTTTCCTTCTTTGTGTGGTTCCAAGTTTACAAAGTGTGATAAAAATCTTTTGGTATGTGAGTGATGTCTAAATAATAACCACTTCGAAATAGCTATATCTAAAATATTAGACCGGTATCTATCTAAAGTATCAAACTGCTAGTGTATTTAATAATTCGCTTATAAAGATAGCGGTTATAGGAAGTTTACCCTATTAAAAACAGGATAATGTGCATGGGTGGACTCAAAAAAAAAAAACAATTTCAACAAGGGAGAGGCTAAAAGTTGGCAATAGATTATTCGAACGTCTTCCTGCTGGCTAAGCGTCTCGACAAAGAAAACTTCTCTCTTAGTTGGGCATTCAGAGGCCCGTGTCCCGCAGAGTATTAACCTATCACTCACTGCGCCCGCCATAACAAAAAACAGCTTTGTACCGAGGCGTCCGTCGTCACCTCAGCTGGCGGCACTTGTTTTAAATATTTATGTTTCTCACGACCTTTCATTTATGTTTAAAGAGGTTTTAGTTACAGTTATTTAAAGCCGATAAGATTTTCGATAAGTAGAAACAATAACCATAACATATAAATGTTTATTTTATTTTGTAAAGCTCTTTGTTTCTAACGGATCTTGATAAAGTGTACTTACTGACGATAAATTTTATTTTATGAATGAAATATCGTAAGTTTTTATTTTATTTTTATGTCCTTACAATCAATACAACATATCCTTCCTAAATGAACCGAAATTATGCATGTAATAATTATAATAATTCTACTTTTTCACTTGCAAACATTTGCTAAAAATTCGACAATAGACAGTTTGCGCGCGCTTACTAAACTCATTTTCAAAACCTTTTTTATGTATATATTTTATATCGTCTTCTTTTATTTTTCTTATACAATCATATAGATATAAAATTTAGCAATTACTAGTAAAAGTATTTACTATGATATTCCAATAAGAAATATACTATTATTATCTTATTAGAATCTTATTAGAAATCTTGACCGTTATGAATTGTTTGCGTAGAGGTTTTTTATTTCTACTTTTTTTATCAATTGAAACATAAAAAGTTACCGTTGTTGTAACTTAAATCATTCAAAAACATTACGTAGTAAACATAAATAACATTACTTACAGTTTTTTTGAAAGAAAATCCAACTAAAATCACAATCACAAAACTTCAATTATTACGCAACCAACCGCACCAGCACGCAAAAGCGAATGGCTGTTATATTTGATGATGTCTATGTAACCGAGTGAATATAATGCTACAGAATATTCTTTAGTTCGTTCGGAATCGAATGAAATAGTGTTCAATCGAAAATATACTGTATTTTTATATCAATTAATGTCGAAAATAGCAGCACGTAATGCGGACATGTATACATGTCCTCTGTACTTAGCGGTCACAAAACTTGGACCTGTCAACACGTCCACGGTATCTTAGAGAGGGTGAATATTTAAAAAAAGGTAGTCTTTATTAAATTCCAAAATTAAATTATTTCTGCGGTAATTATTTTCGTAATTTATATATCTGGTAGTGAGTGGTTACTGTTGCCCTTGGACGCCTATACTATCTTCTATTATGAATGGTAATACAGATTTTTTATCTATGTATTTATTGAAACTTACAACTAACATAACAGTGTATCTATTACCTAATATGACGGTATAATTATTTCAAGCTTAACAAAAGTGTGGTTCTTAATAATAACAAATTATCATCCTACTATAGTGAACTCACGCACGGTGCAATATAGAAGGTCAATATCTTTAGCAAATCTATTAACAGTGCGTAACGTTCTCGTTTAATGCCCCTTGTTTAGTAAATAATTAAAATTATCTTCAGTATTAGTCAATCACCATACGAAACACAACATCACCGTACTGATATTTTACGCTAGCATACTATGCTAACGTGTTTTTCCTTCGTAAAGCCAACTAATTCGTGCTACAGTCATAATTCATTACACAGTAGCCCTACCACGTATCTTCCTCACTCTATATGTTTCCGTGTTGCCAATACAGATATTTCTCTTATAGATATCGAAGATGTGCCCTCCTGGTATTGAGGTTGCATGCCATAATGGACCAGATTCCAGTACAATTTCAGGCCCTGCAAATGTAATGAGGGAATTCGTAGCTCAATTAACTGCTAAAAAGATATTTGCAAAGGAGGTGCCATGTTCAAATATTGCTTATCATTCACGGTACATTGCAGAAGCGGGTGAGTTCAAGTGAATTTGTTAAATAAACTTTTGTTATTATATAGTATTTTCGGAATTTCGGTGATTTTTAACAGACTTCAAAAAAGAGAAGGTACTCAATTCGAGTGTATGTAAGTGTATGTTACGCGATACCTTCGCATATTGTGAACCATTTTTGATGATTCCTTATTTATTAAATATATTATGTATTAGGGGTGGCTGATATGAATTTTGAGAACTATCCCTGAGGGTAGCAAATAAATAGCTTCTTTAAAAAAATACAATCGCTTTTTAATTTTTGTTAAAGGTGATAAAATATTTTTTAAGAAAAACACTATTAGACAATATGAAATTGACAATGATTAGCTTAAATTTTTATTAATTTTTTGTTTTTAAAAATTTGATATTTTAGGTACCTATATTGAACTAAAAATAAAAAATAAAAATACTAATTAAAAGAAAGGGGAATGAAAGTGAACGCAAGTAAGACGAAAGTGATAGTTTTTGAAAGAGAAGAAAGCAAAACGGTATGTGAAATAAGAATAGAAGGAGAGTTAATTGAGCAAGTGGATGAGTTTGTGTATTTGGGATGTGTATTTAGCAGGGATGGTAGATATGATAGGGATATAGAACGACGAGTAAATGCAGGGAATAGAGTGAATGGGGCACTACACTCTATTATGAAGAACCAGAATGTGTCAAAAAAGGCACGTATGGTAATTCATAATGCTGTGTTAGCCCCTACTACTGTATGTATTAATGTATGGTAGTGAAAGCTGGGTGTGGCAGAAGAAGCACGAAAGTAGAATAAATGCTGTAGAAATGCGGTCTTTAAGGAGTATGCTAGGGTTGAATCTGAATGACAGGGTGAGAAATTGCGTGATAAGAGATAAATGTGGTATGCAAGATGATGTTGTGACCAGGATTAAGAAAGGAATGCTTCGGTGGTTTGGTCATGTAGAAAGAATGAATGAGGAAAGAGTGACAAAGCAAATTTATATGGCAGATGTGAACGGTCGAGTCGGGAAGGGACGCCCTAGAAAAAAGTTTATCGACCAAATTGACGATATTTTGAAAAGGGGCCACGTTAGAAGTACCCTTAACCGACGAGCATGTATGCGTAGATATGTGGATGTAAAGGAGGCGAAAGAGGTATGTCAGGATCGTGCCAAATGGAAGTCCGTAGTCTCTGCCTACCCCTCTGGGTGACAGGCGTGAGTGTTTATGTTTTTTTTTTATATTGAACTACTTGTAACTGTACTTATACCTGTATTTTGCAAGGAATGTCCAAAGAAATATGACTTTATTTATACATATATTTATGTCGGATATTTAGCGAATATTATAACAGCATCGTTGTTTTATGGTTAAAGTTATGAGGAAGCTTTGCAATAAATGGTAAAAGTTATGAGGAAACCAGATTTTAAAATAACTTTTTGATTGTTTCTAACTGTGACGTGTAAAAAAATCTGTGTGTATAAAAGTAGTGAATATTGAATTCGCACCATTGAGGTTCTAAATGTCGACACTTTACTGATCTAAATCGTACGACGTTACGACCAAGAAGATTTGAATCATCGTACTTCATGGAATCCCTGTGGAAAGTACGTAAAGCCGATATCACTGCGCCAGATTTCTCTGTAGTCGTGTCAGAATGCCTTTCCTTCGGACTATGAGACTAAGGAAATTGAGAGTACATATGTGCTTGCTCACATAGTTTTGTCCCACAGATGGCTTTTTTCTAAAATAGGGCCTTGATCACATTGTATTATTAGTCTGTTTTTTAAATATTATATTGATGTATCATCTATTTTATCTTGAGTAATTTGATTAATATTTAATAGGTAACAAATTTAAAATAGTATTTTGATTTATAGGCCCCGGACTACTGAAATATTTAAGTGAAGTCATCAAATCGCCTAAGCTCCGTAGCGAAAAATGGGTATCGACTTCAGTCCCGCAAGAAAAATGGAATGAGCCCATGGCTAAATATTCTTCTGCAGAATATCACACCAACAATCTGCTTGTAAGTTCTTTGGTTGCAAATTAATTTGAGATATTAGGATTGTGGTTGGATAAGATAATTTATTCAATAATGTAAACTAAATAGAGAAGAAGGGAGAAAGAGAGAGAAAGAGAGAGAGATAGTAGGGCGTAAGTCAATTTATAGATCCCAATTCATTTTGAAATAAAAATATTTTAAACAATGTGCATATATATTATATATATATATATATATATATATATATATATCTGATCAGCTAAGGCAATTTTTTTTTGTGGAATTGGTGGTGGAGACAAACGAACACACAGTCCAAGTGATAAATGCACTTCTGAGAACTAAAACATAACGCCTCGTCGGTTTCAGCAGGAGAATTTAAGTTATACCACCGTTATGTTGCTATTTTAGGCTGGTATTCTATGCTAGCGTGATCCTTCCTCGATTGAGGCAACCCATTCGTGCTGCAGCTGTAATAAGCTGCAGTTCCATGTTTAGTATCGTTTCACAATTTACTTTTCTTTTTTTAGAATTCCGTGCTGTTCGAAGAAACTTCTAGATTGATACCACCCGATGCGGTGCTTGTGGAAATAGCACCACATGGTTTACTTCAAGCGATTCTGAAGCGGTCTTTAGCAGACACTTGTCGACACATTCCACTTACTCGTCGAGGACATACTGATAACGTGCAGTACTTATTAGAATCTATTGGAAAGTTAGTACTCACAAGTGTTGTAATTTAAAATACTCTTGAAATATGAAACATTGCTATGTGCAACAAATGAAAATTTTTCACCCAAAGCAAGTTTTCGCCTTCAATCCAAATCTGCCCATGTCTATTCAACTTTTAAGATGAATAGATATGGGCATTATTATAAAAAATCATCAATTTATTACATTAAATTCTCAACCTTTTAGCGGTCTCATGAGACCGCAGCCATATTCCGTCAAATCCCTAACGGTCTCATGAGGTCGCACCCACCCACAGCACATTAACACATAAAAACTTATATATAGAGACTACTTTTCTATGAAAAATTTGGCACTATAATAATAATGTCCTCCAGACCGAATTTCGGTCACGGCGGTCTGCTTCAGAGGAGAGGAAGCTAGCCATCGGTGCAAGACAGGATTATAGTGCTCAAGTTTATGCGGCAACACAGGTGCACTCTCTATTCCATCACTCTCATAATCCAATGGGACGGTAAACCGATACGACTGGAGAGAGATCAGGCGCAGGACCAACGGCTTTACGTGCTTTCTGAGGCACGGGGGTGAGACACCGCCATCTTCCTGACTCCGGGCAGCTAATGAGAATTTCTTGACGGAAAAACTCAATAATTGATATTAATGGCCCGACCTGGGATTCGAACCCAGGACCTCATGATCAGCAGTCGCACTACTACAATCACTGAAGCAACGAGGCAGTCATAATGGCACTATATAATCAATATGAAATACTCTATCCTCTAGTGCAATAAAAAACTGTTATCCTATGAATATTTATTTTTCGTACGCCATTTTCACGTGAATATTATTATGTTGATTTTTGGATTTCTCTTATGTTTTATTAGTGTTTTAGTATAGTGTTTTACTATAAAATTGTAATGAAAGCTTTTGTGTGAATATAATTTATCATTTTACGTAAATAATTTCGAGTAATATATATTGAAATAATTGTGATTTTCACGCTGCCGACATTCGCTTGGTATGTTTTTTGATATCAAAATACAAAATATTTTTGTAATGAAATAAAACCCGACTTTTATTTAGACCACAATATAGAGAATTTTGTATAGATTTTATAACGCTAAACTTCTTCATAGAAAAGTAGTCTCTAAATATAAGTTATAATGGTTTGAAAAGCTGTTGGTGGGTGCGGTCGTATGCGACCGCTCGGGATATGCCGGGCGCATGCTACTGCATGAGATTTTTATGGCGCTTGAAGGGTTAATCAAAAGTCCAGTTTTAAACTTCCGCCTCTCCTATATATTGTTTTGTGAGTGGGATATATTTGCCATATTTACCACGATTGACAGGCAGATATTCAACCGCAGCTTTTTACTATTTTATATTGTTATCAGAAAATCAGTTTTCCTCTGTCGCCTCTTACGACACCTACGGCACGTACGACGCAAAACATAATAATAATTATATATGATCATAGTTATGTATTTATAGGAAAATATTAATAAATAAAATGATATTTAGAAGCATCTTATTTAGAAAAATTACTTTACTTCAAAAAAAAAAAGCATTATTAAAATAATCTCGTTTTCTTTCAGATTATTCATGGAAGGATACAATCCTAAAGTGCAAGCGCTTTATCCTAAGATCGAATTTCCCGTGTCAACTGGAACTCCATTGTTATCTCATCTGGTGGAATGGGCTCATCATGAAAAGTGGTAAGTTTTACGACCTTTATCTTATGTTTAATATTATGTAATTATGTAGTTCCGGGTAAAACCTCCTTTCATTTCGAGATGGTGATGGAGCATTAGTTCACCGCGCTACTTAAAAGCATTTTGGCGGAATTTTTAAAATTTTCTTTCACCGCCGACCACTTGGTACAGTTCGCGAGGCATAAGCTGAACTTTGCATTTGTGGAGTAATCACCAAAAGTAGAGTCAGACAAAAAAGTAGTAGACTGAGAAGTCAGAGATTAATAAATGAAATTATCAATATTAAAAGTTATAATAATTCTTATACACCGGAAATTCCATCTTCATCATTTTCATAATCTCTCTCGTCTTCATTTTCACTCTCGTCTGATGTTGTGTCGTTTGTATTAATAATAAATCGTTCTATCATATCATCAAGAACAGCGTAAAAACCATGAAACCTTTTTTTTTCTTTTATTGCTTGCACAAATACATTTTTGCATTTTCGTACAATGATAGTGTCAACTTTATTTTCGTTAATCTCATTATTGTGTCCATATTTTTCGCCACGTATTCTTCTATCACTGCCCATATATTTTCAATTGGGTTGAAATCCAGGTTCTCTAAGTAAAGTGTCAATTTTATATTCAATAAATATTTGTTTGTTTTGCAGTATCAATTGAGTCAATTTTATATCCAATAAATATTTGTTTGTTTTGCAGTATCAACTGATAGAGTTGTGGTTTAGGTTTAGCATCGATGTAGAGTGATCAATATTGCGATACTTTAGTCAGTCAATCATATCTTATTTACGACTATTTGAGTCGGGAGCGAAATTTTCTAACGAATTGTGGTAAGATGCATTGTTTAGCACCACAATGCTTAAATATGGAATTAATTGCGTTTGTAACCATTTCGTATAGTTTTTTGCTTTCATATTGTTATGGTAATCACCACTTTTTTGATTTGCTTTGAACAACAGCAGTGCATTTTGTATGAAACCATCCTCTCCGCCAGTATAAACTATTGTTAAACGATTTCCTTTATAAATTAATTTCTTCAAACCAGAAATGATGCCATCTGAACAAGATTTCGAAAAAGTGTGAGTCGTGTTTAAAAATGTTTCGTCAGTTCAAACAACTGGCTGGCCCTGAATGCAATATTTGGATATTTTAATAAAAAAATATATGTAAATAACATGTATCGTGTTTTACCATTAGAATTTTTCTGTTATTTTGTGTCCTTGTCCATTTATATCCTAAAGAATACACTTCTTTACGCAATGATCGAATTGAACCGGGATAGCTTATTCAGCTATACATATATTCAACTTTTCATGTATTCGATTTAAAATTGGCACCTCTTTATCACTAATGTGATAGTTTGTGAATAGTACTTCAGATTGCCGCTTTATCAAGATATTTTTCCTGTTCCATCTGGTCTTTTTCTGAGATTCAAATTTGCTTCTGTCTTCCAAAAGACGTTTACTTTTCAATAAAAATCTTTTGACAGTGGATAACGGAATTCCCGTCGATTTCGCTAGCAATTGGGCTGATGTAGTGCCACTTGAAATATCTTTATCGTTCATGTCTTTAAAATAACTATCTAAACTACACGACATTTCTTTTACTTGACTATTCCGTATATTTCGTTTATTTGTGTGGGCAGCTATATCACTAATAAATCGAACACAAAAACCAAATATTAAGAAATAAACTCGTCACGCTACTGCCAGTGGAAGAGGTAAAGCGTGGAAGAACCACGGCGGAGTTGCGTTGCGTTAAGGACGCACCGGGCTTCAGGCCGATTGCTTAAAAGCAGCATAAACCGGTTTAAACCAAGCAAAGTGCGTGTTGGGCTACAGGGCGACGACACACCAACACTATCTTTGTGCACTCACACAATTGCATAGCTCTGATTAGGCCTCGCGGACTTAAAATTATTCAGCACTTAAAATTGCAGCAATTTCATTGGTGCTCGCGATGTTTCAACTCAGATTGCTTGCGTGCTGTGAAATTTATGGGAAGCGCTTAACTCTTGAGCTATCTGTGCTAAAATAATAACATAACATGCTTATTTTTTTCACAAAACGCCTTTATTCGTAGGAGTTTACCACTCTACGTGTCAGCAAATCGAAAATTTACAGCATCGTGTAAATTCGTCTATTCGATACATGATGTAGAAAATAACTATTTGACTGGAAACGTTTTACGAGGTATGAAGAAATTAATTTTGGGGTATTATTAGTAAAATAATAAAATATTCAAAAGTAAGTTTAAGAACGTTACAGCCCATTAAAATTCACTGCTGAACATTGGCCTCCTCTTAGATTGTCACATGAGGGTGACATTTACCACTGTTGCCACGCCTGGCAGGAGGGTGATGGCTACTGCAGATTTTTCATTTTCTATTTGTTATGAGAAAGAACCTGTTGCCCATTTCCTGGTTTGTTTCCCTCTGCCGTCTCTTACTACACCCATGGGACGATATAGGGTAGACGATATTTTTACATCGTAAATGAAGGTCTACAAATATTTTAGACTGACAAACAAGCTTCAAGTTCATCTGATTGGAAGTGGCTACTGCAGCCCACTGACTCCTACAACTAACTTCAAATAAAGAAGACTTTACATTGTTCCTTTTGAAAACTAAGATTAAATGCCTAACATTCTACAACACATGTAATCCATACCTTTCAAACCAGATACACATTACAGATTACAGCAATAAACTTCATGTCGCTATGCAAAACAATAGAGAAAAGGCACAACTATGTCTGTATCTTGGTGTAAGGACTACTTTACTGCCTGCAAGTATGTCTGAGTAGGTGTCTCCGTCTTACCTATTTCTGCCACCAAACACTAGTGTACGTTCGTACGTACGTATCTCACCGCTACTATAGATATGCCGCATATTTACAGGCTGTGAGATGTTCCATATTAGCCGTATATGCTTGAAGTTGGTTGCGGTAATCTATAGGCTAGTAGTTATTATGGTAGTCGCGAGCCATTAGAATGACTTTTAGCTCTCCTTTGCTTCAATTTTACATAAAAATACCGTGATGAACTTCTAAACAGAAAATGGGATTAACAAATCTTTGTCTATACTATTTATTTACCTTTCGGTTTGATAAAAAGTACAGTACTTAGCAAATTGCACGTTGGTAAGAATATGCCATCTGTGAAAGATATTGTAGAGAAACCTAGCCAGTAGTAGTACCAGTAATATTATTTACAGACGCTAAATTATTATGGCTTAAAAGAAAATAATCCCTGAAACGGTCACTTAACATCCAAGCAAGAGCCTGATCTTGCACATTTCCAAGAAAATAATAGAAACAGAAACAGAAACTTTTTTATTCAATGTAGATTATAAACAATACTTATTGAAAGTCAATTTTTTTATTTACCACTGGTTCGCAAAAAAAACTTCCGTCCTGGGAAGAACTAGCAAAAAACCCAGCGGGACTATTTTTTTTTTCAAATAATAGCTTACAATCATGTTTACAATTAACAACACAAGACAAATTAAAAATAGCTTGGTAGCGATCACCCTTCCCAGGGTTTATTATTAGAATTACTGACTCGGTGGAGTCGAGTAACTGGTATTAATAGCTTGTGACTGTTTCTAGTATTTACAGAATGAATATCATTAATTTTTGCAAAACTACGTTTATTCTTGTTTACGTACATTACATTTTCATAAATATATTGAGAGGCCAGAGTTAATATATTAATTTACTTAAATTTTTGTCCCAGTGACTCTTTTGGTTTTAAATTATATATTGCTCTAATGGCTCTTTTCTGTAAAATAAATATAATTTCAGTGTCAGTCGCGTGTCCCCATAGCAAAATACCATACGACATAATGCTATGGAAATAACTAAAATAAGCTATTCTTACTATTTCAACACTGGTAAGAGTTCTAATCTTTTTTACAGCATATGCTGCAGAATAAGTCTGCTAGCTAGTTTTGATATATGGGGGAGCCATTGAAGCTTTGCGTCTAGTTTGATTTCAAGAAAAATGGTGGTTTCAACAAGACTCAGTTCTTCCCCATTTAAAATTACATTCGTATTAACATGTTTGACATTAGGAGTTACGAATTTCATACATTTAGTTTTAGTACCATTAAATGCAAATTATTAACATAAAACCAATTGAAATAATACTAATTTTTACGGAATTTATCGCGTATATTTAACTTTTTTACCCGACGTTTCGAGAGCTTTACAGCACCCATGGTCACGGGAAGGACTGAGATGTTCAACGTCTGCAATCTGTGAACATGTACAGGATCGCCCCCGTCACTACATCAGATTTGATAGACCACAAATCCTCGCTAAAGAACACCGATTCCTTCCAAGGATGATTCGCGAGGCTATTGAAATCAAAAAACATCCTAATTTCAATAGAGAAGATGGCTGGGTGCTACCATCTGCTTGGGATCCTATAATAAATAAAATTAAATCCCAACCCAAGCATACAACTGCAAGACTCCATGATACCATAAGTTCATACTGTGTAGATCGGAACAAAAGTTAAATTTTAATCTATGGTAACCGCGGTTAACTATGACAGCTGGACGTTGAACATCTCAGTCCTTCCCGTGACCATGGGTGCTGTAAAGCTCTCGAAACGTCGGGTAAAAAAGTTAAATATACGCGATAAATTCCGTAAAAATTAGTATTATTTCAATGTGTAGTGTTCGCGTAAATATAAGAAATCATTATAAAACCAATTGACTATGTTAGCTATAGCATTATTTACTTCGTCGTTATTTAATAACTGCCGCTTTCATTTGAAAATTAATGAAGTATCATCAGCAAATAATACTATATCATGGTTATCCCCTACTATATAAGGTAAGTCATTAATATATACAAGAAACAGAAAGGGGCCGAGAATTGAGCACTGAGGCACGCCCATTTGTACAGTCGACCCGGAAGAACTCATACTATTAATTACAACTTTTTGCGTTCTGTCACTTAAATATAAAATAATTAATTTAAGAGCATCACTTCTGATACCGTAGTGTTGAAGTCCTGATTGATGTTTCATGGTGAACACAATCGAAGGCCTTGGATAGGTCACAGAATATACCCAAATCATCCTGTGAATTCTCCCATGCATTAAAGATATATTTAATAAGCTCAACACCAGCATCAGTTGTTGAGCGACCCCTTGTGAAACCAAATTGATTTTTATGAAGTAAAATATTTACATTAAAAAAAATTTAACATTTGATCAAGAATAATTTTTTCAAAAATTTTACTTAGTTGGCAGTACAGAAATAGGTCTAAAATTAGCGGGGTTCAATGTACTGCCAGATTTAAATAAAGGTATTACTTTATTATTAGTAAAAGATCTATCCAACTGCAGAGAGGTGTACGACAGGGTGACGTTATATCCCCGAAACTCTTCACCGCTGCATTGGAAGACCTTTTCAAGCTACTGGACTGGAAAGGATATATTATTAACATCAATGGCGAGTACATCACTCACCTTCGATTTGCCGACGATATAGTCCTTATGTCAGAATCGCTGGAGGACTTAAGCACTATGCTCAATGACCTCAATAGTGCCTCCCAGCGGATAGGTCTTAAGATGAACATGGACAAAACAAAGATCATGTTTAATGTCCATGTCATACCTATGCCGGTAGTTGTTGGGAGCACTATGCTCGAAGTTGTTGACGAGTACGTTTACCTGGGACAAATAGTCCGACTAGGTAAGTCCAACTTCGACCGAGAGGTCAATCGACGGATTCAACTCGGCTGGGCAGCGTTCAGGAAATTACGACATATCTTCTCGTCAGGTATACCTCAATCTCTAAAAACTAGATTGTACAACCAGTGCGTGTTGCTAGTAATTACTTACGGTCTGAGACGTGATCCTTCACTGCTGGCCGTATGAGAACGCTCAAGGTCGCTCAGCGAGCTATGGAGAGGGCTATGTTCGGAGTTTCTCTGCGTGATAGACTCAGAAATGAGGATATCTGCAGTAAAACCAGAGTGACCGACATAGCCCAACGGATTAGTAAGCTGAAATGGCAGTGGGCCGGCCATATAGCTCGAAGAACCGATAAACGATGGGGAAGAAAGGTTCTCGAGTGGCAGCCTCTTACCGGTAGGCGTAGTGGAGGGCGACCCCCCACTAGATGGAGTGACGACCTGGTAAGACATGCAGGAAGTCGTTGGATGCAGGTGGCTCAGGACCGTGCTTTGTGGCATTACTTGGGGGAGGCCTATGTCCAGCAGTGGACTTGTGAAGGGCTGTAATGATAATGAATGATAGTAAAAGATATACGGACTATAGAAAAAGAAACCATGCTAAAGTCCTAGATATGCACTCACGCGCACATCTTTCTTCTTTATTTCTTTAATAGCTCGTAAAGTTCCACTACTGGACGTTAAAACCATGTCATTGGTTGCAAATTATATTAAGTGCAAATGTATGCATTGGTGCGTGTTCTTATAATAAGATGAGCATGGCAGAAACATGCTCAATTTATTTGCCTGGCTTGGTTTCGTTCGGCGTCCCTTAAAATGTACGCAGAGCTCCGTCTTTCTTTTTTTGTTGGTATGCAAATACAATATACATTGAGTAGCTTTACTTTTATTTTTACAATTTTAGATAACCGCTTATTTAAATTAAGTATTAATTATAAAAAATACTTGATTTAAGTAAGCGGTTATTCACAATGGTAAAATATGAGACAATTAATTTTTATCCCTAATGGGATAATTATTCCCATAGAGACAGGACAGTTCTATTATCATTTAGTGAAAAGAAAGAAAGCAAATTTAAGTATTTTATAACTGACGTCGATTTTCATGAGTAATAAAAATAATTGTGTGATCTGTGCCTTGCTTTAAAATTTATATTAGTTGACATAAAATTTAAAATTCATATTTTAATCCTAATAGGAAAGAATACCTTCCCGTTCGCAGCTGCATTAATTGCAGTTTGGGATGTACTGGCGATGACTATCGGGGAACCCAAAAAACAATTGTCAGTTCAATACCACGACGTGAAACTTTATTCCCAGCCTAATCTTCATTATCAACGTCAGTTACGACTTTTGGTATCCTTTCTAAGAGGTACAGGGTATTTCGAGGTAAGAACTTATTAAATATTTCAGTTTTATTACAAGTAATTTATAATTATTTGTAAAAATACATGAACTAAAATGTAAAGTATGTGGTTTCAAAACAAATGTTAAATTTGGCGCAGCGGCTAACTTCCTTATATAAAAGACTCTTTTCAAATTATAATTTAAACCAAGAATGCATGAATTTATTAGTATTATAATAACCCTTTTTATAATTTTTTTAAATAAGTTATTAAATTTGGTGATTATTATTTTGAGCTGCTATCGTGATAATTCTGCTGCTCACCTTCCATTTCAATCTCCTTCTGACGACTCTTGCGACGCCCACAGAACAATATGGGTTAATTAATCCTCACATACTGATACTACACAGCAACTTCAACCACAAATACACAAAAATACCTAAACTGACTAAAGAGAGGAGTAACTAAAACAATTTTTTTCTAATTATGCAGTAAGATATTTAATAAAATAAGGGTAAAGAATAATGTTCTGATTTAATAATTTCATCCACGGATGATCGTTTACTTTTGGCACTTGGGTTGGTAACCACACTCTTGTAAAGTTTTGAGTTGTTATCAGGAAGATGCTGCTGCCCATCTTCTGTTTCAATTTTCCTATGTCGCTCTTGCGATACCCAGAGGACAATATTTCTACCACTGTCACTACACGGTTAATCCTTTGTTGAATTAAATAAAATAAATAATTGACAAACTATAAGAGCCGATTAACACTTCGACAAGAACGATGGTAAGATCAGAGATAAGATAAGAGAAGCGATTTTAGTTACAGGACAGTTGACAGTAAACTGTAAAGTGGACAGTAGCGTTCAAATGTCTTCGTGGTGAGTTTAGTTAAAAAAATACTATTTTATATTTTGAAAGTCGAAAGCGAGCACGCTGCGTCCTGTCAACTTATGCACTGAACTAAGCTCGTTCACACGAGCGGTGAGTTTAGTTGCGGGTGGTGGGTGACGAGCGGGAGGGCAACACTTCGAACTTAACTCGCCAAAAAATAGACCGACCAGCTATCCCTTTCAACTTGATTAACTTGCTACTTACTAATTGCCGTTCAAACGAGATTTTCTACTTAACTCGCCAGGTTCGCGAGTTAACTCGCTACTGTACTTGTCAAAGTGTAAATCGGTCTTAATAGCTGTTGATTGTTATAAACAGGTCATGGACGATTATTCTAAGATTGCAACGGGTTACATCACGGGGAATGTGGTTGATAACAAACCATTTTTACTAAAATTTACTTAAACTGAAGAACTTAATTTAAAATCGGACGACATTTATCAATTGCTACACAACAGAGATTACGATTATAGGTAAGTTTAACATGATTTGAAGTTCTATGACCTTTTTAGGATGTAAAATAAAATGCAGAAATTCATCTTCTCACACTTAACTTGGCTTGACGACCTGGTAATAAATGATTTGTGGTATTCTTTGGTAGAACTTTGTGTTCAGCAATGGACTTGTGTAAGGCTGTGTAATGTAATGATGATGATGATGACATTTATATTCGTGCTTTTGACGGTAATTAGCTACTCGGTCAGTTATTTTATCATTATATCCCACTCGGTAGATGAATGTTATTCTTATTGTATTGTGACTAATTATTTATTTCGTACAAACACTGTAATTAAATTATTAATACTTATGTTTTTTTGATTACATTTTGTGGTATGTAGAAGTTGTAAAAAATTAACAATAATTTTGCTTTATTTTTAAACATTTTTAAACATTTGCTTTATTTCATTGAGTACATATGATATTATTGAAGTAAAACGAAATAAAAATGTTTTTAATTTTAGCGGACAGTTCAAAAGCGTTCACAGCGCTAATAAATCTCTTACGGAAGCGAAAATATATTGGCGCAACAACTGGGTAACATTCCTTGATGGTATGCTGCAATTAAATGCTCTGAAGCGACCTCATCACTCTGTGTCTCAACCAACAAACATTAGAAATATTACAATTGATATCAAAAGACACGTCAATAATCAAGAAATATCAGTGGGCGATGAAAAAGTCATGACTGCTAATGTTTTTGAGACATATAATAGCATCAGGTAACTATATTATTCCATAGTTATTTTTCATGTGGTGATGGCGTAAGTTAGTGTCATTAAATATTATTATAAACTAATTAAACATGAAGATTGATAGTAGTGGTATATTGTAAAAATTGTTAAGTTAGCTGAATTTTATGAAAAAATTCGTACCAAATATGCAGAATATCATTGTGAAAAAATATCTATTTTGTATTTTTTTTAAATTATATATAAAGCAAAAAAAGAAACGTACTTAAAATCTATTTTTATTTACGCTAATCAGTATCCATCAATAATGCTCGAAACCCCTAAGTCTGAAAAAGTATACAGCAAAATCGTTACCTGCTTTCGAAAAGATTTTTTCAACTAAATATTATTCAGATAGGTGTGTTATGTCAGCTGCTATTAAACAATAAATAATGTCTTTCAGACCGACATACGGTCAAGGCACTCATTTACGCAAGATAGCATTATATTGCAAGAGTACATACGCAAGCACCAGTGCATTCTTTATTTACTAACATAATATTTGCATGCGCGTAAGAGAGATCAAGCGCATGACCTACTGCAATACGTGCTACTTGCAGCACGGGGGAGAAAAAGCGCCAACTCCCAGATTACGTGCTACTACTGAGAATTTCTTGACCAAAAAAATCAATTTCAGATTTTGGACCTTCTTTGGATTATGAACCAGAACGACACGATTAGCAATCGCATTGACGATTACTAGATGATCGAGGTTAATGAAATTTGTGCTTTTAATAATAATAATGGTAAAACCTAAATTGATATAACAATTTTTTAAGTATAATGTATAATGATACATTACGATGTGTTGTTTCCACAGAGAAGTTTATAATTTGAATTACAAATTTTTATTTGAAATACCCAAATTCGTGTTCTTACAGATGCGGAGGTGTCGCAATAGAGGATGTTAAATTCCGCGATTTACCACCATTAGAAAAGGAAACGGATTTGATGACTTTGAAATTTGTCCCATACTTCCAACAAGATAAAACTGATGTAAGTATAATAGCAAAATTTTGTAAGAATATTTTTCTTATTTAAGGTTTTAACAAGAAATATTTATTTCAGTACGAAACAGCCATGTTGGTATATTTGCAAATCGTTGCAGAAAATTTGAATAAGAATGTTATTAGTATACTAGAATTGTGTGATCAGAAATGTGATGAAGGTCATTTTCGGAACCTTAATGATGTTTTTAAGAACGTACCTTTTATAGAGGTCCAGCACAAAATGATTTATAGAAATAATGTTTTAGACGAACGAGCCAACTTCTTAACAGATGTTGATTTATTGCTAGTTACAGATTTATCAAAACATGATAAGGTAAGAGCATTATGGTATACTAATTAAGAAAGTATTTACAAAATATCTGAAGACTAATTCCTTCTAAATTGATTAGTTTCGTTTCCTTCCTTATAAAGGCACGTTTTGTTAATTTGTCCACAATTTTTTGTTGATAAGCTATATTAAATATCTCTTACTTGGTTCTAAGTCAACTATACAATAAATACATTTTGATTTATAGAGCGCCTCAAGAATTAGGGTAAATAACTTCGAAATTATTTAAATTAAATATGAATTTATCATTAAAAATATTTAAAAATATTCATAGTTGATTATTTTAACATATTTATATAAGACAAGATATACTTAGTTTTGTTTTAATTTGTTTACAGTTATGTCAAACTCTGTACCGCGTACTTTGTCGAGACACTTTCATCTTAAACAAAGAAAATTATGCAAAGGATTCGTTATTCAATAGACCGTCAGCACTTTATCGTATTGTAAGTGCACAGAATACGAAAGATGAGAGGCTTGAACTGGTACGCTGGAGACCTACATCTAATGCAGTCGCTACGAGTACCTTTACAGTGCGCTCTTCTTCAGATCTTGCTATATTATCTTCTACTCTACCAGCATTTCCACAAAGACACAAGCTCCTTATTATTACATCTTATCCGCCTATAGATGGACTGAAAAATCTTGTTCAGCAATGGCGAAAGAATCACAACCAAATCTATGTGATTATGATAAATTATAGAATTTCCGAAGATCAAAACTTAGATCAACTGCCCAATTTGGATTTGGCGTTCAATGTGTTGGATCATGTAAGATCACTGCTGTACCTATTATGAAATTAATTGGATAAAAACATGTGATATTTCAATATAATCAATAATTTAATTATTCAGGGACAATGGGGTGGTCTGTTCTTCATACCATTACAGAAAAAATTATCTTCAACATATGACATCACTCTTCAGAACTCTTGCATCGGAGATTTTAACTCTTTGTATTGGGTTGAAATGCCACGTATTAACGGTTCTGGCGTGAAAGTAACCGTAAGTTTATTTAATTCATCGTTATTTTAGTAATAATATATTTTATTGTTTTCACAATTATCATATTTAAAATTATGTATAATCAGGTACATTTTGCTGGATTGAACGATACTGATGTTAAGAAATGTGCTGGAATAATTCCATGTAACAATGACAGCAATGAAATTAATTTCGGAATGGACTTCAGTGGTGTAACTGAAAGGTAGAATGCAATATTTTTGAAGGTATTTTTTATTAATGCAGGAAGTCGATGGATGCATGTGATGCTTGACCGTGCTTTGTGGTATTCCTTGGATGAGACCCATGTTCAGCATTGGATCGATGGAGTGAAGTGATAACAATGATGAAATTAAGGTTACAGCCTTTACAAATTTTATCGCTATGCTTGAGTCTCCTCTCATATCTGAGAGGTTATGGTATAAATTTCCTCATTATAGTTTTCTCCAATATCGTGTACTTAAAATTGTAACTAACAATTCCACTAGTGCTGGTAAAGATCTAACCCGGGTTCCTTCCTGGGTTAAGATTAAACACCTTACAGCTGAGGGATAAATGGTACAATGAAAAGCCTGACTTATTAATAAACTCTTTAGTTTTGCTTGTAGATGAAAACCAACAGGACGAAAAGTCCAAGTATTTACGGTAAATATAATCATATAAGAGCAATTCTTATTAGCTAATTAATTGGAATACGGTAATAATAGTCCAATTGAGAATTTCATTTAAATTTAAACGTTTATTTATGTATTCCGATGCAACCGATAACCCTAAATCATATATAAAAATCAGCTTCTCTTTCTAAAATATAGTAGAAATTTACTGCTTAAAATTAAAATTTTATTGCGTATTAAAATTTAAAGACATTATTAATGTTTTTTGTTTTGTATTATTTATTAAATAAGTTACATCCTAATGTTATTATGTTTGCAGGAAGATAGTTAATATATAATGTAGGGTTGTTACAGAAAAGGCTTTTAGAATTGCATAGCACGCACGCGCTCCATCACAATCTTAGTTATCTGTAGACAGAGAAACATAGCTCGATTATTCTGACAAAACTGCGTCTGGTCTGGTCTATATTGACCCTTAAGATTGTGGGCAAAACCATAATTCCCTGTAGTTACATCATTGGACCAGCACAATCCTTGCAATGATTTACCTTTTTTAATAGAATCATTTTTTTCTATTTTCTCTCTTTTTTTAAGTACTGTTTATGCTATTCCGGAATCACTATTCCTTGTAGCCATATCATTGGACTGGCACAAGCCCTGCAATGATGGTAAGAACCATTTTTTTTCTTACTCTTTTTTCAATTCAGTTTAGAGTAATACGTTCAGACCATACCGCAACACTTCGCCGTCACAATCACTTAGTAGTCCGACGTGTGAGATGCAACCACACGAGAAATAAAGAAATAACGAACACATACTCGTATGAAGTCCGCCAATACGCATTGGTGCAGCGCGGTGGACACTTCCTTGCCTTTAACCCTCCCAGAAAAGAGACTGGAACGTATATAAGCTGTATTTTACTCATCGATAATAGGAAAATTTTTGTAGATGTTTTTTTAAATTTTATTTAAATTATATAAATTGAATTCTTCAGCGGGGAACGTGTAATGGGATTAGTCACGGGTGGTGCTGTCAGTACACGTGTTCTGGCTCGTCCCGATTTGTTATGGCCCGTACCAGAGCATTGGAGTCTCGACGAAGCAGCAACAGTACCTCTTGCGTACTGTTTAGCGTTCTACTGTCTTGTGAGTGTCATTAATATGTAGTAGTGATTCTGAAAAATGTATTAGTAATAACTTCTAATATTTAATTCATTTTAGTTAATTTGAAATCTTTATTCACTCTTTGCTAGGAGTCCTTCTCGGTAGGTCACCTTTATTTTAAAGTATAGTGGTGAGGAACGTGCACACATTCCACCTGATGGTAAATGGTAGCTGTGGCTCATAGACATCTACATCTATCCTCAATTACACTCACCATATGAAACTTAGCAGCGTTAAGCTGCTATTTTACGCTGGTGTTCTGTGGGAGCGTGGACCTTCCCCAGTCGTGCCTATCGTTTCGTACTGCAACTATACTACTAATATAGCTGCAAGTATAGCTCTACCACGTAAATATCTCTTTTTAGCCTGTTTCAAAGGGTATAGAAAGTAAAATTAAAGACTGTGCTTTATTCTATCTTAGTCCTTACAAGGGACAACGCGTCTGTTGCCTTCTTTATTCGAAACTGGCCGTGGATGTTCATGCACTGCAGTAGCCACTTACCATCAGACGGGATAACATGTGCATGTATGTTACATGTAAATTTGCTTTAGTATAACACGGAATTTAATATTTCAGGGTATAAAATATAAACTTTGTCCCGGTATGACCGTACTTGTTCACGGAGGTGCCGGAGCGTTGGGACAAGCGGTAATATCGATCGCTTTAGGCCTTGACTGCAAAGTCTTCACGACCGTCAGTGATATCAACAAAAAACGTTTTCTGCGTAAATTGTTCCCGGTGTTAAAAGGTAGTTTTAAACCATTTAATATATTAAAAGTATTTTTCAAATTCCTGTCATGAAAATCAATGATTTTCAAAAAAATCGGGAAGATATTGGTTTCACACCGGTTTTCGAAAATCGAATCATCAGATCTTCACGTTTTGAGGTCCTAGAAAGCTATTCTGTCTACCCTTACGAGGATGTCCCTTCGAATGTGTGTGTGCGTGCGTGCGTGCGTGCGTGCGTGCGTGCGTGCGTGTGTGTGTGTGTGTGCGTGTGTGTGTGTGTGTGCGTGTGTGCGTGTGTGGTGGGGTCGCGCGTGGTGCGTGCGTGCGTGCGTGCGTGCGTGCGTGCGTGCGTGCGTGGGTGGTGCGTGCGTGCGTGCGTGCGTGTGTGCGTGTGTGCGTACGTGCGTGTGTGTGTGTGCGTGCGTGCGTGCGTGTGTGTGTGTGTGTGTGTGTGTGTGTGTGTGTGTGTGTGTGTGTGTGTGTGTGTGAAAATTCTTGTAAACCTATTAAACAGCAGGACCGATCGAAATGCGGTGCACTGCATTCGAAAAAGTTCTATTGTCATCAGCTGTCATTTGAATATAAATCAATTTAGCTCGGCAGATTTTGAGAAATCTCAAAAATAAAATTTTCAAATTTTTTTTAAAATAATTTTTATGTTATTTGAATTAAATTAAAATAAAAATCATTTATTTCGGAATTAGTCCATATCACAAGACATAGATACACATCGAAATCAAAATATTAAATCTAAGCTATAATGCTAATTTTATATCAATTACATAAAAATATTATTTCATTTAAATTAAATTATTACGATTTCTTATAATACGCGAACACGGTACAACAGATAACAGTTAATGTAATTTAAATTTGTTTAGGTACGGAGTACTCAAGTAGTAGAAGTGCATTTAGGGGGAAGGATCGCCGTTAATCCATTTATATTCGCAAGCGCAAACATCCCCGATGCGCTACAGTAGCGTGGCATGGCAGCTTCATCAGTGTCCAGAAGGCGTTATTGTATAGAATGCGTGAGGCATCGTAAAATTTTTTCGTATACTTGACCCATAGGCTACACGTTTGTATGTATTAACCTCAAAAACAACATCAATTGCCGCAAACCGATGATGAACCGATATTGATTATAGTTTCATTCGTTCAAGAGAAAGCATTGCGAAGGTTATAAAAATTCAAAATTTACGAATTTTCATAACTTTCCACCTATTATTTGTCATTATAGGTGGAAGTCATAACAGGTGGGATTTGGAGCGCTTTGCATATGAAATTACATATAATAACAATAGCATAAACATACACAAACGCTCACGCCTGTCACCCAGAGGGGTAGGTAGAGACTAGACTAGACTAGACTTCCATTTATCACAATCCTGATAATATTATTTTACAGAATTTGGGTGACAAACGTAAGTAGATGCTGTGGCCTATAGACATTTATACATTACCCCTGAAGAGTAAGATGGAATGCCTCGATTCCAGTAAGACAGTTCTTCAGTTATCTATACTCACCATACGAAAGATAGCAGCAATAAGCTGCTATTCTGTGATAGTGTGGTCTTTCCCCGGTCGAGCCAACCCATTCGTGCTACAACCATATATATATATATATATGCTATAATAAAGTAAAACTAAAACTTCAGTGATCATATTATAGCCGTCGCGGTATAGTGCCAATAACGCTTTTACGTTTCCTCGCTAAATAGCTTGAGCTTTGAGCGAGTAAAGAACCAACCCTCTTATCACCAGTGGTGACGATAATTATTTTATTGGTTTTATTTTATTTTCTTTTAAGATTTCTTCATAACAATGTTTAATTTAGTGTTGGTATATAACAACCTTTTCATTAAATATAGATTATTGAAAGTAACTCTTTTCTTTATCTTTAAACTCGAAAAGATCTTCTTTCAGGGATCCCAATTACCCGATTTATATGAAATGGAGCTGTGTATTCTCCTATGTCATATGTTTGTGTTACGTTATATTAATACAAGTAAGTTTTTAATGGTTTATGAACCGAAATTAATATCCAATACCCCATATCCTCCCATGGGGGTAGTCAGAGGCACATAGAGGGAACCAAACTTGGAGATGAGCGGCAGCGTCTCTGTGCTAATAACTAGAAAATAACAGAATGCGGTTTTCAACCCGCCTGGTAATAATAGCAACTACCCCCTTATGAGGCAATCTAAGGCGATAACTATATTCAGCAGTGAACTTTGATAAGATGTAATGATGATAATTTCGTAGCTTCTTTGGTCTAGAGATCGTAAACGTTCCATCTGTGGGAAGGTCCATGTATAGCGATGGAATTTAATAGGTTTTAATGATTTTGTTTATTGTTTCAATTGAAAATTTCAGATGACCAGATAGGGAGTTCACGCGACTCAACATTTGCAGACATGGTATTCACGTCAACGAATGGAAACGGTTGCGACATCGTCATTAGCTGTATTTCTGGTGATCTTAAACACGTAAGTTTCTATTTTTTTTATAATATACTCCGGACCGAATATCTATCACCAATCTGCGGAGAACAGGATTACGGTGCCCGAGTGTTTGACATATTATTTTCATCATATCATTCAGATACTAAGCTAACTAATTACCGCTTAGTACCTACTATACCTTAGTACCTATATATATCGTTATAACTGAAAGGAGTTCAGTGACAAACGTGAGTTATCACTGAAGTCCCAAACAGCTGGACCGATTTTTCGTGTGTTTGAGTGGTTCCGTGAATGGTTTGGATTGACAATTCGACCCAGTATGTAGCGCTGCCACCACCGGCTGTAGTAAATTTTGTAATTGTACGTGCTTAGGTGCTCGTTGGTGAAGGAATTATGTCCTTCAGACGAAATTTCAGTCACGGCGGCTACGTTCAGTGAAGATTTGCCATCTGCGCAGGATATAATTATAATTTACGAGTGAATGCGCAAACAAAGTTGTACTCTTACTCTCACAGCCCGATGGGAGGGCAATGCGACACGACCGGAGAAAGATCAGACGTAGGACCGACGTAAATATGAAAAACCCCGAACTTCCTGACACCGAGCTGCTACTGCGAATTCCTTACCAGAAAATAATTTCTTACCCGGGGTTTGAACCCTTATGATCAGCAGTCGCATTCACGACCACTGGACCAACGAGGCAGTTGTCATTTTTTTATAACTATAAAATAAGAAAAATAATCAATATACTTACAATGTTTCTTTTTCAGATATCCATAAAATGCGCTGCATCGTATGGTGTAACGATCGATACGGCGCAAATTACAACCCGAGATAACTTTTATTTCGGAATGCATAGCATGACTAAAGGGCGGTCGTACATAGCTATTCACTTCATTCAGCTTTTTGATCAAGAATGTAATGTGGAATTAAGAGTAAGCACTTCTTTACGGTAACAATTCTTAAAAGAAACTAAAGTAAAACAAAATAATTTTAGTATTTTTTCCGAGTAACAGCAAATCATTATATACTACTTTTTATCACTTTTTACTACATGCAGAAAATTATTGTTGTTTATTTTACCGCCCCAGAAGGAAAGCTCTGTCTCGCTAGCAACGCAAAGTCACTAGTTTTCATTTAGAAAAAGCCAAAGTTAGGGGCTTTTTAGTTGCTTATTAGGTGCCACGTTTAAAAATTAGGCGCTCTGAAAATTTCAACGTAACGAATACGTGGCTGGGAGATTGTATCTCTAGGAACGTAGGGAAGATAATGTATATGCGATAAATATTAATAGCAGGGAATTAAGTGCTAATTAAGTACTGAAGGATTATTGAGGTCGGATGTGGATGACGGTAATATTCTGAGAATTATGAGCTCCATGACCACCATTAATGTATGATATAAGATAAGTCGAATTTATATTAAAGCTTTTGCGGGCGGGGACTGCACTTCCCGCAGCATCGAATCCGTTGCAATAGTAACTGTGACAATATCGCTGTGTAAAAATGTGAGTTGTGTTTTTGAAATCACTTAATTAGCAATTAATTATCAAATTAATTCTATACCTGAATTGATTCCGTTCTGATTTTCAGAACATCTGATTTTTGTATCTGTTTTGTTAATAATAAGGGCTTTATTTTTATTAGGGGAACCTTGTTACTGCCTTCACTTGCGGCACATAATTAGCACTTAATGCCTTGCTATTAATTTTTATCACTTAGCTATTATCGTCACTGCGTTGCTAGCGATACGTTTTGCAACGCAAATTTCAAAGTTTTAGAGTATTTAATTTTTAAACTTGACACCCAATTAACTAGGTTTACATAAAGGTATAGGCCTTTTACCTACCATACAAACAAGAAGTATTTTTATTAGAAATTATTTTATCAACAAATTAATATAGTTACAAAATTTTCATTCATTGCACTGTTTTACATGAAAAATGATGACTACATAATACAAACAAGATTATAAATAAAATTTAATAGATTGGATTACTTCAATCAATTATATGTATCTGAGCGTGACGGTCACGCCAGTTCAGTGCTTTTTCCTCAGCCCAATGTGCATAAAGAAATTTTCACTTCAAACTTAATCAAAACCGGTTCCTCAGTTTAGCAGCTCTGATGCCATATAGATACATATACACAGATATACAGCACAAACTTATAACACCCCTCTGTTTTCTCGTCTTTTTTTCTTTGTTGGTTTGAGCTTGCGAGTGAAATTAGTTATGTAACATTTTTAATAGAAAATACAGTTGATGGTGTCTGAGGGCATTAAGCATGGCTACGTACGTCCGTTATCACGAGTCTTGTATGCCCCCATGGACGTTTCTCGTGCCTTCCGCCTGTTAGCCGCAAGTCAACACCGTGGACGTGCACTAATCCAACTTCAATCTAACAATAATACACAAGATGGGCTTTTTCCATACTTTAAACCTAGGTAAATTGTATTCATTATTTTCAAATACTATACTATTTATTACTGCTTAGGACCTACTTTCTAATTTAATGAAGACACTAAACTAAGCGCTATCGCTGTGAATTTTATAGTCCCCTGGCAATCACAGTTTGATTTACGCCGACCTATAAAAACTGTTTGTTGATTATAGTTGATTTATTATCTCGTACATGCCGGTTTAGGAATAATGTTATCTAGACCAAACTCCGGTCTTTGCGGCAGGCGTTGCAACGGACAACTGTTATGGGGCACGAGTGTGTGCGCAAATACAGAATCACTCTCGCTCTCATAGCACGATTGAACGGCAATGCGACAAAACTAGAAAGAAATCAGACACAGAATCAATGGCTTTACAAAATTTTTGTGGCACGGGAGTGAAATACCGCCAATTTTCTGACTCCGAGTTACTACTGAGAGTTTCTTGATAGAAAAACCCAATAACTAATTTTGGCTGAACCCGGGATTTGAACTCAGGACCTCTTGTCAAGCAGTCGTGCTTACGACTACTGGATCAACTAGACGGTTACAAGGAAAACACCCTGAAGAATCCTGTTTGTTAGAGAAATGTAATATTTCGGGGAAAAAAATTCCGCAAGCACGCAATGTAACAGTCGGCGCGGCGGTGTAACTTAATCCTCTTAAAAATGAGAGGAAACATCTGTCTAGCAGTGGTGCGTATATTTAACTAACTTGTTACATTCTTTTATGTAACAGTCGTTTCCGGAGGTAACTAAAGTATAAACTATATGCTGTCTGACATTTTATCTTAATATTTAGGATTAACAAAGCATCTGTGGCTGTATTTGTTTGATTGCAGATGTCCATAGTGTATTGAAGTCACTTGCTATTATCACTTGTCATTCAAATATAAAAAAGATTTAGCCTAACCTGTATGAACTGAATTGATTTTAGAGTGTTTTTACAGTTTTATATTTCGTCTTACCGTTATGTACAACTGCTGAAGTAAGAGTTTTTTATTACTAATGTATACATTACGGTAATATTAATTTTCAGGTTGTCCTGCTCTTCAGATTTAAGTCAAGTAATATTTTGCAACAATGAAAATTTAGGTTTACAGTTTGCAAAAAAATTAGTTAATCGTGGCGCTCGTAAAATTTACTTGCACTCTTTAAAACATTCTGAATATCTTGACTTTGAAATCCGGTATGTCTATATTACTATGTTTCTTTAGTTAATTTGGAATTTATTTCTCGTTCATGTAACTTAATAGAAGGATTTAATTAACAGTTCACTGGTAAAACACGGTGTTCAAGTAAAGCTTACCAATGAAATATTAAAAAGTGAAAACGATATTACAAACTTGTTAAATGATTGCAACAATCTCGGCACCGTTGAAGGCATTTACATAGTAGGAACAAACGAAATGTCTGATGCTGGATCAGAAAATTTAGTTAGACTACTGGATTTAGTTTCAAGAAAACTTTGTCCACGCATTAAGTGAGTAAATATCAAATGAAATTCTTTTACATATTTTTAATAGAAATTGTAGTACAAGAGCGATAACATTGTTACTAAAAACTGATGGTAATCTACTCTGTAATCCTGTATTAAGATGACAGATACTTTTGATCGCCTTTTTAGTAACAAGTTGTTTTAAAAATGTCATGCAACTACTTAGTACCACAATTATAGTGTTTATAACCTTAAATTTGGACGAATAATATAATCTATAAAATTTTAATCATTGTAAAAATGAAGCATTCTCTGAATTAGTCAATAATTCGATAATATTGTTTTATAGGCATTTTGGAGTGCTCAGCATTAATGTGGACACTGGTCTTCATGTCTGTATCTCCAGAGCTCAAGATAGGTTGCCAGTGACGTTATTGAAAGTACCCGCCATTAAAAAGGTATAGCTTATATCTAATAATGACATTCATATCAAGGCACTGAGACTGCCAGAGAAATTTATAAAGTAGGAATATTAAAGCACGGTAACAATACTTACTGGGCACAAGCGTTGTTGTCCTTGTCGTCGCCATACAAGCAAATACATTTACCGAAGTGTTCGGTAATGTCCCTTTTCGTTTATTTCAGCGCCAATGGAAACGCAATTAAATGGGACGATACGCCAATACCACGGAATAGATCTGTACCATAAGGTTTGGATATTTTTTAAATAAGGGTGACAACGAGCTGTTAGGAGGGCCGCTCTGAAGGTGTTTTTTAAAAAAAAAAACTTTTTACACCCAATCCCGGAAGTTCTTTTGGTTTATTTCCCCAATATTATATTAATACAAAAAATGTACAAAAGCCGCGAACGGCGTGTGCGATATGCACTTAATATGGGTTGGAGCTGCACTGCCTCGATTACCTCAAACTCTAGGCTTTGATACTAAATATAATAATCGATTCAGCGCTTTTAACTAACTAGTGTTGGACATAACATCTCAAGAAATCAGTGGTATGCGTAATATAAAATTATTCTTTTATTATAATAAAAAGATGTGAGTTTTGAAATATCTATCAGAGTATGTATATTTTCAATCGTTAATGGTACTGGAAAATCTATTTTTATAGATTTTTACAATAACTACATATTTTAATAGGATTTTTGTCTGAGGTGTTATGCGAATTAGAAGAAGGGTTATTATTTTGCGGATTAACATAATAAGCTCGATGAGATTGTTTTTTCCTATGATTATAGCAGTTAGAAGAATCATGACCGAATTTTTGACAATTAGAACATTATAAGATTTAGAAGATATTTTGCTCAGAATAAATAGTTTTTCTTCTTCTATAGCATGCGTAATCGCCTCGCTTAAATTTTTCGAATTTCGGCATCTAACAATATATCCGTAATTAGAATTTAAACTTAATATAAAAGTGTTGAGGGCTAAATCCATAGCTGCTATTCTTCCTACTAGCTCGGACTTATTTTCGCAACTATAATATATGTCGGATTGTAATCGCGTTAAACAAGATTCAATTCTAAGCGAATATTGCATTAGAGTTTCCGAATTTTCCTGTCTACGATTTTGGAGTTCAATTAAAAGGTGTGTTCAATTAAAAAGATTCTCTATCGCCATTGTAAAGTTTGATAAATTTTGTAAGGACGGATAAAGGAATTTTGTCTGGTTTGTCCTTTAAAGTTTTAACCTTATGCATGTGGAATTAGAAAGATTTAGGAGTTAGGAAATACAAAATTGGTAAAATGGCAATATTATAGTACACAATAAATGACAAAAAAATTTAAAGAAATAGAAAAAATGGTATAAAATTATCGGTAAATTAATGTTAACTTACAATATCACGAACACTACGGTGAACATTGGTTGCTATGCCGGTGTCGTGTTGCGATGACGCGCAGCGGAGTCTCGTTGCCGTGAGACCCAGGGAGTCGTTTGACGGCGGCGTCCACGTGGTTGTGCGGCGGGAGTACAGCAGCTCAGGGCAGGCTCACACGCTGGTGGTGTAGACTGACAGCCTTGATCAACTTCGGGTTGACGACGATAATGTCCCAAGCTCGTGGGGCTGAGACCTCGTTGGTTTTTTGATGATGCAGGCTCGCACTCGTGGGGTGGAGACTTACTGTCGATCTTTCTTCAGAGTTTCTCAGGATTCGGATGCCACGCTACCGATGTACCAGTCGACCTTGTGACATCCCACTTCTGACCCCAAATTTGTTAGGAGGGCCTCTCTGAAGGGGTTTTTAAAAAAACTTTTTACACACAATCTCGGAAGTTCTTTTGGTTTATTTCCCTAATATTAAATTAATACAAAAAATGTACAAAGCCGCAAACGGCGTGTGCGATAGGCACTTAATATGGGTTGGAGCTGCACTGCCTCGATTACCTAAAACTCGATAATCGAGTCAGCGCTTTTAACTAACTAGGGTTGGACATAACAGAGCGCACAATACACCTGATGGTAACTAGGTGCTGTGACCCAAAGACATCTACATCTATCTTCGGCTAAGGAACAAAATTTAGATTCATTGCCAGCCCGGAGGAATAAGATTGTGCGCCAGGTTTCAACACTCAACATAAGAAGCACAGCAGAATTTAGCCGCTAAAGTGCATTGAAATCCTGTGAGAGTGCGATCTTTACCCATAACCTTGACCCAGCCCATTCGTGGTAGAACTATAATATAGCTGTAGCATGGCCTTATCACGCACAAAACTTGTAATGTTTTGTGCGTGTGCGTTTTGTTGATACAAATTCTCCTCAAAAAGCTAAATAATTACGTCCTAAGTATCTCATTTCTGAAAGCTTTGTGCAAATAAGCGTCCACTGTACTGATCAACATGTGTTGGGAGATTTCACAATTCCTATAAATACTTTGAACGTCTCAGGTATACAGATTTTCTGACGTTGTTTAACTTTAACCTTCAGCATGTAGGAAATCAGCACTTAACATTGCATTTAACAATGTCATAATGGTGTTGGTTCGAATCAAACTCAGTTAGCTCGTGCACTTGAAAGGCTAATGAATATTAAAATTATTTCATATAACTCGCTTTTTCATTACTTAGGTGGGGTTAACTGAAGGTCCGCTTACTAATGAAATGATATCAGAAGTTGATGCAATCAACACTTTTGAACGTGCGTTGCGGTACCATGAACCTGTAATATTTGCTCGAGTTCGCCCGATGCAATCTCATACTCTTTTAGACAAAATCGCAAATGTAGCTGGTAATATTCAGTATTTTTTTTATGTTTATTAAAAAATTAATACGACCATTTCCACTTTTTATGTTGAAATTTTTCAGGGGTTGAAGTACCTACTGATGTGGTGGAAACAGCTACTTTATCAGATTTAGACTTTCAAGTTGATAGATCTAAAATGGTTTCTACATACCTTAGTGATATTCATAACATTTCTATATCAGAAGAAGCGGTACCCAAATTGACAATTCAAAAGTACGTTTTATTTTTAAAATAATGTATTTAATATTATTAAATTTATAATTATTGACTATAATTTAAAAGTTTATATGTACGTTGTTTGTGTGCAAATAATAAAATGTTTAACATGTTTTTACAGAATACGGGAAATAGACGAAACGATAAATGATATGGAATTTAAGGACACAAAGGGCTTAGAGACATTTTATTCCCATGTCGACCGCGACGAACTACTTGTGACTACTGAAATGGTGTTCTTGCCAACTCTTGCGAATAGTTCTGCTATGGTGAGGAAATAAAAATAATTTCAGTGGTGGCAACGGCTACCGTTCTTGTGTTGCTTCGAGGGCTTGAACCTCTATTTATTATTGCTTATTTATTTATTTCCTTATTTCAGCGTGATGACGAATTTGATGTTAGTCAGACGTACTTGTGTATTATACCTGGCTTGGAAGGACATCATGTACGTTTCCGTATTCTGTGTGAACGCCTAAAGTTGCCTGCTATAATATTGCAGCCGGGTCTTGATCGCCCCGATGAAACTATATCTAATCTAGCTCAGCGATATGCCGAGGTAATTTTCAATATAAAATTTGCAAAATTGTTAATGTGTAAAAATCTTTTAATTCATATCGTTTCTTATATGATATAAGAGTCGACTATGAGGAGCGTCGTTAATACAACGATACAGCCTATAATAATGAATGACGTTATCCGAGCGGAATTCAAACCCGCGCCCCTCAGAGCCACGGAATTTTATTATTCTCACTTCTCATTTGTAAGATACCGTTGCTCATCTTATGTTTCTGTTTCCATCTGTCGCCTTATACGACACACATATGAGATTATATTATAACAATAATTTATTTTCAAAATGCAAGGTAACGTCAGCTTAACGGTTAAGGATTCGGACTACGAAACTCAAAAGTCGTGGGTTCCGATTTGCCATTCGATTATTGTTGTGAACAAACCTATCAAGAGCATTTTAAATTTAGCTGAAATGGTTGAAAGGGTATTAGCAGTGTTAAAAGAATGGGTAGTATTGTTTTAAAAATACTTAAATACCCAGACCGACGACGATTAGTACAAAAGATACTGTAATGTTAATGATACTGTGATACTGTAAACGTCAAACGCTACCCGTCACGCTTCAAGCGCTAAGCAAAGCCTGTGTCTTCATGTCCATCAATGGAATTTTATAGTTATATTATTAAATTGATAATATATTATTCTTCTTCATATTATCTTTAACAGCCTTTTAAAGTCCAGTGTTGGACATAGGCAAAATTGGTCTAGCTAGCATGTATTACTTGATATCCCCATACTGGTTATTCCGTTGTCCTTGACCTCAAACGTTCATCAAACAGAATGGTGAAAAGATATTATAATGTTCTTATGTTTTTAAAAAAATCAATTTGCTATTTTAGTCTTGTGTTTGATAGTGAAGGGTTAGGCAAAAATCAATTATTTGGTTTTACTGTCTGTAAGAAATTCTCAGTAGCAATGCAGAGTCGTGAATAAGGTGGTGTTTCACACACGTGCCTTAGAAAGTGAAACCGTTAGACCTGCGTCTGACCTCCCTATATTTTAATTAGATTTCCGCTCCATTGGATTATGAGAGTGAGGGAATGGAGACTTCATCTGCTTTTGCGCACGCCAATTTTTAATCTCCATTGAGACTGACTACAATCGCCATGATCAAAATTCAGTTTGAAAAATACTATTAATAATATTACAATCAATCAACATTAAAATCAAGTGGAGGTAGCATAAAAATGTCGAGATTGAGGGTTACAATATTTCTCGCAAATATTGGCCTAAATCGGAATTCGTACATAGAATCCATAAATAGGATCTCTTTTTAATTATTCGTGTATGAGCACTTACCATGCTTATTAATCCTTTTTACAGTTAATATTATATTTCCGATATTATCTGCTTACAGATACTATTAAAGAAGGCTCCACTGAAAGAAAACTTTTATTTATTGGGTTATGAAAGCGGATCTTTAGTAGCATTGGAAATGGCTGCTATTTTAGAAGATCATGGTAATAAATGTTATTTAAAATTATATTGTTTCGTGTATTCATGTTTAAATAAATGAGAATAATTCGTAAGAAGGAACGGCATCATGATTTCATTCTTTTGTCGTTAATTTTAGTTGTTTTTTTTTTAATTATTTTTGATTAGGTACTATATTAGTGTATATAACTTAAAAGTATCAAACTGTATATGTCAAATATTGCAAATGTTTTAGAGGCTTAAATTTTTTTATAACTCCAGGTTTAACCGGGACCGTGTTTTTCGTCGGTGAATCTCCAGAAGAAGTCCAAAGCACTATAAAGGAACGACTTATGGAGTATGACTCTGATGAAGCATTACAGATTGCAGTCGCAAAACATATTGTCAAATTAATAGTAGGTGGTGGCACAGATAAATTAGAAATTGCTCTATGCCGTGTACCAACTTGGCAAGAAAAGGTTGAAGTATGTCTTCGTTCCATCTTAGGCAGAGTATCACACTCTGTACAGTATGCGCGGGAACTTATAGAATCTGCATATGGTAGAATAAAGCAAGTGCTGTGCTACAACTTAAAAGTACAAGCGCTGCGTTCTAAATTAGTATTAATACGAGCGGCATCATCCACAGGCAATCCCGAAGCGCTTTCCTTGCAACGTCATTCACAGCAACCTATTAGTATATACCAATTGCGTGCTCCTTTGGCCTATACTACTGTGGATTTACGTTGCTCCGCTGTCATTAACAGCCATCTAAATACCGAGATATTGAAGGCGTTTGAAAAGAAAAATCTCTGTGACTCTTACCTGTTTAATGCCGATGTGTTTATGAAAATGGATGCAACTATCACTTCTTAACTTCATGAATAACCTGTGTTGATATTTTATTTAATATTAATAATTTTTGTGGCGTTTATTTGAAATAAATTGCTTAATGCAATATTTTTTGTTTTAATAAATACCTCTCTCATTAGAAAAATAAAGCCCACATAGGAATAAACAGCTATTTACTAATGAACTAATTTGATCCGTAAAAATATTCATGATAGTCTTTGGTTTACTGGGGCAATGTTTGGTCAAGCTATGTTACAGTAAGGACCATAAAATTAAAGAAATATCCTCCATATTTTTCAAATTAAATATAGCCCCATTCATTCCTAGAATTGCTTTCTATCTGTTTGTGAAATTTCATCACAAGTGGTTCAGCGATTTTAGCCCGGACAGACAGCTGTTTGCTAATAATTATATCTCATTAAGTAGAAGTTGAGTTATAAAAGTAAAATAAAACATTATGTTTGAGCATGGACATGCTCCCCGTCCCCAGGAATCCACCCTGGTGGATGGCGGATCCCAGGGGTGAAGGTGTGGAGGTGAAATGAGACTACTATATAATATCTTAAGTATATTCTCGTACCACACTGGATTCCTGGATCCGTGGAAAGACAATCAAATTTAGCAAACTACGGCCTTTAAACTCTCAAACCCCTAGCGGTTTCATGAGACCACGGTCATATTCCGTCAAATCCCTAGCGGTCTCATGAGGTCGTACTTACCCACAGCACTTTAACTCATAAAAACTTATATATAGAGACTACTTTTCTATAAAGATGTTTAGCATTATATAATCAATATGAAATACTCTATCCTCTAGTGCAATAAAAAACTGTTATCCTATGAATATTTCTACGTTTATTTAGTACGCCATTTATGCGTGAATGTTATTGTGTTGATTTTTGGATTTTTCTAGTGATTTAGTTTAGTGTTTTATTATAAAATTCTAATGACAGTTTTTGTGTGAATATACTTTATATTTTTACGTAAATAATTTCGAGTAATATATAATGAAATAATTGTGATTTTCACGCTGTTGATATTCGCTTGCTACGTTTTTTTTTGATATCAAAATATAATAAAATCTTTTTGTAATGAAGTAAAACCTGACCTGACTTTTGTTTAGACCTCAAGATAGAAAATTTTGTATTGATTTTAAATTACTGAACTTTTTCATAGAAAAGTAGGCTCTAAATATAAGTTTTAATGGTTTTAAGTGCTATGGGTGGGTGCGGTCGCATGCAACCACTCGGGATTTGCTGAGCGCATGCGACTGAATAGGATTTTTATGGCGCTTGAAGGGTTAAGCAAATAAAGTTGGTCAAACCATATCGCGATACAATTACCGTACAACGCCATCTGTCATCGATGATGCTAACTATCGCAACATAATTGCAGCACAACGCCATCTGTTTATCGATGACTAAATTACGTTGAACACCATCTGTTTATCGATGACTAAATTACGCTGAACATATTATTTTCTAAAAAGATTTATTCTTAAAATGATATTACATTTTATAAAAGGCTGTGCCGTGCCATAGCTTCAATTAAGTTATTGTTTGGAGTAGTCTAGTTTAGAATAAAAAGTTTTTGGTTATATTTTTTGTGATTAAAATTTTTTACGGGTAGTATGTACATTTTTATGTAATTATATTTTTACTCATCATCTTATAATATTTAAGCACTTTAGTTGTTTTATCACATCAAAATAAATATAATATAAACGTTTCAAGACCGTTTAAAGTATGAAGGGAAAATTAGAATCATAATTATTCACGTCGCATAGTCAAATAGTAGTGGTGGGCGCGCCATTAAGGAGGTAAATAGTAGACAAAATCTCCGTACACACACGACTTGTACATACAAGAGCACGCGGAGGCGTAAATCACATTCAATTTTGGATATTTTCAAATAAATGTAGAAACCTTATTTATGCGTATTTTTAAAAACTGCAAAATTAGATATCAATATTTATATTTTGAACTTTTGGTCATGGTTAGGAAAGGGGAGATTCAAGGTGTTCATCCCGGAGGGCGGCCAATGCTCCAAGCGGTAGTTCGAAGATATTCTATTTATATGGCTTTACTTCGGAATTTTGATAGCGCGATTTAGGCTTCGATGTGTTTCGCTTGTGGTGCGACGACTGCGCCGCCACATCACCCCTATGCTCAGACTGGGTGTCGATAGTGTAGTTCAATTGCCGGTGCGTCCTTAATACCAGAAGTCTATTCTTATATATTTTCGGTGAGTCGAGATGACGATAAGTTGGACTGGCTTGCAGTAACTGAAGACAGCAGATGATTTTTCTCAGGACTGAATGGTAGGGGTTCTTAAGGATAATAACGAAAGCTTTAAGTTGTAGTATCCGAAGATTGTGGGTCACGTCGTTTTCGATCACGTTGGGTGGTCACCAATTCGGCGGTGAAAGGAAAAAGGGAGATCTCCGGACAGACAAGGTGGTTGGCGAGTAGAAAACGCTCCAAGTGGTAGTTCGGAGCTATTCTGTATATACTGTCTTTCTTTGGAACTTTGATAGCGCGATTTAGGCTTCGTTGTGTTTCAACTAAACTAAACATCTGCTGATAATTTTCAAACAAAGGCTACAGATGCCTTGTCACCTCCGAGGAGGATTTTCTGCCTAGGAGTTCGTTGGGCAGGTATCACCCTCTGTCATAATTCTGGCGACGAAAAGCAGTGTACAAGCGATTTTTTTCATATAGTATCATTAGACGTAACGTGTCAAATTACTTTCAAAGTTTTTATTTTTTAGACCTTCAATAATAAAATTTTATGGAAACGTTAATAGTGAACTGCAGAAATAATTATATCAAGGAGCTGCAATACTCTTACTAAAAAGTCAACTTATAAACGTCAAAGCCAAGATGGATGTTCACGGAGCCACGCAGATTGCGTGGCTCCGTGAACATCCATCCGAGCTTTTAGCAAAAAAATATGATTTTAAAACGTACATACTCAACGTTGACACTTTCATGACTGCTAGTGCCCTAAATACCATAAATAGTTTTTGTTTTATTCCAAGCCAGCACTTAACCACAATCTACCTGATTGTAAGTGAAAATTTAGCGTAAGATGATGAAGCAAACTGACTTAACAAAAGCCTATTCACTCTTTCCTTGAAAACACCCACATTGCAATCGGATGGATAGACAGATTCTGGCTGCTTATTCCACTCCTTTGCTTTACGCATGATTAATAATATCACAAACGGTTTCGTTCAAATTTGTAGTAAGTCAATAACGAAAAGCTGCCGACTGGCCGAACGTCAGGTTGTCCGATATTGGAAGACAGAGGGAGGAATCAAGTTATGCGATTCCTGAGTACTTTTTCCTAAATGCGTCCTGTACTTTGCGCCTGTGTTCGATGCCGGTAAGATTGATTTTTACTAGATCCGGGTCCCCAATAATCTTTCTAGAACGTCTTTCATTAAGACCAAAGCTGCTAGGTGGCATTTTGCTGCACCAGAGTCCGTGTTCAGTGCAATTGTCTGTGTAAATATTATTTTTATTGCAACAGCGAAGGTTAAGGTTATTAACAAATATGTTTTGAATTCGCTCAAGGCGGCTTTTGTAAACACTGTGGGGACAATATCGAACTAGCATATTGCAATTGTTTTATACATACGCGGTATTAACCATTTTAATTGCATTAATATCCGAGATTTCTATAGACTTTGCTGATAACATAATATTGAAAATGTAGCTGACATTTTTAATTGGTTTCAGATTTATAATTAAAACGGATTTATAATACTTTGCGATACTTAGTTAATAAAGAGGTGCAATGAGAATGTTGTATTCAGATTTAAATATAATGAGTAAATTAAAAATCAAAATTTTATATATTATATTTTTAAATAATATAAACATTGGTGCGTCTGTAAGCGATCGTGTTTCTTCTGAACATGTCATATGTTATAGAAGGGAGTAAAGATAGAAGAGTATATTTGCCATAGTTCTTTTAAAATTGCTTTTTCTTAAGCAAATGCTGCTGCTCATCTCCTGATTTAGTTTCCCTCAGTCACCTTTTACGACACCCACGGGAAGATAATGAGTAATGGAATCTCTTACGCCGCTACTACACGGTAGCGCATAGATTACTGTGTATATACTAGAGATAGATGTGCGACTCAAATTTTATTTTCGTTACTGATACGTGCTTTGAATAACAGATGGCGCTAAATAAAAAGTGCTTTATTATTAAGCACTTTGATGCTTTAAGCTCGCCCTTTATAAGCACTTTACATTTTATATTTTATATACAACCATCAATTACATTGCACAAGTGCTGCAATGTAATTAATAGTTGTTTATGTTTCTTGTGCTAATTGTTAGTTTCTGCTACAAAAAAAAACCGGTTATTTTTAAAATGTTTATTGTTTAAAAATTCTTGGCTTAATTATTGATTAACATTAGATGTGTTAAATTTATCAATATTTGCACAATATCAATTGATTTCTTTATACAATGTCTCTACTGGTTAGTTGATATATTACAGAGAATAGAATAATAGTATTAATAATAATATAATTTTCATTTATTTTATTTTTATTCAATATAGATTATTACATAAAACTTATTGAATGCCATGTTTTATTCACAACTGGTTCGACTCTTTTTAAAACATATTTCACTTTACAATAATTTTGTTTGTATTTTTTAAATAAACAAGCATAATGGCGATCACCTCATTCCCAGAATGTTATTTTTATTGATGTATTCTTTGATATTATAAAATACTTTTTGTACATTTTTCCTTTAATAAAACATTTAAACTTGTTAAATGACAAATTTTGTACATTTTCTGGGATTTTGTTGTAAAAGCGTATAGACATTGCCCCATAAAAGTACTACTGGTTCCATGGAGTCTAGTAACTGGTATTAAAAGCTATGTTTATTCCTAATGTTTATAGTATGAACATCTTTATTCCTATTATATATTATGAAAGCTATTTATGTTTTTATGTACCTACATACATTACATTTTCATAATTATAATGCAGTTTATTTCATAAAATTTTTCTCTAAGGGACTCTTTACAATTTAAGATATTAATTTTCCATACGACGGCTCTATTTTACAAAACAAATATGGCTTCAATGTTAGTCGCATGAACCCAATAGTAATACCGAGAAAAACCAGTGCTATCCACAAGACTAAACTCCTTCCCATTTAAGAGCACATTGGTACGAGTATTTGAATCCTTTCCAAAGTTTTGCTCATCTTCCAAAATTTCATTAATTAGTATCAATTAATTTTTAATAGTGGTTCATCTTTACTAGAATATAAAAAGATACATTTTGGAGCAGCATTATTAATCTTTAAAATATGTACTTGATAACTTTATCATATTTTAGTAACATAACTATTTTTTAAATGTGTGTAACAACTATACCTTTTAAAAATATAAATAATTTACAAATGTGACTTCTTATGCCCACTTTACCATTGTTTTTTTCTCTTTATTAGGAATAGCAAACAACTACATAGTATAATCTTACACAAAATAATGTTAGCTAATGTAAAAATAAGAATAAATATGTAGTCAAATACACTATCCACATATTAACAAATGTGAACATAAATATAAATTCTCGGACGCGATCAGATGCTAAGCTACAACAGCTAATATTGAGGAAGTAATATAGGAACAATAAGATGTAAGCACCTACGTTTAACATTATTAAAGTAATATTAAAGTTTGTGCACATGCCAGTGCCAGCGACTGCACCTAATACAAAGTTAATCATTAACAGAACATAATTACAATTAACATATTTATAAAGATGAAACAATTATGTTTACATGTGTAATAATTCTATTTTCTTAACAAAATGAACATTTTATATAAGATAACATACTCATACATAATAAAACTTTAAAAAGAATATTTGAAATTATAATCAATCTAATAAATTGTGGAAAAGACTACATAAAGCAACAAAAATAATACCAAGAAAAAAATTGAATAAAACTCTGATATCTTTGACTATGCACACCCACATATTCCTGAAAATGCAGTTAGTATAGTATAATATGAATGTCGTGGAAGATAATACAATTTTGAAGACAAATTGTTTAGCACTTTCAATATGTAAGCCTTAAAAGATATAATTTGTTGTAAATATTTTATTGACATTCGTGTACCAGCTGTGAATAATTAAGCTGATTATATAATTAATTATAAAGGTTTTTAAGTTTTCTTTGTGTTTTTTACATGACAAAAATTCGAATTCCACACTAAGATTTATTAATAATTTAATTCTATCACATATATTTAATCACATTTTCAACACATTCTAAAAAGTTTTGGGAGGGTCTCATAAGTGATCTCCGCGTGACATCTACAGATAAAATGTAATCATCTACTTGTGGCGGAGTTGTATCACACAATTCATTATTGCATGTAATACATGATTTGCAAACTTTAATTTTTGACTTTTTAATAACTTGCCCTGCCACATATCTTTTTGTCTCCGTGACAATTTTATTTGAAATTTCTTGCGAATTGTTAACTGCCAAGTTTTGAACTATAAAATCTATACTAATTCTATTTTCCTTTGGGGGCAGAGGTAATTCATTTTTTGCCAGCAGGCAATCTAAATTATTTAAAACTTTATTAAAGTCTTCCTCACAATTTGCCCCCAAGGAATGTGTTGAACTCAAATTATTTACAAGTAAAGTTTTATAAATACTTTGAAATTGTAGACATGTTGGATTGTTGTTTCTAGCCCCGTGGCTTCTTACCGAGGAGAAAAAGTTTTCCAAGGGATCTTGGTTAAAATTACGAATCAAGATACTTTTTACATTGTGTTTGTCAAATAACTATTGCAACAAACCTTTTATAGTGTCAATATTATGTGACGATTTTTTTATTGATGGAACTTGTTCATAACTTACAGATGATGTAGCACTACCTCTTCTTTTATCTCCGTTTTGAATCTCATTGACCTTAAAACTGGTAGAACTTTATTCCATAGTGCAAAATGATCTGAATTTGGTTTTACACAATTTTTATAGATCTTGTATGTTTTCTTATAGGAACCACCATTAAAAGAATCAAACAATTGATCAAACAGAAGAAGTATATCTGCCGTATCTTCACATTCTTGTGGCATTTTTTTGCAAAGAAATAAAATGTTATGAGCACTTTTTAAATAATAAGAAGCAATAAAATTTTCGATACAAGAGAGAATACGAGTAGATAAATGATAAAGAGATATCTTACAAAAAATAATTTCAACATTGAATATTATTTAACAAATCATATATACGTACTTGCACAAAATCGTAAAGCTCCTGATACTCGTTGGCTAAAAACTTGAGCTGCTCGTTTCACTTTCATTTTGGGAATTTTTTCAGGCATAACATGCAATTCTGTAAGCTTATTACACATTCTTAACTCAGCTTCTTCTGCATCAATTTCCAACAGTAATTTTAAATGTTGCCATTTTGGTATTTTTACTTGATCATTTTGAATATACCTTAGGTCTTTTGATATTAAATTATCCCTCATTCCTTTCAATAAATGTGGCGGGTCGAATAATGGGAATATATTATGATTTTCAATTTGAAAAGCATTGCTCTTTTGTTCTTCAACACTCAAATATTCCGCCTTTGTCTCTCATAATAATTCATTTACTACCTTTGTGTTAATTGTTGATTGACACACAGTTGCAACAACAATTAACCCGCCCTGAAATATTTCTTTTATGATACTCTTTATTAATTTTTTAAGAACTGTTGCATTTGTTGCACTTTTGCAAAAAGCAAAGCAAATAGGTTGCTTATATTGAATTTTTACACCCTTTAACATAAACACTAAAACATGATCAGTAATGTTGTCATTCCAATCATTTTCAACAAAATCTTCAAAGCCGACTATTTGATCTAAAGCTTTATATACTGTAGTGATGGTGAAAGTGACATCTCATCAAACATTAACAAACATAAGCGTTCTTCCGTATAAAATTTTTGTGCTGCATCTTTTATTTGATGGAATACTATTGGGTTTAGACCTGGTTTCAAAGTTATTTTTTAAGGACATCTTGCAATGTCCTCTTTGAGGACAAGGTAAATAATTTTCTAAGAAAATTATAGCCTTTCGGACTTCTTTTATAAATTGACAAAGCTAATAATTTTTCTTTAATATTAAAACGCCTTCCACGGTCTCTTTTATTGTACTGAGTTTATTGCATATTTATTTTATTAAACAATTTTGTCTTCGCCATTTTCATTGCTGCTTTTATTTGACATTTTTGTTTTTTAATTTTGCTTTTCAAAATCATAATTTTGTTTATTTTTTTTTTATTTTGACATCTGTACGCCTTCTTGTAATCAATGTACCTAAAAAAAGTACGACAATCAGGTATGCATATAAATATCAAATGAAACAATGACAGCATAGACCAAATTGTATTGGAATCTCCTTTTTTAAGGAATGATTTTGAATTGCAACTTCTGCCTTATAATGATATAATATATATTATGCAATATGCTATTAGAATGCTTTTGGAGCTGGCGCAGTGCTGCAGTGTACACAGTGCAAAAATTTAGCATTTCCACTGCATGGCTTGCGGCCCAGTGATAACAAAATTTTGAAGTTATATATACAAGAGTTGTAACCGCTTTCTACATTTGAACCATTATTAGTCGTACTTGTTATTATTATAGTAATCTTTAACTTATCACACGGCAAACTTACTGGTATAGTAATGAATATAGTTACAGTAATTACTAATTATTAATGTACGACCACCAGAGAATTTACTGGACAGATACAACTTGATCTTTCAAGAAAAGAACCTACTCTTTTTTTAAATACCCCTGGGTGTTGTGGTTCTTCATGGGCGGTGATAGTCACTTACCATCAGGTGAGCTGATGATCGTCCCCCCATCTCCTTTAAAAAATAAATTAAATACCTTTTATGCGATTATCATGTGAACTTGTGGCAGAATCTTGTGAAGAAAGTGCGTTCAGTATATGTGGTGTGTGTTCCGTTTCTAATCCTTCAGCATGTAAACCTGTAATAGTAGTTAAAGTATATGAGTAACACAAAACTTTCTTTATTGGGCTTGTTTTATTCACTGCTACATACCACATATATAATGATAATAATAATAATGTCCACCAGACCAAATTTTATAGTGCCCAAGTGTATGCGCAAGCACTGGTCATTATTATTTCCAGTTTCTTAACTCTAACTTAAGCTGCTGAGAATTTCTTGATAGAAATACCCAAAAACAGATTGCAGCTAGTTTTTTATGCTAGTCATTTTCTATGGAGTTGTAACGAAATTTTTACCAATCCAAGTGTAATTAATAAGTTGGTATTTATTTTATTTCTTTTCTTATTTTATAGTATAGGGTGACAAACAAGCACACAGTCCACCCGATGGTAAGTGGTTGCTGTGGCCCATAGATCTACATCTGTCCTCGATTAGGAATCAAGATACGGATGCGTTGTCACCCATGAGGACTAAGATGGAATGCCTCGTTTCCAGTAAAAAGGGTCTCCGGATCTCTATACTCACCATACGAAACACAACAGCATTAAGCTACTATTTGACGCTAGTATTCTGTGAGAGCGTGGTCCCTCCCCGGTCGAGCCGACCCATTCGTGCTATAACTATACTACTAATATAACAGCAGCATGGCTCTACCACGTAAAAAATGGTAGACTATTACTTGTTAAAAAATTCCTAACTTGTTAATTCTAATTTGACGCGATAGTTTTCCTTTTAACTTCATTATATATGCTACTATTGAGCTTTCCACATTTCCAAAAACAGCAGTTTAGTTGGCAGAGGAGACACACGACTCTAATGAAAAAAATGACTTTAAAGCTTAATATTTCGTATATAAACCCCTGAATCGTAAATGTGTTCTTCCATACTCGCAATGTTTTTGAAAGACCTATCCAACATTACCTTATACGATGGAATATATGGGTAAAAATAATCATCATTCATTTACCTGCATAGGAGGTGTACCCAAAATAAAAATGTTTTTAAGATTTTATTTCACAGTTTTGTAGACATGATTAATGCCTGTAAACTATGTCAAATTACAAATTTGTAAGTTTTAGTCAGAGACACTTAGTGTCTCCGAGTATAACTGCGGATTGATGAACATGGGGAAACTATAAGGGTTCCGTGTTGTGTGTAAATATGGAACCCTAAAATTTCAAAATATTTTTTTTAAATGATTTGTCTTAAAGGTAAAAGTCAATAAGGTTTTGTTATTGTTAAGACAGCATGTTTTACTATCTAGGGCTTTATAACCACTTACCACCAGGTGGAGTTGTAGTAGTTGTTGTTGTCAAGCTATACACTTACATACCATTGTCTTTAATTTAAAAGTGAATAAGCTTTTTTTCTTATTTAATTTAGGGATTCTTGTTAGTTAACATGTCAATCCTATTAAAATCTATACATATGCTATTAATCTGCACATACTCAATGCCATATCCAAGGTGGGGGCATGTAGGATGCCCTGCGTAATACCTATATTATCCACATTTATCCTATATGTCCTTCCAAATAATTCCCTTAGTTTCCGTTCACATTCCATCAAAAAGTGATGTAAGTTTTCTATCACTCCACAAGTTTCACATTAGGTGGAATCAGATCTTTTCATCAAATAAGAATTTTTTATTTCATGGAGTGTGACCTGTTCTTATTCTAAATATTAATTTAATAGCATTTCTATTTAATTTCGTATCTATAAACCAAGGTATTCGAGGTGGTTCACTCTGTATCGTTTTGTACCAAACATCTTTCGTTTTAGAGCGTTAATTGAAAAATTCTTTCAATTTGGTATGACATGAATTTTTGAATTTTGGTAGTACTTCTGAGTAGCAAGGGTCAATATTATACTCTACACCATTTATATAAGCAGAGTTCGCTAATCTATCTGCCTTGTCATTACCCAATAGTTGGTCTATGTGCTGAAATCCACTGCACTCTTGCATATATGTTGCGTAAACTGAACTTATATATTTGGGAAAGTATGCAATAGGCTTTCGAAACACCTCCGATTCCAGAGGCGGATCAAGCCAAATGTTGGATAGCAGTTTTGCTGTCCGAGTATATTTATTCACAAATGAGTTATTTTAAATTATAATAATATTACGAGGCGATGGGGGGATGAGTCGCTCGCGTCCATAGGCTTCGACCACCAAACCTTAGGCCCACCCTACACGTGTCCCCCGGGTGGTGCTAAACGAGCGACAATGCCGAAAAAATAGACTTGGCTTCCCGCCGTGTGGTGGCGGCGTAAAACCTACCACCACCCCTTGTTCGCACCATGAGTCAGGAGATAAAAGAAATGGCCCCGAGTTCCCGGCGCCCCTTTAATGGGGCAGGGGTGCGAAGAATCTCCGGGAGAAAAACCGGCGACGAGGTTCGCCACCCGTCACGTTCTGTCTCTCGGAGGGGCGAAAAGTGGATTGCGGAAGCCCGTCTGGCTACGCTGAATGTATGTGGAGCAATGAATGATAAGATGGATGAAGTATGCGAAATGATGAATGACAGAGGAATAGATGTGTTATGTGTAAATGAAACGAAACGAAAGGGAAAGGATGCCACTGCACATGGCACGTATACCGCGTATTGGTCTGGTGTAGACGAGACCGAACGGGCATGCCAGGGAGTCGGTTTCATCCTTTCAGAAAGAATGGGTCAATGTGTGAAAGAGTATGAATGTGTAAGTCCGAGGCTGCTATGGATACGAATTAAAATGGGTTTTAAGAAGCTGTTCTTGCTAGGGGTGTACGCCCCAGACATGTCTAAGCCCACTTACATCCGAGAGCAGTTTTGGGACATGGTAAGGATGGTGTTGACAAAATGTAAGGAAAATGAAAATATTATTATGTTAGGAGACTTTAATGGAAGGGTTGGGGTGAGGAGGTCTGGTTATGAAAGGATATTGGGAACGTTTGGTGATGAAAGTATAAATGAGAATGGTGAAGACCTCCTCACCGTATGTGTGGAAAAGAATCTCTTTGTGACGAATACTTTTTTCGTCATAAGAAGATTCACATGTATACATGGGAAAGAGGTGATAGAAGCATGATAGATTTCATAATTGTGGATGAAAGAATGAGGAGCGCAGTCGTAGATACAAGGGTTTACCGGAGGTCCAACGTAGGGACGCATTATTACTTGGTCTTATGTCGAATTAATGGTCTTTTCAAGCGTTGGCGACATCGGACATCTGTGTCTACCACTGCGTTACGGCGTATAAGAATAGAGAAGTTACAAGATGAAGATGTGAAAGAGAAGTATAAATGCAGACTGAGAGAAAATATTAGGTGTTTGAATGAGTTGTGTATGAATGATTTAGACTTGAATACTGTATGGGATAATATTAAGAAAGGTTTGGTGGATGCAGCCACCGAAGTATGTGGTGTAAGTAAGAGAACAAATGAAAGGAAAAGGAATACGTTGTGGTGGGATGATGAGGTACGGGTGGAAGTTGAATCAAAGAAGAAAGCATGGTTAGATTTACTAGCAACTAAAGCTGGTAATTCTGGTGGTATGAATGATGAGATTGAAAGAAAAAAGGCAGAATTTAGACGTCTAAATAAGAGAGTAAAAGAAGTAGTTGAAAGGAAAAAGAAAGAAAGAATGGATAAGAATGATAGAAGGATATTGAATTTCCAGGCTAATATAAAAATGTTCTGGAAACTCGTAAGAACTGCCAGGGGAAATACAAAACAGCCTATAATTAATGCTGTAAGAGACGAGAATGGATGTATTCTGAATGATGAAGTTTCGAATTTAAACAGATAGAAGGAATACTTTGAAAGCGTGTTTATGAGTGAAGAGTCATCTGAATTAAATGAACAAGAAATTCCGAAAGAAGTGGAAAGGGGTATGGAGATATGTGTAGATGAAATAATGAAAGCAATGAAAAGCATGAAAGCAGGTAAGGCATCTGGATATGATAGAGTATCACTCGAGATGCTAAGGGCTGGAGAGGGAGTGGTGGCAGGCCTGCTGTACACCTTGTTTAATTTGTGTTGGGAATTAAAACGGGTACCGGATGACTGGTGTAAAGCAGTTATAGTACCAATATATAAAGGAAAAGGGTCACAGCAGGACTGCAAAAACTACCGTGGTATCAGCTTGCTTAGTATTGTGGGTAAACTGTATGCTAAGGTGTTAGTTGAAAGAGTTATGAAAGAAACTGATGGAAAAATTTGGGATGTGCAAGCGGGTTTTTGAAAGGGAATGGGGTGTACAGATCGAGTCTTTTCCATGCGCATGATTGCGGCGAAGTTTTTGGCTAAAAACTAGAAAGTTTTTTGTGCGTTCATGGACTTGGAAGAGGCTTATGACAGAGTGGACAGGAATGTGTTATGGCAAACCCTGAACTCATATGGGTTGAGCGCTGGTTTGATACAGGCATTAAGGTCTCTTTATAGGGATTCTAGTGCTTGTGTTAGGATCAATGGGGTCTACTCGGACTGGTTTGGCATCCGAAAAAGTGTCAGACAGGGCTGTGTGGCTTCCCCTTGGCTGTTCAACCTATTTATGGACAGGTGTTTTCAAACTTTGAAAGATGAAGAATGTGGGTTAAAAATGGGCGAGTTAACCGTCAAATGCCTTTTGTATGCCGATGATCAAGTCATATTTGCGTCATCGGCGGCTGAATTGCAAATGATGGTTACATTAATGAACTGGGCATTAAAAGAAAGGGGAATGAAAGTGAACGCAAGTAAGACGAAAGTGATGGTTTTTGAAAGAGAGGAAAGCAAAATGGTATGTGAAATAAGAAAAGAAGAAGAGTTAATTGAGCAAGTGGATGAGTTTGTGTATTTGGGATCTGTATTTAGCAGGGATGGTAGATATGATAAGGATATAAAACGACGAGTAAATGCAGGGAATAGAGTGAATGGGGCATTACACTCTATTGTGAAGAACCAGAATGTATAAAAAAAGGCACGTATGGTAATTCATAATGCTGTGTTAGTCCCTACTTTAATGTATGGTAGTGAAAGCTGGGTGTGGCAGAAGAAGCACGAAAGTAGAATAAATGCTGTAGAAATGCGGTCTTTAAGGAGTATGCTAGGGTTGAATCTGTATGACAGGGTGAGAAATTGCGTGATAAGAGATAAATGTGGTATGCAAGATGATGTTGTGACCAGGATTAAGAAAGGAATGCTTCGGTGGTTTGGTCACGTAGAAATAATGAATGAGGAAAGAGTGACAAAGCAAATTTATATGGCAGATGTGAACGGCAGAGTCGGGAAGGGACGCCCTAGAAAAAAGTTTATCGACCAAATTGGCGATATTTTGAAAATGGGCCACGTTAAAAGTACCCTTAACCGACGAGCATGTATGCGTAGATATATGGATGTAAAGGAGGCGAAAGAGGTATGTCAGGATCGTGTCAAATGGAAGTCCGTAGTCTCTGCCTACCCCTCTGGGTGACAGGCGTGAGTGTTTATGTATGTATTACGAGGAGAGTAGGTACGTTAATATGCCTTGAGATAGTACAGCTGACTTCCCGTTTCCACCACACTTTCAGAAAAGGCAAGTTGCGCCAAGATCATAGAGAAACAAAGAAAGATAGAACCCTATGTTTCTTTTTATAGATTAACGATGAAAAACGAGCACCCAGTTCACTTGATGGTTAGTTTATGCTGCGGCCCATAGATATCTACATTTATCTCCACCCCTGAGATATAAGGATGGAAGCCTCTTGTCCAGTAAAAAGGATCTTCTATTCTCTACACCAAAGAGATTTAAATATATATATATATATATATATATATATATTACCATAGAGCGGACATTAGGAACGTTTACATACAAAAACTGTGAGCTCGTGCGTGCGTGATACCCTTTAGCGAAATATAGCAACACTACGCTGATTATTTATATGGAAAACATTTCAGCTATTCCCCATTAGGTGACGCTAATAAATATAAGGTAAATATATGATATAGATAATAAATAATCGGTTTTAGTATGGGTTTTTTTAAAGTTTAATATTCCCGTTTCGACATCAAAGTATCGATAACGTTGTTGAAGGTTACTAAGTTTGAAATGCATTACGATATAACAGTAGGGAACATGCATGATTGTTTTATTGTATAAATCTAATTATTATGGCTTCTGTCACACATAAAATTATATTATATTTTTACACCACTTCACACGCACACTACACATACACACACACTGCCACACACACTAAGTGTCATGAAATAAAATACTTAATTTTCAATAACTAAGAATCAATTGAAACAGCAGTCACATTGGATGACGTCGCTCGGTCCATTAGATGCTATAATAATAGCATATCATAGCACATCGAGATACGCCAAATGCAATAAGAGATCGCCTCTATGATTTTGAATTCGTTTCTTTTACAAAAATACATTTTCTAGCATACTTGTAAGCAGCTGGAGAGTAATAATAGAGAGTATTATTTACTTGTAAGCAGTTGGAGATTAATAATAGAGAATAATAGAGATTTACTTGTTAGCAGCTGGAGATTAATAATAGAGTATTATTATTAAAAAGAAAAAAATTATGAAAAGAAAGATTAAATTTACGATAAGATAATCCTGCCTTCGTCGATTGCTTATTGAGTCTATCATATAAGGCTTGCGTTTCTACTGTAGTATTTAAGTAATTAACCATATTTTTTTTAAATATAAAACTTCTTTTAATTAATTTTTTAAATTTAATATTTTCCGTTTGAAATATTTATTTTGTTGGCCTAGTTTTTTAATTTTAGCCTTATGGCGTATATTTTGTTTTTGTAAATTACGAACTTGCAACTTCAATGCAATTTTCCTCGGACTATCAAATATTGATTCAGAGTCTGATACAACAACACTGATTGGTGTAAATCTGGTAGCCTCCAGATTTGTTTCATTATTCTGAAATTATAAAAAGGTGATTTCAAGAAAAGATTGAGTAAAATCTGTGGTTAAGACTAATAGGCAAATGTTCAGCTTTGCTTGGCTGTACCGCTATAAATAACATACAACTTACTTCATTTGCAAGACAAGGAAATGATCCTTTTTTTAAATTGTACGACCAATCTTTTCGTAGTACATATTGTTGCATGAATAAGTCAACTAGCGCCATCTAGTGTCAGGCGCGGGGGCGAGGGGGGCTTTGCAGTGAATGACATCACAACCGACAGCGCCATCCGAAGAAACTAAGTTTCTAGAAAATCTATACTCGGACTCTCGATACCTTACGCGTGTTTACTTGAACATTCTGGATATTTGCTAATTTAAATAAGTAGGCGCTGCAAGATGCGATGGAGGCAGAGTGAACTCGGCGACACAAGCGAAGCTTCGGAGCGGAATTAAGTAAATTAGTGTGTTTCATTATTAGTGTTTTAAGTTTTAATTTGTGTAAAGTAAATTAAAGTGTTAATTTAGGTAATTTTATCGGCAATTTTTATTGTCACGAACCTCAAGCTCGTAACAATTGGTGTCAGAAGTGGGATAAAATAATGCCGATTTTACCTAAGGAGGAAACGGAGGGTGTCTGTACCCGAAGTCAACGCCAGCAGGAGACGGACCAGAGGAGATTTGGTGGTGCAACGCCGCAGATGTCTGAGGGCCAGCCGCCGGCCACGGAAGCCGGTCCGTCAGCAGCTTCTACGTCTGTGGCACCTGACTTAGGTGCTCTGATGGTGATGCTGCAGCAGCTGCGGGGCGGACAGGAGGAACAGGCCCGCCGGCAGGAGGAACAGGCCCGTCGTTTAGAAGAGCAACTCCAACGCTATAAGGAAGAGCAGATGCTCCTCATGAAGGACCTTCACGCTATCTTCGGAAAAGAGATACGGGAGGTGAAGGATAAGGTTGCTCAACATGACAACCGCCTGTCGGAGGCCGAAACCCGAATCGACCAAGTAAACAATCGGGTTGACAACGTAATGGCTGACGTGAAGAAAACGCTGGACGACCTCAAACTTGGGGATGGAACAACAGCTCCCGTAGTAGCTACAACACCTTCGCTACGTGGATTCAAAGTGCCGCCGTTCGACGGGACCTCTTCCTGGTCAGCCTACAAAATCCAGTTCGAGGCTGTTATGAAGGCGAACGGCTGGAATAAAAGTCAGGCCATGACTGCTCTCACACTAGGCCTGCGCGACCAGGCCTTAACAGTTCTGGAAGCTCTCGGTGAGGAAGTGACTTATGAGCAACTCCTTGAGGCATTGGAGGCGAGATATGGCGACGCTCACCTGGAACACGTCTTTTGTGCGCAGCTTAAAGATCGTGTGCAGCGCATTAACGAAAACCTGCAGCAGTGGGCTCTAGAAGTGGAGAAGCTGGTGCGAAAAGCATACCGGTCTGTACCTGCGCTCATTGAAGGGAACCTGGTGCAGACATTCATCGACGGCATCCGCGACCTGGAAGTCAGAGCTGCTGTGAGGCTCGGGCACCACGAGGCGCTTAAGGACGCCTTGGCCCATGCACTGGAAGTGGAAGCCGTGCGGCAGGATCATCGTTCCCATCGCATCAGGGAGGTTGCAGCAGCTACAGTTCGCGACCGTAACAAAGGATACAGCCCAAGGTGCTATGGCTGTGGGGAAAAGGGCCATCTTCGATCCAGCTGCCCTAAGCGAACCCTAGAAAGGGTAACTGAACGATCTCAGGAGGGTAGTGCGGCCAACAGCACCGCCCAGCAGCAGCAGGGAAACGAGTAAAAGCCAGAACTGCGGGGCGGGTGCTGGCTGATGTTAAAAGAGCCCCAAGGATCTCGATCTCACAAACCCATGATGGGAACAGTCTAATCATCAAGGGCGAGGTCAACGGAATGCCGTGTAAACTGACCATAGACACTGGAGCCTCTCGTACGGTTGTTAGTTCCCAACTTATAAGTCAGTTCCTTGGGGACTCCGCATACAACCGAGAACGCATTAATTTGGTAACAGCCACCGGTCAGCGTATACCCGTCTGTGGAGAGAAGGAGATGGAGTTGAAGCTAGGCAACGTGATCTACCTGCATAATGTCATCGTGGCTGATATAATGGACGACTGCATCCTGGGCTTAGACTTTATGAGGAATAATTGTTGCGAGATCGACGTTAAGCAAGGTGTTTTGAAATGTGGACAGGAGGAACTTTTTATGGAAGGTGCGTTACCAGGGAACGTGTACAGCATCAAGAAGATTGTTCTTCCACCGAGATCGGAAACGATTGTTCCGGTTAGTCTTCCTCGAAACGCTGGGCAAACTCACCGTTGTGTACTTGTGGAAAGGGTAAACAATGACTGTACGAGCAAGTACATGATATTTCAACAGTTTAGAAAATAATGCTGATATCGCGCCTGCGCGCGCGACACGTTCACTATAATTACATTTTTTATTCATAAGTATTTTCAGTACAATAAACGCTCTCTACGGAAACGGACACAGTTTTAATTACCACATCCCGTAACGTAGAAGATACAACCTACATTAATATACTACATATCAATTATATGTAGAGGGTCACAACTCACAAAATACCCCCTACATTTTGGTCCTTCGAGCCGGATGAGTGGAATATATACCTATACAAATTCAGATAGAAATTCTAACTATCCATTGTTACTACTAACACATCTACACATCATGCTTAAATCTGCAAGAAAACAAAATGTTATGTGCTATCAATCAACCTATTTACAACATTAAGGTAGCCGATACATTATGTGAAGCGCAAATATTAAACAATGGCGACTCATCAACATGCCGCACAAGAGTATTGGATTGCAACGACAGGTGGGTGCGATTACACAATCGTGGCGCGTGGCTGTTCTCCTGTTGCGAAGACTGCACGATGCGCATTTTCTGCCCAGCTGGAGTGACGTCACAGCACTTACACGGCACGGGGATTATGTTACTCGGACTTGGGTGTATGCTCAAGGGAGAAAGCTTCATCATTCATGCTCGCAACGACTATCACAGCGAGTTGAAACTAACAGGCAGTGAAGAAAGAATGTACATGCGTGAATCAAGCCTGAACCACATACTGACAGACTTTAATCATACATTTGGACCTGAAGATCATAAAGACGCCTTACAAGAGCTGAAAAACAACATTGATAAGGTCAAGGAACAGCAACAAACACTGAGTGTACAATCACTCACACATGACACACACAACTATGTGTTGTACACCGTAGTCGGATTTATTATTGTAGCCTTCATTGCATGGGGGACATTCCGGCTGAAAAGAAGATGTCAAGGCTGCAGCGTGAATCTTCGCGACAAGCCAGACCCCAACAATGTCGAGCAGCCAACCCAAGGACATTCATCGGAGCATGGGGTCTCGGACATCGATAGTGTGGATGCGGTGATCGCAACGGCTGCCCGTAAACTCAATAGGGGTTCATCGCCTTAAACTTTCTTCTTGTTTATAAAATTGGCAAGATGTACGAGCAAGTACATGATATTTCAACAGTTTAGAAAATAATGCTGATATCGCGCCTGCGCGCGCGACACGTTCACTATAATTACATTTTTTATTCATAAGTATTTTCAGTACAATAAACGCTCTCTACGGAAACGGACACAGTTTTAATTACCACATCCCGTAACGTAGAAGATACAACCTACATTAATATACTACATATCAATTATATGTAGAGGGTCACAACTCACAAAATACCCCCTACAATGACCTTCCATGGAAAGTAGCTCGAACCTTGGTCAGGACCACTGACATCTCAGGAGTACGTGTGCTGAACCTTTGCGACCGGGAACAGATTATAGAAAAGGGCACACTGGTTGGTACTTGTGAGGAAGTGGATTGGTTACGTCAGTGCCAATATATATCGTGTGGGACCCCCAGCAAGGATTCAGAAACGAGAGTGACCACACTTTTGGAAGACTGTCGCAGTGTTCTGTCCCCGAACGAATTGGTCAAGGCGAAGAAGTTGTTACTCAAGTACGCCGATGTATTCTCATCAAATGATGCTGACATAGGAAAGACTGGCCTAGTTCAACACAAAATAAACACAGGAGAGGAATTGCCTATCCGTCAGCGGCCAAGAAGATTGCCGGTAGCACGTGAAAAGGAAGTGGAAACCATGATTGAAGGAATGGTGAAGGATGGTGTTATTGAACCTTCCTCTAGTCCATGGTGTTCACCAGTGGTGCTGGTGAAAAAGAAGGATGGCAGCATGCGGTTTTGTGTTGATTACCGCCGTCTGAACGACGTTACAAAGAAGGACAGCTATCCCTTGCCAAGAATTGATGACACGCTGGACATGCTTACAGGAGTAAAATGGTTTAGCACGCTGGATCTAGAAAGTGGCTACTGGCAAGTTGAAATTGACCCTAAAGACAAGGAGAAAACTGCGTTCTCGACGGGAAAGGGTCTGTGGCAATTCAAAGTAATGCCGTTTGGGTTGTGCAATGCTCCAGCAACGTTTTAAAAGGCTGATGGAACTTGTACTTACCGGGCTAATTGGCGATGCCTGTCTGGTCTACTTGGATGACATCATCATCTTGGGCCGTACGTTTGAGGAACACCTTCAAAACCTGGAACGCGTGCTCATGAAGATTCAGAGTGCCAACCTAAAGTTGAGCTCGAAGAAATGTTCACTATTTCAACGGCAAGTTAACTTTTTTGGGGTTTGTAGTATCGGAAGAAGGTATCCGCACAGATCCAGAGAAAATCGCCGCTGTCAAGGATTGGCCGGTTCCAAAAGACAAGACGCAGGTTAGAGCATTTTTGGGTTTGTGCTCCTATTACCGGCGATTCGTGAAGAACTTTGCAGATATAGCCAAACCTCTGCACAAGCTAACCGAGGAGAAGCGACATTTCTGCTGGGATGAAAGTTGCAATATCGCATTCCAGGAGCTCAAGGACCGTCTGTGCAAAACACCTATTTTGGGATACCCTGATGCAAGCAAAGAATTTATAGTTGACACAGACGCAAGTGATATAGGACTCGGCGGTGTGTTGTCTCAACGGAATGGTGACCAAGAGGTCGTAATAGCGTACTTCAGCAAGTCGTTGTCAAAACCGGAAAGGAACTATTGTGTCACAAGACGCGAATTGCTCGCTGTGGTAAAGTCGTTGCAGCATTTTAGCAAATATCTTCTGGGACGAAAGTTTCACTTACGAACTGACCATGCTGCACTAAAATGGCTATTGCAGTTTAAAAATCCAGAAGGACAAGTTGCGAGGTGGATTGAACTACTGCAGGAATACGACTTTGAGATCGAACATCGCAGCGGAAAATCTCACGGCAACGCAGATGCATTGTCAAGAAGACCTTGTCCTGAATATTGCAACCATTGTACTAGGCAAGAGAGTAAGGAAGAGGTATCCTTGAGGATGCTCAGGACGGACCACCTCAGCAACGAATGGAAGGACAGCTTACAACATGCACAGCAGGAAGATCCGGACATCAAGCCGATTCTGGAATGGATAAGGGCCAGTGCTCCCAAGCCTAAGTGGAGCGACGTCTCAGTAATGAGTTCAACCACTAAAAGCTATTGGGCCCAGTGGGACAGCTTGCTGCTTCAGGATGGAGTTCTGTGCCGTAAATGGGAAAATGTTCGGGGAGACAGCTGTCATTTACAAATGGTTGTCCCTAAAGCTAAAGTACCGGATGTTCTACAGCTGTACCATAATGATTATTCAGGAGGCCATCTGGGAGTTAAACGAACTCTACTGAAGATCCGAGAACGGTTTTACTGGGTCCACTGTCGAAACGATGTCGAGGACTGGTGTCGCAAATGTACAAGTTGTGCGGCTGTAAAGGGACCTCAGACTCGTAGTAGAGTAACAAGTATTTCATGGTTGTGATGGATTACTTCACTAAGTGGCCAGAAGTCTTCGCCATTCCAAATCAAGAAGCTTCAAAAGTTGCAGATAAACTAGTTCATGAAGTCTTCTGTCGTTTTGGAGTACCTTTAGAGATTCACAGCGATCAAGGAAGGAATTTTGAGTCTCAAATATTCCAGGAAACTTGCCGAGTTATGGGTACTCATAAAACAAGAACGACTTCTTATCACCCGCAATCTGATGGAATGGTGGAACGATTTAATCAGACATTGGAGAGGTACCTAGCAAAAGTTGTAGACAATCGGCAACGAGATTGGGACAAGCACATACAACCGTTTTTGTTGTCATATCGAAGTTCTGTTCACGAAAGTACAGCAGTGACACCAGCTTTCGCAAACTTTGGAAGAGAATTACGGCTGCCTGCGGACCTGATCACCGGGATACCACCTGATGCCCCACGCAGTATAACCGATTATGCAAATGACTTGCGGAACAAAATGAATGACATTTATGAGCACGTCAGACAATCGGGCCAGCAAATGTCTGAGAAAATGAAAACCCGGTACGACCGCAAAATGAACAATAAAGGGTTCAACGAAGGTTCATTAGTGTGGTTGCACAATCCAGTCCGCAGCAAAGGGAAATCTCCTAAGCTTCAAGCTAAATGGGACGGCCCGTACCGGATTGTAACCAGGATCAACGATGTGACCTACCGGATACAGAAAGGCACAAGAGGGACTCCTAAGATCGTCCATGTGGATCGCTTGGCGCGTTATTATGGGACCTATAATGCTCGGGACGAGCATGTCTTAGGAGGGGGCAGTGTTGCATGAATAAGTCAACTAGCGCCATCTAGTGTCAGGAGCGGGGGCGAGGGGGGGCTTTGCAGTGAATGACATCACAACCGACAGCGCCATCCGAAGAAACTAAGTTTCTAGAAAATCTATACTCGGACTCTCGATACCTTACGCGTGTTTACTTGAACATTCTGGATATTTGCTAATTTAAATAAGTAGGCGCTGCAAGATGCGATGGAGGCAGAGTGAACTCGGCGACACAAGCGAAGCTTCGGAGCGGAATTAAGTAAATTAGTGTGTTTCATTATTAGTGTTTTAAGTTTTAATTTGTGTAAAGTAAATTAAAGTGTTAATTTAGGTAATTTTATCGGCAATTTTTATTGTCACGAACCTCAAGCTCGTAACAATATCTTCGCTTCTAAAGTGCTTTGAGCATAATTTTGATATAGCAGATGGAAGCCAATTTTCTTCTTTGTGCTTTATTTGAACAAACCGTATCCACTTTTCACGCACTGTGGTATTTTAACTAACGGAAACCTAAAATTACCAGATACGTGCATATATTTTATTATACAAAGATCATAATTATAATGCCGGTTCATAGAACTCTGTAAGCAAATGAATTTAATAACATGATATGTTTGTAAGCAGTTTGTAAATTTTATGTAATTATGTCAATTTAATGAGATGCAATACTTATAGACCCACATCAATAAAAAAACCGTCACTTTAAGTTTTTACCTTATTTCCTAACTCAGGCTTAACCTAAAACTTCTTGCATCTTATATCTTTAACAGTCTAAATTGTTTTTAATGTAACAAACCTATAGCCCTCCCCTATCAGTGTAAGCCTATAAGGTTCCGTCTTTGAAAACCACCAGACAATGAAGCCCGGTGTGTAAAAGCACAGCAAGTATCCTCAGCATGCTCAAAAGCAACACAGAAAATCTTATCAGCATGCGTAAACAAACATTTTCCCACCCTTTCTCCACATAAAGTAAGCTATTTAGTTATGGATGCACCCCGTCCCTCTGTTTTAGACTAGTATATTAATATATATTATTGTACAGGAACGGGAGGCAGGTGCTCTTCAATGAATTTATTTATTGAACGTTTGTTGGTTATATTTAAGTCGTCTTATTGCTAACAGTGTGTATCAGGTAATAATCAAAATTTAAAACAGACAGATCTTATAACTAATTGCACGACGTGCTGTGATTGGTTGCTAATAATGACGAGCTCTGATTCGTAGCTAAAAGTTTGGTGTTCCGGTGCGTCGCTAGGCGGCGTTAGAAGTCGCGCCAACATGCCGGCCGCCTTGGAAGCTCCAGCTTCCAATGATGTATCTACGTTGCCGCTTGATTGGAGATACCGCAGGCTGCATTCATGTTGTCGTCCTCTGCTGATGATACAGGCAGAGGGCAGATTTTCGAGAACGCTCGTTGTACAGGACCCGTAGCAGTTTGGATGGTGGCGACACGCGACACGCCGTCTTTTCCGGGGAAAATATGGGTAACTCTGCCCATACGCCATTTAAGGGGTGGTAAATTGTCCTCCTTAATAACGACAAGCGTGTTTAATGCTATGTCTTGACTGTTCGCCTTCCACTTCGTTCTTGTCTGAAGTTCAGCAACATACTCTTGTGACCAGCGTTTCCAGAAGTGCTGTTTTATTTGTTCCACTCTTTGAAACCGTTTCAAGCTGTGAGTCCGTGCTTCGGTGAGGTCTCTGCAGGCTGGTGCAGTGAGTGGCCGGCCGATGAGGAAATGAGCTAGGCTTAGTGGACGAAGATCATGTGGATCTGAGGACATAGGACTTATAGGACGGGAGTTTAGGACTGCTTCGATCTGTGCCAACACAGTGCTGAACTCCTCGTATGTCAAGTTAGCGGTACCCACGACACGCTTAAGGTGGAACTTACATGATTTTACTCCTGCTTCCCACAATCCCCCAAAATGAGGAGCATAAGGGGGAATAAATTTAAATTCAATATTGTCAGTTGATAATCTATCAATTATTTGCTTTGAATTTCGCTCTAACATTTTGTTAATCTCTTTCATGGCTCCAATGAAAGTTCTACCGTTATCTGAGAAAATTTGAGCTGGTTTACCTCGTCGTGAGATAAATCTTTTAAGTGCTAATATAAATTCTTGAGCAGCTAACGTACTGACAAGTTCTAGATGAATGGCCCGGGTAACAAAACAAACGAATATGCAAATATAGCCCTTTTCCAATTTAGCTCCCCTTCCTTTGCGATTCAGTACGTTTATGGGACCCGCATAATCCACTCCACATCGAATGAATGGGAAACCAGGTTCTATTCGTTCAGACGGAAGGTTGCCCATGATTGGTGTTAGGGTTTTACCTTTCATTCGAGTGCAGCGAACACATTGGTGGACAACCTTTCTAGCTAGGTTTCTACCCCCTAACGGCCACCAATTCTCACGCACGGTGGCCAATAGCAGCTGGGGACCAGCATGAAGAAGCTCTTTGTGTTGATGTTGAAACAACAATTGTGTGAAGTTGTGTTTACTTGATAAAAGTATCGGGTGCTTCTTGTCGTAATTAAAGTCAGGCGAGTTACTAAGACGGCCACCTACTCTAATTATATCCCTTTCATCTAGAAATATATTAAGCCTAGAAATCGAACCTGAAGTTTTTAAAGGTAAGTTATGTTTTAACTTATCATATTCCATCGGAAACGATTCGCGTTGAGCAAGACGCGCTAACGACTGTAAGGAGTCATTCAATTCATCTACTGATAACGGCCCCTGTGTACGATCTTTCTTTGGTGTGCGTAAGTTATGTATGTATCGCAACAGGTAAGCGCCGGCGCGCACGATACGCTGATAAGAACGAAACCTTTCAAAATTAATAATTTTATTCTTTGTTACATCACAAACCATAACCGTTGTCGTTTGTGATTTTAGTTCTGGTAAATCGGAGTGTGTAGTCGAAGATTGCTGTGACCATGCCGACTCAGAATTTTTTAAGAACTCAGGTCCGCTCCACCACAGATTACTGTCAATGAGTACATCAAGACTAAGACCCCGCGAGACCAGATCCGCTGGGTTATTTTTGGTTCCTACATGTAACCATAACGCATTACTTGTTATTTCATTAATCTCCACTATTCTATTTTGAACGAATGTTTTTAACGAATGTGGTGACATACGTAGCCATCCAAGGACAATAGTTGAGTCTGTCCAAAAGTAAATTTTGTGGAAATTAACACGCAATGACTCGATAATTTTCCTATATAATCGTGCGCCTATTAAAGCCCCGCACAGTTCTAATCGGGGTATGCTGACTGGTTTAATTGGTGCAACTTTACTCTTTGCACACAATAATCTAACAGTCACCGATGAGTCATCAGAGTAGGTGCGAACATATGCGCATGCACCATACGCACTCTGCGACGCGTCCGTGAATACGTGTAATTCTATAAACTGTGTGTGTGCGCTCATAACATGACGCGGAATACGTAGGTTATGCAAATATTGAAGTGTGTCAATAAATTTTTCCCAGGATAAAGCAACATCACTGGGAACGGGATCATCCCAATTTATCTTGCACAACCACACTTTTTGCATCAATATTTTAGCTACTACGACAGCCGGTGTTAAAATTCCTAGAGGATCGTATATTTGTGCGATTATCGACAACATTGTACGTTTATTTAGTAAATTCGGTCTAACTACTCGTGTGGTAAAATGAAGTTCATCACTTTTATTATACCAACCCACTCCTAAAGTCTTAGTTTGGGAATGTTCTCCTAATGACAAGTATTTAGATATGTCGTGGTCACTGATATCAACGTTAAACAACCACTTACGCAACGGTAAACAAGCCGAGTTTAAAGTATTTCGTAACTTCTCACAGGTATCGAGTAAGCTATTTAAATTATTGTCACCTAGGATGACGTCATCAACGAAAAAATCCTCTCGGATTACTTTCGCAACCTGCTGATCCTTACATTCCAGCGCAAGCTGACGTAAACATCTCATACTAAGGTATGGCGCAGACGCAGTGCCATACGTCACGGTGTTTAGGCGATATACACGTATTGGGTCCGACGGAAGTTTACGCCATAATATCAATTGTAAATCTCGTTGATCTGGATGCACAAGAAAATTCCGAAACATTTTCTCAACGTCCGCACAACCCACGTATTTATATTGCCTAAAGCGTAATAAAATGCTAAAAATGTCATTCTGAAGTGGTGGACCAATATGTTGAATATCGTTCAACGACTTACCGGACGACGTCGCTGCGCTTGCATCGAAAACAGTGCGCAGTTTAGTCGTACTGCTATTTTCGTTAATAACGCCGTGATGCGGCAAAAAATAGTGGGGTGACTCATAAGTGTCAACGCAACTCATATGACCGAGCCTTTCATATTCCCCCCATAAAATCTACGTATTTTTCCCAAAATTGTGGCGAACGAGCGAATTTTCGTTCTAACGACAACAAACGTTTTTCAGCCGTTGTGTAACTGTTTCCGAGCACATCAGCTGATTCCTTTAAAGGAATGCGTACGGAAAACCTACCATCTTCCATACGTTTTGTCGTTTTGACAAAAATGTCTTCGCACGCACGTTCGTCAGCACTAAGGATGTTTTTATTAACGTTATTGTTTATCTCTTCGAGTTCCCAAAATAATTTCAACTGTGTGTCAATTGTTTGGGAGAAATTACATTGCACACTCTTAACGGGAAGTGGGTTATTACGTAAAGGTCCCGACATTATCCAACCCAATTTTGTATTTTGTAAATAAGGTCCTTTATTCAACTTAATTTTGCCATCACACAATAATTCCCAGAACTTATCCGCGCCTATCAGTATATCGATGTCTGACGGTGAGTGAAAGTTCGGATCCGCAAGTTGAATATTATCAGGTAAACTCATATTATTTACATCGACACCAAATGTGGGTAATTGATTTGTAATGCACGGCAATACTAAACAATCAATGTTCATACAAAACGAATTTAACCTTGAACGTAATTTTATTTTACAAATGTAGGTGGACTGCGAAATTATTTGACCTACCCCATCAACGTGATAAGTGGACTGTATTAACGGTGCATTTAATGTTTCACATAACGATTTCTTTATGAAACAATGTTGACTACCATTATCTAGCAGAATGCGTACAGTGTGATATTTGTTATTATAATCTGCTATGTCCACTAACGCTGTGGACAGCAAAACGTTGGGTAATAACGAATATTCCTGATTACTGTTTTGCGATTCTGAATGGTTAGCCGTAACGTGTAATGATGACGAGACAGTGGAGACGTTAGCGGTGACCGGCTGTGCTGATGCACTCGACCCGCTCACCTGTGATGCGCCGTCTACCTGCCCATCAATGTGAAGCAAACTGTTGTGCCTTTTATCACACAACCTACATGGCCCAAACTTGCATTCGTCAAGTGGGTGGGTTGCGCGTAAACAATTGATGCACAGCTGATGCGTTTTAACTATCTTATTCCTTTCTTGGATAGACGAATTAAGAAACCTTGAACAGGAATAAATCGCGTGATTACCATGACACATCACACACACGCGGCTTTGTTTTAGTTTCGTATTACCCTTATTGTTATTGTTAGTAACGTTCGTAGCAACATGAGTATGTGTATATTGTTTCTTAGAGCGCGTTTGTTCGCCGCCTTTGTTCTCGTGGGATTTGTTATGGTTGACTTTTATCATTTCTAAAACGTCGGCGCGGTCCTTAAGAAATTTAAGTAAGTCATCCAGTTTCAAAGCTGACCTCGATTCAATTAATGAACTAGCTGTACCTTGAAAATCTTCCCATTCGCGTTCAATGGCCTGATCTAATTTGGAAACGACCATGTAAATGATTAAAGTGTCCCATGAATCTGTTGGTTCACCTAACGTTTTAAGGGCACGCAAATTTCTCAAAACAATATCTATTAAGTTCCTAATCTGGGAAGCGGACTCTTTATTTAACGATGGAATTTTAAATAATGCCTTCACATGATTATGAACCAATAGTCGCGGATTATTAAATCTATTCTCTAATAGCTCCCATGCGTGAGAATAGTTGTTAGCCGTAAATTCTAATGCACCTATGACGTGTGCCGCGGTACCGGACAATGACGATTTTAAATAATGAAATTTTTGAACAGGACCTAAATCATCGCGATCATGAATCATACTAACGTAAGAATTTTTAAACTCTAGCCAGCAATCGTATGAACCGTCAAAGGAAGGTATTTTAATATCGGGTAACTTTATGCCTATCGGCTTACATGTTGAAACACTAGACTTGTCAGCTACTTCCTTTCTCAATAAAAGTTTTGCAGAAGCTACAGCACAATAAAATTGATTTTCGAAACGATCTCTCTCTTCCAGCTGTTTTACAAGATCGAGATCTTCCGCTACCTCTTCTTCAATTTTAGTCTGTATTTCACTATACATCTCTATCAAACTCAAAGTACTCTCGACACGTAAATTTAATTCTAATGACTGTTGTTCAGTCAAGGGTAAAGTGAACTTTTTAACATAATTTTCAAACAGAGTTAATCGACCTTTTAAAACTCCTCTTTTCTTAATTAAATCTGACAATTTGGGCTCACTCATTTTGGGATTTAAGGAAATCAAGAGTACTTACAGTTGCCAATTTGTATATGCGTGCGAACCAAGGTGGGTGCCGTTGCGCAGGTAGGTACCGCCACTTCAGCACTGGAAATGGAATATCAGCACGAAATCAACACCTATCGAAGGATGAGATGGGGAAACGGACGGGAAGTTCAAACCTGCCACTCCTGTCTGTCGATGCCTTAACGTTGCAGCTCTTCGCTCGATACGTGAATCTCCTCTTCGTATTTTGATGCGACGAATCTTCGGAGATTCCAAGCTTGAACTCCTTATTCGGCTCGATAGGACCACTTTATGTACAGGAACGGGAGGCAGGTGCTCTTCAATGAATTTATTTATTGAACGTTTGTTGGTTATATTTAAGTCGTCTTATTGCTAACAGTGTGTATCAGGTAATAATCAAAATTTAAAACAGACAGATCTTATAACTAATTGCACGACGTGCTGTGATTGGTTGCTAACAATGACGAGCTCTGATTCGTAGCTAAAAGTTTGGTGTTCCGGTGCGTCGCTAGGCGGCGTTAGAAGTCGCGCCAACAATTATATTGTATTATTTAGGCTAAGCAATACTAACACATCAGCATTTTATATAAGATTCCTAGTACTTAGTTGATGAGTCGATCGTCTGCGTACGAACAGGCTCTTTAAGATTGATTCATTATTAAAGCCACCTCCAAATCGGTGGGACGTATTAATTTAGTTGTAGTTTAGTTTTTGAAAACTCCTTTCGACGTTCCCGAAATTTTACTGGCGCAGCCGGTAGGATTTGCTCGTGAAAGCTGTGCCGTCTGTCGATATATTCAGGTGTCCAAATTCGCCTGGATTCGTGATAGCGTTGCGAATAGCTGTTGGGCAAATTCAAGAACCAAATAAATTAGTCGTCAAGGGAAGTGGAAGCGGAAGGCATGGGAATAGCAGCTGGTTGGTGAGTAAAACTCTTCACCATCCTTGATACCACTGTTATCCTTCACTTTTAATATAATTTGTTATTATTGAGATCGGACTTCTCTCATTATAACGTATCTGATTTTTAATTAATTCCATTTAGTAATAGACACTCCGTTACTGTAGACATAACATAACGCTGATAAGCTTAAGGGACGTAGAGTGCCTTTCGAACAGAGATTATTGAACGCTTTAAAAAAATAAGACTTTTATAAAAGTAATAAACTAAAATCTAATTAAAAGTTTACTATAATATAATAGATAATTAATTAATTAATGTATGTTTTATTAATGCTAGAGATAAAATACAGTTTTATTTCATTTATTTTCTGTTTATTACATTTACACATTTTACAAAATTTATGGTTAGATTAACTTTTATTTTATAAATTATATTGTTATATGCTTTAGCGTGTTCTACCTTATAAATTTTGTTATTGCATAAAATAATGCACTATATTAACTGACTCCTCTGACTCGTGCATTATTCTATAACGATGGAACAACCACAGGCAGCAGAACGACAAACCGTCGTATTTAATCCCATACCTACAGAAATGATTGCTTGAATTTATTCCATTAAAAAGTGGAATAATGGCTCATTCCACTTTTTAATGGCGACAAAAGACAAATAAATTTATTTTTGAGGAAATCTGAATATGTCATTCGTAGGTATAGGGGTGACGAAGAACAAAATTTATATGTATATCACTCCATAACTAGTAGGCTTACAGATAACGCGGCGTCGCTCTTATCGGAACGTGAGGATGTCGTGACATGGTCCCAGTTGAAAGATTTGTTAACACAGCACTTCGGAGACCCGCGTAGCGAAGAGTCTATTAGTATTGAATTAGAATCGTTAAAAATTAAATCCGGTGAAAGCTTTCAAGATTTTTGTAACCGCATTCAAAGTATTCGATCATTATTAATTTCAAAAGTAAAAATATCCGATGATAGTAATCTTAAAAGCGCTAAATTGGCAATTTACAATAATACGGCCCTAAACGTGTTCCTATACAATCTTCCCGAGAATATGGTTCGAATAGTGAGGTTAAAGAAGCCAGCGACTTTAGAGGACGCACTGAGCATTGTACTAGAGGAAGTCAACTTCCACGATCAATACAATATGCGAAATCGTGTCCACGGTAGTAGCGGTTTATGTTTAAGGCAGCCTCAAACATCAGTCCCAACGCAAGGATTTAAATTCGGTGGTACGCCTCACACAGTGATGCAACCTTACGGATACAAACCAGTATTACCAAATAATAGTACACCAAAATTTAATTTCGGCATTCAAAATCAAAGCCAATTTAGGATGCCCCAATCTGGCTTTCGGCCTCAACTAATGCAGCAGATGAGTTACCGTTCACCTCAATTCGGCTATCGGTCACAACTTGGCCAACAACCACAACAGTTCGGCTATCGCCCACAATTCGGATCTCAGCCACAACAGTTCGGTTATCGTCCACAATTCGGCTCTCAGCCACAACAGTTCGGTTATCGTCCACAATTGGGCTTTCAACCACAACACTTTGGTCAAAGACCTCAACAGCAATTTGGCCATATGCCAACTACGCAATTCGGCAATAAGCCACAAATTCAGAAACCCAATTTTCAGGAGACTGACGTTTCCATGAGGACAGCCCCTCCAAGGCCACAGCCCGGCTTTAGATTAAACGAGTTAACTTTAAGAGAAAATGACGGACAGTATTATGATGTACATTTTTTTTTTACACTTATTTTATTTAGATTACACTGAGTACTGACACAGACGAGTATGTAGAACAAACAGTATGACAATGAACTGACACCACCCGCTGAGGAAACTATTGACGAAACGACTTATAACGAACTTACAGACGAAACTCAAACTCAAACTATTGAAAATTTTCACATGAAAGCCTCGATAGGAGACAAGAAGTTATAGAATTAAATTGTGATCCGAATCTCAAATTACCCTATATTTATATTCCTGAAATAGATTCAAAATTAATGGTAGTACTAGAACCTTTATCAGCCCCCGTAAGGCATACCAACACTTTTATCAATATATAACACATGAACCATTCGAAGTAGTCAGCACCCACGCCTCTAGTAGACACGATGAAGTGATACAAATCCCTCTACCACCCACCCACCTTTAAGAGTTCGGATTGTCATAAATTTTACCTATATGATGTCGACTCTCGTTACGACGGCCTCATAGGTAGTGACCTATTTAAACAATAATAGACATTAAAGACCTAGATATTAGATACAATAATAGACCTTAAAGACCTTGTATTTAAAACCAAAGCAACTTCCATACCAATAGTCAATAATAATTTAAATTACGTTATAACACTACCACCACGAACAGAACAGCGCGTAAAGTTGCCAACAGACCAGTGTTCTGGAGAGGCAATCATCGATTATAAGGACTTTGTCAGCGGTGTACGAATGCCCAGTGCATTGGTAAACTGCGTTAACGGTTATGCCACAACAGTCATACAGAATGTTCTTGACAATGAGATGATATTGACAGTAACACGACCTTTTACCGTTACTAAGTACGAGACTACTCAATGTGACATAAACTTTACAAGTACCTATGACGACATAGAGATCGATAAGATACTCGAAGAAAATCTACCGACCGAATGCTGACAAAATTAAAGCTGTGCTAAATTTTCCTATACCTAAGACAACAACTGAAATTAAAAGTTTCTTAGGGCTGGTAGGGTATTATCGACGCTCCATAAAGGACTTTGCTAAGATCACACAACCCCTAACTGCATGTCTCAAAAAGCGAAATAAAATAATCATCGATGAAAAATATATAAGTGCGTTCGAAAAATGTAAGAAAATACTTACGAGTGAACCATTACTCATCATCATCATCATCATCATTACAGCCCTTCACAAGTCCACTGCCGAACATAGGCCTCCCCCAAGTATTGCCACAAAGCACGGTCCTGAGCCACCTGCATCCATCGATTTCCTGCATGTCTTACCAGGTCGTCACTCCATCTAGTGGGGGTCGCCCTACACTACGCCTACCGGTACGAGGCTGCCACTCGAGAACCTTTCTTCCCCATCGGTTATCGGTTCTTCGAGCTATACGGCCGGCCCATTGCCACTTCAGCTTACAAATCCGTTGGGCTATATCGGTCACTCTGGTTTTACTGCGGATATCCTCATTTCTGAGTCTATCACGCAGTGAAACTCCGAGCATAGCCCTCTCCATAGCTCGCTGAGCGACCTTGAGCGTCCTCATATGGCCAGCGGTAAAGGACCACGTCTCAGATCCGTATGTCATCACTGGCAATACGCACTGGTTATACACTTTAGTTTTCAGAGATTAAGGTATACGTGACGAGAAGATGTGTCGTAATTTCCCGAACGCTGCCCAGCCGAGTTGAATCCGTCGATTGACCTCTCGGTCGAAGTTGGACTTACCTAGTCGGACTATTTGTCTAAACGTACTCTGTCTGTCTATTTGGTAAACGTACTCGTCAACAACTTCGAGCATAGTACTCCCAACAACTACCGGCATGGGTGTCACTTGGACATTAAACATGATCTTTGTTTTGTCCATGTTCATCTTAAGACTTATCCGTTGGGAGACACCATTGAGGTCATTGAGCATAGTGCTAAGGTCCTCCAGCGATTCTGCCATAAGGACTATATCGTCGGCAAATCGAAGGTGAGTGATGTACTCGCCATTGATGTTAATACCCTATCCTTTCCAGTCCAGTAGCTTGAAAACGTCTTCCAACGCAGCGGTGAAGAGTTTCGGGGATATAACATCACCCTGTCTTACACCTCTCTGCAGTTGGATAGGTTTCGTACTCTGGTTCTGTACTCGGATAGCCGTCGTAGCCCTACTGTACAAACACTTCAGCACTTCAATATACCGACAGTCAACTAGGCACCGCTGAAGAGACTGTAGCACCGCCCAAATTTCGACGGAATCAAAGGCTTTCTCATAGTCCACATACGCCAGGCAAAGTGGCAGATTGTACTCTTCGGACTTCTGTACAATTTGCCGAAGGGTATGTATGTGGTCTATGGTACTGAAGCCTTTTCGGAAACCGGCTTGTTCGGGAGGCTGGAAGTCGTCGAGTCTGCGTGCGAGACGATTCGTAATGACTCTCGAAAACAGCACGTAGACGCGGCTCAGAAGGGAAATCGGTCTGTAGTTCTTCAAGAGAGCGTTGTCGCCTTTCTTAAAGAACAAGACCACCGCGCTTCTGCTCCACGCCTCCGGAGTAGTGCCACCATGGAGGACGGAATTGAAGAGCTTCTGAAGGACTTCAAGTACCGGTGTTCCACCCGCTTTCAGAAGCTCCGCTGTAATTCCATCCTCGCCCGGGGCCTTGCCGTTTTTAAGGTGGTGGAGAGCCATTCTAATCTCGCTCAGACTGACGTCCGGGATATCATCGGAATAGTGTCGGATAAGACTTGCTCTTGGATCGTTACTCACACTTGCGTGTGGCTCCAACGATGATGTGTACAGCTGCCCGTAGAACCTCTCAATCTCACTCAGAATCTCAGGTGTCCCGGAAACGATGTTGCCACACTCAGTCTTCAGCCTTGACATTTGGCTCTTTCTGGCAGACAGATCTCTGGCAAAGACTTTGTAGCCCTGGTTCCGCTCGATCGCTTCTTTAATACGAGCAGTATTAAAGTTGCGTAAGTCTCGCCGCATGCATTTGGAGATCTGTCTGTTCAGTTGCCTGTATGCTGTCAAATCTGTTGACGATTGCAGCCTCATCTCCCGTCTAACAGCAATGAGATTAAGAGTGTGATCGGAGAGTTTTTGTGTTCTTCTGCGGCGGGTCTTGCAGAACTTAGCTCCGACCATTACTACAGTACCCGGATTTCGAAAAGACGTTCATCCTTACAACTGACGCTTCAAATATAGCCTTAGGAGCAGTTCTATCACAGGGCCCTATTGGTAGCGATAGACCTGTTGCATACGCTAGTAGGACGCTTAGTGACACTGAAGGTAGATACAGCACCATCGAACGCGAACTTTTAGCTATTATTTGGGCTGTGAAACATTTCCGGCCATACATTTACGGACGGAAATTTGTAATTTACACTGACCATCGACCCTTAGTTTGGCTTTATTCACTAAAGGAACCAAACAGTAAACTCATCAGATGGCGACTACGATTACAGGAGTACGACTTTGAGATTATTTATAAAAATGGAAAACAGAATACAAATGCCGACGCCCTATCCAGAATTAAAATTAATGCACTAAATTCAGACGACGAAGGTCATTTTATGGACGTTAACTTCGACAGCAAAGAGTGAAAGCTTAGGGACCATTTAAAAGACGTTGTTAAGAAAATTGAAAAACTAAATGCTGAAAATAAAAGACATAATGACACGACGTCCACTGTAATAATATCAGACTCAAGTACTGTACCCGCGAGCCCTATGTCTCTTTCCGACATAATATCGATCATCGAATAGTTCAGAAAAGGTTTCCGAATACCCAATCCGATCGCCTACCGAATCTAGTAAATCCCAAACTGTGCATTCAGTCGTTGAATTAGAGTCGAACGTTATACCAATATTACATGAGGCTATCGATGCAAAGCCAAATCAAATATTAGTATTTTCGTGGTTCAAAAATGAATGTCAGGTTAAAGATATTTCTAAAAAGAAACAAAATTCCGAGTTAATAAAAGAATTTTTAATGAAATATATTAGGCCTAAAATTAAATATTTTATATATTTTGAACGGGAAGAACATCGTAAACAATTTAGTAATATCATTATACACCTGTTCAAAAAGGACATGGTTCAATTTTTCGAATGTACGGAACGAGTAGTTTTTGTTGAAGATGAAAAAGAACAAAGAGCGATTGTAGTTAAATATCACGAAGAAAAGACATGCCATCGGGGCATTAAAGAGACGCTAGTCAGAATCCGCAGAAATTACTACTGGGATAATTTACAAGAAACCGTTTCGGCAATAATAAATAGTTGTACTGCGTGTAAAAAAATGAAATACGACAGGAAGATAATAATACCTATACTTCAATTAACCAAAACACAAGATGCTCTGTTTCAAGAAATATTTATAGACCTGTTTAACATCGAAGGAAAGCATTATCTCACCTTTATAGATGCGTTCAGCAAATTAGGCCAAGCGATAGAAATTTCAAATAGGTCTATCCCCGAAGTAGTCCGAGATTCGATGAAGTACTTTTCTTTTTACGGAATACCAAAAAAGATAAGTTCAGACCCAGGCTCTGAATATAACAATGAATTAATTAAGGAATTCTTAAGCTTATATAAAATTGAACAACAAACAACAACAAATAGCCCAAACTCGATGGGGCTTATAGAACGCTTTCACTCGACGATTATAGAAATTTATAGATTGGCAAAATACGAAAGAAAACCTACTGATGCGGCATCAGTTATGACGTATTCCATACTAGCATATAATAATACCATTCATTCGGTAACAGAGCTTACACCTTTCGAGGTAGTTTTCGGACACACTGACATGGGTAGCCCATTTAATACAGAAATTGATAGGCAGTATTTCCAACACTTAATAAGAGACCATGCAAAGCGAACAAAATTCTTATACAAACATTTAGCAGAAAATATGGTAGCGATTAAAGAAAAAATTAGGGAAAAGCGAGGCGGTGAAGATGAGATAGCGAGAGATGAGATTTCCGTGTGGTAAGACTGTATTTGCTAAAGATACCAACAAAAGAAAAAGCAAAGACAGACCGCGATATGTTAAGGCTAAAGTAGTAGGCAAAGTCGAAAGAAATATAGTGCTAATAAAAGTAGGTGAAAGAAAGACTAAAGCCCCGATTAAAAATATCAAACGCCCTCCACAGGTGGTGCATACTGATGATTGCGATGCCGATCCTGGCCCATCATCTGCAATCACTTGAGGAGAACCCAGGGATACTTCCGGTAAAACAACGACAAGCATATGCACAAACAGATCACTGGACTATAATAAAGATTTTAAATTTGGAAAATATTTATGACGACCTAAATCTAATTATTGCTCAATATCGTAAACTCAGTAAACTAATTGAAATAAAAGAACCATACCCTCGCGAATTTATAAGCGTTAAAACCCATGCAGTCCACATACGCGGTTTAACCGTTCAAAATTTCAACAACTTATGCCGCAACGTTTTAAGAGAGGGATCCTAAATCCATTAGTGTCAGTTCTAAAAATTACTACGGGAAACCTCGATCATGAAGATGCTCTAAAGTATGATAAACTTACCTCGGAGTTAAGTCACAACCAAATTATTGTGTCTAGGAAACTCACCTTAGTCTCTAAAATGTCGGACAGCTTTATTAATGCCACTGAAACCTTAAATAATAATTCCGTTATGCTAGATGCACGCCTAAAAAGTGTAGAAACAATGCTAAATCATCTAACAACTAGAGAAAATAACTGGGATTTCTCTACATATATTTTTGGGTTATTTAATTTATTTATAAGCAATTTTCGAACCATATTTGATAAATTAAATGAAATAGAGACTGCCCTAGCTTTTAGTAGAGTATCTATATTTCATCAATCTATTATAAATTCTATAGAACTCTTAGATCATTTAAAACTAATATCCAATACCGAAAATTTAGTGTACCCACCAACCGAAACTAATTTGGTAAAATTAGAACAAACTATAAGAGTAAAATCTTACCTTAAGAAAAACCAGATAGCATTTATAATGGAGATTCCGTTAACTGATAATAATACCTACAATTACTTTAAGGTTTATTCCGTACCTATTTTCCGCGAATCCGTAAACGAAACAATTACCATATTCCCAAAATATCCTTACCTCCTGGTGAAAGGGACGAAATACTTACCAGTTACGAAACCCTGTCGTCCGCTTGCTGCTGGTAATGATTTCCTGTGTACAGAAGAAAATAGAGCCCGCTACCCTGGATACTGGGTATATATATATATATATATATATATATATATATATATATATATATATATATATATACCCAGTATACGATTTACTCTATTATATAATATATCGGTTATGCTAGTCACTTGCGAGCACATGAACGGGCGGAGCAGTAAAAGTTATATATAGGAGTCAAAAACGGTCGCTGTAGCCGAAAGCGGTTAGGATATACTATATATATATATATATATATATATATATATATATATACATATATATATATATATATATATATTGTTGGCGACGCGCCTATAAGAATATTTCAATTTATTAGTTAACCGATTACGAATAGTTCTAAAAAGCAAATTATCAAGCAACAATATTCCGATAAGAAAATGCTTGGTTGAATCTTAAAGAAATATCGAATTAATGACATGAAGGTCTTGGATTCGACTCCCAGGCCGGAATAGTTTATCGTTTTCTTAGTAATATCTCTTAATAAATTCATATAGGGAATTTTAAGATATAAATTATGTTACCGGATTTGTTCCCCGGTCGAAATCACCTTTCTAATAATGTTAATTTAAAGAAATATTAAAATAAAGGTAGAGACCAGGATTTGTTCCCCGGGCGAGATGATCGCTGTGCATAAGTAGAATTAATGGAAATTAATTGTATAAGTATTGTCTTATATGAGTTTGATATGTTTTGTATGAAAACAAATGCCTATTTTCTATGATTGATTTATGAAAACATTCACTTATATTGTTTGATAAGAAACATGATAACTGATAAGAATCTGATTAGAGGTAGTTTTCGGCGTTTGAGAATTGAGTAGAATCATTTATTCACCTAGTATTGTTGATATTAGTGTATACTAAACTTTCCATTTTTACTGATAGTCGATAGCCGTGCAAAAGTTAGTTGTTCAAATAGTGTGAGTTCATAGACGCACGCTAGCCACGTACTTAGGAGGCCAAATATGTAGAAATTTAAATATTTGCAAATTTCAGCAATTTATGTAAAATGACTTGTAAAACATTTCAGATTGATTGTACGTGTAAAAGAGGTGAATTCTGTGTTATTTTATGTGAAAATTCCTGTGAATAAGTGAAATAATGATAGTTTTGTATAAGAAATTTAAAAGTGTTTTAATAGTGAAATGTATAGAGAAAATGTAAATTAAACTATTGTATTAGTTAAGATATGTATAATTTCATGTGGAAAACATTGTTTTAACTTTCTATGTTAAATATTTAAGAAATTCCAACTTTGAACATGTGAGTAAAATAAGCATATTTTGTTAAATAAAGAAAGGATTTTTTGTGATATGAAAATGTAATGTATATCGTAGTTTAGATATTTTTTTGTGCTATCTTTATAAGTAAATTGTATAAATGTATGTCTTATACGAATAAAGTTATTGAGCAAACCGTGAGAGAGTGATAGTACAAATTGATGTAATTGAGTTGCGCAAGCGCACAAATGGCGCGGCTCACTTTCGCGTTTAGCTTCGAGGAGGTAGTTCAGTAAATTGATTTTTCTTGCAAATCGTTCGGAAAAATTCCAATACCAGCAGTCAATAAGAAGAAGAAAGAAAAAGTATAGGGAAGTGATAGGGAAAAGTAATTACTCTCTCACGGAACGGTTTGAAGATAATTGCTGTTTTATTCCCAAGGAATTCTCCCCTTAAAGTGATACAGTCCATGTCGAAGAATTAAGGCGTTGAGACCGGGACGACTTCGGAAGACCCGTAATCCCCGCCGGAACCTATTTTCTGAAAAGGAAGAGGTTATCGCCCTTGTGTGTTACTCCGTTGCGGAGATCACATACGTTGTTCCCGAACCCAACGTAGGCGTTATAGGAGGCCGGATCGAGAGAAGCCTCGATTCCCCCCCTTCTGTTTCTTAGTTAACGTTTGTCTGGTTCCTTTTCATATATATATATATATATATATATATATATATATATATATATATATATATATATATATATATATATATATATATATATATATATATATATATATATATTTATTTTATTTTTAATGCCCGACGGTTCGGGTGCTTTCCAGCACCCATGGTCACGGGTGACTGAGGTGACTGACGTCCCGATGTCAAAGTTAACCCGGAGTACCTTCAGCTTTTTTAATTATTGTCTTTAGTCCGATCTACGCAGAATGAAATAACTGTGTTTTGAAGTCTTGCAGTGGTATGCTTGGGTTTAGTTTTAATTTTATTAATTATAGGATCCCAAGCAGGTGGTACTACCCAGCCTCCTTCTCTATTGAAATTAGGATGTTTTTTAATTTCAATAGCCTCACGTATCATCCTTACTAATATCGATTCCTACCAAGGACCGGAAGTGCAGTTCATACAGCGCTCGGCTCGCAAAGCACTCCTCTCCCTGGACATCCATAAGTCGAGTGGGCCTGACGGAATCCCCCCAATTGTGCTGAAGACGTGTGCTCCAGAGTTGGCACCGGTTTTAACGCGTCTTTTCCGGTACTCCTACTCCCTAGGCGTAGTCCCAAAATCAGGAGGAAGACGGCTTTCGTCCACCCGATCCCTAAAAAAGGCGACCGTTCAGACCCGTCCAACTACCGGTCTATCGCCATCACCTCCTTTTTCTCCAAAAAAATAGAGTCCATTGTAAACTGCCAGCTCATGAGGTACCTTGAGGATCACCAGCTGATTAGTGACCGCCAATACGGTTTTCGCCATGGTCGGTCAGCTGTTGATCTTCTGGTCTACCTAACCCACAGATGGGCGGAGGCAGTAGAGTCCAAGGGGGAGGCATTGGCCGTTAGTTTGAACATTGCGAAGGCCTTCGATCGGGTTTGGCACAAAGCGCTTCCTTCGAAGTTCTCTTCCTATGGGCTTCCCGAAAAATTGTGCGATTGGATCACCAGCTTTCTTGCAGATAGGGGCATCAAGGTCGTTGTAGACGGTGCAAGCTCCGATCTATCGCCAACGCTGTTTCTTCTGCATATCAATGATATGTTGCAAACCCGTAACATTCATTGCTGTGCAGATGACAGCACTGGTGATGCTCTTTACACCGGACGAGCCAATACTTCTCGGGAAAACGTCTCCGAGTGCCCGAACAAACTTGTGTCTGAAATCGAATCTTTGCTGAACAGAGTCTGGGATTGGGGGCGACTTAAATCTAGTCCAGTTTAACCCCCAGAAGACACAAGTTTGCGCGTTAACCGTTAAAAGAACCCCTTTGTCGTATCTCCTCAGTTTCAAGGCACTCCCCTTGTTGCCTCAGCCAGTATCGGAATCCTCGGCGTCGACATATCGAGTGATGTGCAGTTTCGTGGTCACTCGGAAGAGAAGGCCAAATTGGCCTCTAAAGAGCTTGGCGTGCCCAGCAGAGTGGGACAGTATTTCATGCCGGCACACCGCCTGCAACTTTACAAGGCGCAGGTTCGGCCGCACATGGAATACTGTGCCCATCTCTGGGCTGGGGCTCCCCAGTACCAGCTCCTTCCACTTGACCGCATCCAGCGCAGAGCGGCTCGAATCGTCGACGCCCGAGTGCTTTCCGATCGTCTCGATTCACTGGCACTGCGTAGAGATGTTGCATCTCTTTGCATTTTCTTTCGCATATACCATGGAGAGTGCTCTGAGGAATTGTTCGGATTGATCCCAGCCGCCACATTTAGTGAACGCACTACGCGGCAAACGTCCCAATACCATCCACACCATCTGGATGCTTGGCAGTCCACCACTGTACGTTTCAAGAGGAGTTTTCTTCCGCGTACAACCTCTCTGTGGAATAGTTTACCACCAGCGATTTTTACGGACCGACACGACCTGGGGACCTTCAAGAAAAGAGCTTACTCCTTTCTAAAGGGCCGGCAATGCACCTGCAATTCCCCTGGTGTTACGGTTGATCATGGGCGGCGGTTGTCACTTAACATCAAGTGAGCCGCATGCTCGTTTGCCCCCTATTCTATAAAAAAAAAACACATTTAGTTCATTCTGCGTAGATCGGACCAAAGATAATAATTAAAAAAGCTGAAGGTACTCCGGGTTAACTTTGACGTCGTGAGGTCAGTCACCTCAGTCCCCCGTGACCATGGGTGCTGGAAAGCACCCGAAACGTCGGTTATTAAAAATAAAATAAATAAAACTCGATTAAATCCTTTTTATCTGGTTTGGGTTTTCGTCGTTTGCCTGGTAATTGTTTGTAAGTTTTCTTTTGCACTCTGGGACGGGGGCCGCTCCGCAGCTGCCACGTGTGGAGTGGCAAATCGACACTGTAAACGACCTGGTAACCCTTTTTTAATATACCTACACATACCTAAATAAAACCCCATGGTTTTCTTCCTTCGTCGCATATGGGCAGGGCCACGGGAACGCTTTCGCATGCATCCACGATCCTACCAGCGTTGGCTGTCCCATGACGGCCTCTCCTCGGGAGAGGACTACTCCTCCCCCATCTTTTTCTCAGATAAAGTGCAACAGAATACATGGCGCGCCTTCCTTCGTAGCCTCCAACTGCACTTGCGCAATAGACGCACCCGTATTAGCTACGCAAAGGCCACGGGACCAGGAAAACGACACAAGCCTTCCTGACCCCAGCGGCGGATCTGGTCTATAGCTCCGCCGCCAACCAAGATTCTAGGGTAGGGAGAGCGGTACCTCTCAATACTGACTGACTCCTCTCCAATCGCAGCCCCACCACCACCACATGAATTAAAGGTTCGGCCCCGTCTGAGTCGCGGAGGACAGGGCGAGTGACGGATCGCCATACCAACATTCCTCTTCCTCCGCAGTCCACCAACACCCATCCGAAGTGGGCTCGCCAAACCCACTCGGAGTGGCCTCCTCGGTCCGGCCCTACACCTCGGAATAGCCATGTGAGTTTTTTCAGGTTTATGATAAGATTAAGTAATAAGTTTGTCTTCTTTCGGTTCCTTATCAAAAGCTTAGGTTTTTGATCAAAAATCTGTTTTCCCATAAACCTGCGACACATACATAATGCAGAATGCTTGAACCAGAACTGTTGAACTGCGATATAATGATGGTATGTGAATAGCTGTTCTTAAAGGTGGGTATAATATACTCTAATTTCAAAATCACTGTCTTATGATATAAATTAAATAATTGAATAAAAACTATATTTACGGATTTCATCGCATTTCGTCAACTATTTTAACTTAGTTTTTAATTCCCGACGTTTCGGGTGCTTTACAGTACCCATGGTCACGGGGAGAACTGAGATGTTTGACGTCCCAAAGTCATAGTCCGGCTACCTTCAATTATCGAATTTTAATTTTTGGTCCGATTTACGCAAAACGAGCTTACAGTATTATGAAGTCTTGCAATGGCATGCTTGTGTTTGGGTTTAATTTTGTTAATTATAGGATACCAAGTAGATGGCAGCACCCATACATCTTCTCTATTGAAATAAAAAAACATTTTAATTTCAATAGCCTCGCGTATCATCCTTGGTAGGAATCTGTGTTCTTTTGCGAGGATTTGTAGTTTACCAAATCTAATGTAATGCTGGGGACGATCTTGAACATGTTCGCAGACTGCAGATTTTCCGGAGCGTCGGTGCTTCACGTCAGCTATATGTTCCTTCACGTGGGTTTTTATTGATCTTTTTGTTTAACCTATGTAAGAGAGATTACATTCACAATCTATCTTGTACACACCTACATCTTGTAGAGGAATATTACATTTGATGGGTGGTAAAAACTGACTAATCTTCTTCGGCAGCTTGTAGTATGTTTTAATGGAAGCTCGCTTCTAGAGTGCGCGCGCGCGCTTGCACTTGCGCAATAGATTCTGTATTGTACACAGAAAATAAGCTAATAGGGTATTTTACACCATGTAAAATAAAATTAAAAAATATATATTTATGATAGATTTTGTAAAAAGTAAACAAGAAATATTGATTTCTGTTTATAAAATTGCATTATAAATTTTAAATTTCCATATTAAGAATATTTTTTCGTCTGTTCCTCAAATCTGCAAAACGCTGTCGGCCATACTAGAACATGTCATGACGTCACTGATCTCGCCTAAAGATATTAGTGTTCTGTGTCACTGATTAAGAGAACTAGCTAACGTGCTGTGTTATTTCGAAATTTTTAAGCTATAATTACGGTTATTGAGTTTTATTCCTAATTTTATTGAAAAGGCCACCAAGGATAAATAAATTGATGGTGGCAAAATTTTTTGCATGCAATCCCAATTAAGTACCTATTACCAACTTTTGTTTACACAAAAACACAATACCAGGTCAGAGTGTATTTTGATTAAACATAGTTTAGTAGCTATCATAGTCAAGTTTATCTATAATTACAATCATTAGCAATCATTAGTCATAATATCTAAGTTAACATAATTTATTATAAAATTTGACTTGCGATACCTTTCACCTCATTATGTTTTGTCTTGTATTAAACGATAGTTAAATATAAATCATTTCACATCAAAATTATCTTCACGGAAGTATAGTTTAGATTTTGTAGACAATACCTTCGGGTATCATGCCAGTTTTAACCAAGTATTTCTCATATTTAAATCGGTTGGCACTTTAATCCATAACTTTCCCGACGTTCTTATGCTCGAATTTTTGTATTCAGACACAACAGATATAGATGATTTCATTAGTAAATATTAAAAAGTATATTGTTCGTAATTTAAGTAGTTGCAAAATCGGCGGAATCGACGACTGTGACGTCACGAGTTGAAAAACATGGTGGCTAGCGTTTTCACGCGAAACTTTAAAACGATAGATTAAAAGTATTTTTATTGCACTATTCGATTTAAAAAAAAATTATATAAAAATTATAGTGCTTTATTATCACTCTAGGATTCATTTAAACAATTTTTGTAAATGGGTAAAAATCCCTTTTTAAAGAGGGGAAACTTCCCCTAACTCGATAACCTTTGACATTCTTTTGAAAAAGACAAAACTTTGTCATTCTTTCAAAAAAAAAAAAACGAAAATTCGATAAAATAAATGGCTTATGTTTTTCTTAAATCTAAATAACGCCACATAAATAGATCCAATATGAGGATTAATGCTATTGTTTAGTCACAGAATTGTTTTGAATCTGTCAGGTCACGTATGAGAATGAATCTTACTAAAGACAATATCCATGCAATAATTTTCTACAACTTTCAAAGAGGTCTAACACGGCTTCTGTGATTCAAAGAGCTAACTTATGTGTTTCATAATAAGGCCCATATCAGAGAACTGTCGAACGCTGGTATTTAGAATTCTAGCATGGACATACCAATCATGGTGACAAATCTCATGAAGGATGTCCAAAATTCAAAATCGTTGCTGTGAGAACTAATTTTCGAAGATCGTCATGTGACATATAGAGAGATAGAAGCGTTATTAGGCATCTCAGGGACAACCATTCAGAAGATCTTGCATTAAGCGCTTGGTGTGATAAAGCTAATTTGCCGTTGGATCCCTCATTTGCTTTCCGGCAACCATAAGGCGATACTCGTCAGATGGTGTAAAAAAACTCTTTAAAGATTCAACTGAGGAAAATGACGTCTACGACACCATCAGTGGTGACGTATCTTGCATCTATGCCTACGATCTAGATTCTAAACAACAATCTACAATCTGGGTCTTCCAAGACGAGCTCAAGCCGACTAAAGTTGCTTGCTCTCGAAGCACTTCAAAGAAAATGGCCATGTTCATTGTAAAAACCAGCCATGTTGCGATGATTACACTTTAACATCGTATAACGGTTAATGCAGAGTGGTATACCACAGTTTGTTTACCACAAGTAAATCACAGCATAACTTCGGAAATCTAACCCAAAGCGACGCATCATCCAACAATATGACAACGCAAGCTCACACAGCACTGGTCACACGATTGAGTATTTTAGGCAGGAAAACGTGGAAATTCTTGACTATCCTCGATAAAATCCTAAAATTAAGAAAAATCTTCGTGGTCAAAGGTTCCAGTCTGGCGAAGATGCAGTCGATGCTTTCAAAACAGCCATATTTAACACCCCCACTTTGGTGCGGAAAAAAATGTTTTAATAACAGGTTCAAACAAATGGAATATTATTTATTATATATTTTTATTGTATTAAACTAAGTGATGAATACCTTGAATAACAATAAAAAAGTACTAAAAGTTCTAGGTGTAGTTATTAAATCAAACGACAAAACTAAAAAGGCATGCTTCGTATTGTTTTAAGTATGTACATATTTGACCAGCTGTGGACATTGACGATCTATTAAAAAAAGGGAGAAGAAAGATATGTGAGTATGTGCGTGTCGAGAAGTTGAGATGGTTTAGTGTGGTGTTCTTATATATGCCACTGCTGGACTTGGCAGGCTATTAAAGGAAGGGAGAAGAAAGTGTGTGGTGGTCGTGTCGAGAAGTTGAGCATCGTTAGCGTGGTGTCTTATCTAATATTGTTTTAGATACATATGCGACCAGCAGTGGACCTTGACGAGCTATTTATGGAAGAGAGAAAAAACATGTTCGAGTGTGTGCGTGTAAAGAAGTTGAGTAAGTTTAACGTGGTGTCTTGTCAAATATTGTTTTAGATACATAGAGCTATCACCATTGGACATTGACGGACTATTAAAGGAAGAGAGAAGAAACACGTGTGAGTTCGTGCGTGTCAGGAAGTTGAGCATGGTTTAGCGTGGTGTCTTGCCTATCTTTTTTAATCGTCAGAGCTTTTCATTAATATAATAAATAATCGAACCTATTGACCGATGATTGAATTGATTTAATATAATTTTTTTTAAATATGTAAGAGGAGCTATTGTGTGTAAATTAAATATTGATAAACCTTTTTTTTGGTATTTGGACGAATATTACAATTGGAATTAATTACAGTTATGCGCATTATATTTTAATCAAAATGTAACATATAAAAAGGAATTTAGTGAACGTAGAGGCAGTGCCTCTGTGGCGTTGCTTATGTGTAAGGTTAAACACACGTGGTATTTAAAGATTTTTATAAAATCAATTATTTGTTCTTGTGTTGTTATCGACGAAATTTAGGAGTATATCGTGAGTATTTTTAGATATTGTTAAATACTATATTAAAATACCGCCGTCGTCAAACAGCTTGCAAAGCGTGGCATCTATGGCAATAAACGCGGCACTCTTTGGGGGAAGCCAAGGTTCAGCAATTGTTTCAATCGGTTTTGTGTATTTTTTATTATGTGCGATGTGTTTTTTTTTTATTCATTTTGCCTTACATCAAATTCAGCTGCCTTTGGGTTTGAGCCTAAATATATTGCTGATAATAGATAGTGAGGGAATATGAATAAAATTTTAATAGTACGCAAACCATGTTGAACGCAAAGAAGCGGAATTATTAATTGTAATTTTAACTGCCAATTTATCTTTTGTGTTGTCAGAAATGAAGAAAACTATCGTGATATACCTTAGTCTAAGAATTTAAAAACCATTTAAAAAACGTAAAGTCGGCGTACTCTTTTCTTTTTCAAATCTTCTCAGTTATTATTATTAGACATACCTGTGCCTTGAATCGTCTTTACATTATTCATCCTTCAACCCCCATAAAAATCCCATGCAGTCGCATGCGTCCGTCAAATCCCGAGTGGTCACATTCGACCGCACCCACCCACAGCATTTTAAACCTTAATGGTTTAAAGTGAAGCACTTAAAACCATTAAAACTTATATTTAGAGACAACTTTTCTGTGAAGAAGTTTAGCATTATAAAATCTATACAAAATTTTCTATCCTGTGGTCTTAACAAAAGTCAGGTTTTAACAAAAAAACCAAGCGGATGTCAGCGTGAAAATCACAATTATTTCTATATATTACTCGAAATTATTTACGTAAAAAGATAAATTATACTCACATAAAAACTTTGATTACAATTTTGAAATAAAACACTATACTAAAACACCAATAAGACACTTGAAAAATCCAAAAATCAATACAATAACATTCACACAAAAATGGCGTACGAAATGAACGTAGATTATAAATAAATATCCATAGATTAACTCATTTTTTACTCCACTAGAGGATAGGAAATTTCTCTTAAAAAACTTATAAGGAAACCTGCATATCTGTGAAAAAAAAAATATTTCGAAGATGTGAGAAGTCCGCAAACACACATTGGGGTAGCGCGGTGAACACTTATTTGCCCTAAAACCCTTTTAGAAATGGGAGGAGGCATGTACCGAAGAGAGGGATGCATATAAATTTACCTTTCCTTTTTTAAATTAAGTGCGGATGCATTATTTCCCTTCGGCTCGACCGGGGAGGGACCACGCTCTCACACAATACCAGCGTCAAATGGTAGCTTAATGCTGCTGTGTTTCGTATGGTGAGTGTAGAGAACCGCAAACCTTTTTTACTGGAAGAGAGGCATTCCATCTCAGTCCTCAGGGCTGACAACGCATCTGCATTTTGATTCGCAAACGAGGATAGATGTAGATGTCTATAGGCCACAGCAACCACTATTACCCATCAGGTGGACTGTGTGCTCGATTGTCACCCTTTTCCTATAAATATACATATATATATATATATATATATATATATATATATATATATATATATATATATTTCCCTTCAGTTTTAAAATAGAATGCCTCATAAATAATAAAACAGATATTAAACGCGATAAAATCCGTAAAAGTAGTTTTAATCAATGTGTAGTGTTCGCGTAAATATAAGAAATCATTAAATAAAACAGAGTTTGGGTACCCTTTACTATTCGAAACATAATGAATAATGAAAATTTTTCATTCAATATAGATTACACAAAAACTTCCATTACTGAACATAGGTCACCTACACAGATTGCCTAATTTGCCAAAGTTAGGGGGATATTCGCCATAGCGGACACGGTTGGTAAGCGGGTTTTTTTTAATTACTTTGGAACTGTTATTAAGAGGGTACTGACAGCTGCCAATTTTTTGTTTCATTTGTTTCTGTCGCCTCTTACGACACTCTCGGGACGATAAGAAGCGGTAGATATTTTTTTATTGCGATCCACTACTACACATTAAAGACATAATAGAATACTTATTGAAAGTAATTTTTCCTTCTAACACTGGTTCGAAAAAAGCCTCTATCCCCGAAAAATTTAGAAGGAAACCCAGCTTTATTATATGTTAATTTATAAGACATGTTGTACAATAAACTCCTTGCCCTGCTTTAGTGCGTAATCGCGAACGGTATACGTCTGCTAAATATTTTATTCCTCATTATTTCCTTCTTCACCGAGCACATGGTAGATCAGCACTTATAAATGCAAATTTCTTTTTTACCGGCAAGGGTTGAATTCGATATCCCCGCGTATTAAGAAATTGATGACGAGCACCTGAAGAGCTACCTTCACCTTCACGGAAAAGTTCGTGTATCACTAATATTATCCATTATTACAGAGAAAATGGTACCGACACCTCAAGAACTAGAAGTAATTCGGCACGAGAGAGAGGAGTACCTCAAATCCGGAGAAAGAGTTGTTATTTCCGGGATGTCAGGTCTCTTTCCCGATTCCAACCATGTGAAGAATCTTGCTGACATTTTGTATAGCAAGGTAAGTTATTATATAATAATGGATGTCTAAAAAATCGCCTATTGTCTTTTTCGTCAATATTTGTTTATTTTTGTAATTTTAGTATTTACTTGATGTACAATATAGTGTATTGTATTGTAAGTTGAGCATGGTTTTGGCTTGGTTTTTCCGTTGATTTCAAATTTACGTAGCGCTACGTCTTTATTTCGTTGTTCATCTGAGACGTTATCATATATTCTTTATACTTTATACTTATCCATACTCATAGCAAGTGTGAATGTGCTAAATATCTTTATTTGAGGAACTTGCAATGCTCGATATATTTTTAGCCGATTTCAAAAAGGAGATTAGATAAGATTAAAGGATTAAAGAAGATTCCTCATTCAACTGTAAGTTTTTTTAAATGGATGTTAAGAAATATCTTCGCCAATAGTTAACTGATATTGATTATTCGTTTTTTAATTAAATAGTTATACTTATGGGATAGATCAAAATTAATAAAGAAAAAATTCACTCCTAAGGATGGCAAAATAGGGAATGAAGATTTTAAACGACAATCGGATTGTCATATACACTTAGATTATTTGAGTGAATAAATCTAAGCATATACCTTAATCCACAAAAAGGGTAAAATATATAACTTTTAATTTTTTCTAGTATAGTGTTGACAAACGACACACGGTCCACCACATGGTAAGTGCATAGGCGTAGACAGAGAAACCTATCCTATACCTTTAAACAAGCAATTCTTGTATATATATATAAAAATTTTATCGGAATCTCGGAAACTGCTCCAACGATTTTCATAAAATTTTGTGTGCTGGGAGTTTCGGGGGCAATAAATCGATCTAGCTTCTCTAGATCGATTTATTGTCTATATCTAGACATCTAGATCTAGATCTATCTTTTTGTTCGTGTTTTTAGGCAATGAAAAACGGCTACAATATCGTTAGAATAAGAAGGTAAATTTTGACAGTTTATTAATGATTACAAATAGCTTAAAAGTTCCTTTCTTTTTAAAGAAAATCTATTTTTTCGAGCCCTTTTTTTAATATTTTTTTAAAAACACGAAAATTTAAATTAAACTAATTGCACTCATGATTTTTTATTCAAATAACCAGTTCAGTTTTTTCTATTATGTCGCTAAGATCAAAAAATATTATTCGTATTTCATCAGTATGTAATTTGTATCTAAATATAATTTCCAAAACACACGAATTGAAAAAAAAACCGAGCGAAAAATACCGAGCAAAGCTCGGTCAACCGGGTACTAGACTAATGATTAGCGTGGCCTCGAGTGAGAATGGACGATAACGTAGTTTTAGGTTTTAAAATAATCTTTATGATTTAAACATATTTAGATAAAAATTTTAATTGTTCTAAGAACTGAACTGAACAAGATTCACCAATCTTTAAGCTCACAAAACACTTTTTTCTCACTTTAACCAACTTGTAAACTCCGTAGATCGCTACGAACTGTCAACAAAACGAAAAAAACCGGCATGGAGAAAGGGACAAACAATCACACCGCTCTGTCTCATTTTTATGCAAGAATTATGCATAAATCTATCTTTTTCGTGTCTTAATGCGAAAGAAGGCGTCAATTTGTCTATAGGTTTCTCTGTCTACGTGCATAGGCCTATAGAGATCTACATCTACCTTTGGTTAGTAATTAAAATGCAGATGCATTTTCACCCCTTAGGTCTAAGATGGAATGCCATATATTTAGTAAAATGGGTATTACATTTAGCTGTTATTGCATATTTTCGATTATACAAATTTCATATCCTGAAGTCAGTGTTAGTATATAGTTAAAAGAAAAATTAAAACCCCGACTACAAGACGTGAAAATAATTTATTCTTGCTAGTTCTTTGAATTTAGATTTTAATTTTAATTTACATGGTAGAGCCATACTGCAGTTATGATTGTAGTACGAATGGGTCGGCGCCTTAGATTACTTACTCTCCATATAACGCCTCATGCAATTAGCGATGTAACAAAAACGGGCCAGTGTTTACAAGCGTGTGTAGTTTAGTAGATATTTTTAAGACGAATGATTCCGTCCTGCACTGTTGTGGCAGCAAGAGTTGATATATGGACCGTTGAAGCATATAAGGTCATACCCAGGAACATTACTTACCATTAAATGTTTGTAATTACTAATTTCATGGCCCTCTCCTTGAATTTGTTTTTTTTTTAAATAATTTGCGTTTTGAAGTTACATCACTTTTACATTATCTAATTTAGCTCTACGATAACAGCATATGGTTAAATATTTTTCAGTGCCCAGTCTTGATTAAAACTACTTTTACGGATTTTATCGCGTTTATTTTTGCTTTTAATTACTTTTATTTTTAATTCCCGACGTTTCGGGCGCTTTCCAGCACCCATGGTCACGGGGGACTGAGATGACTGACGTCCCTATGGTCTATGCATAGATCGGACCATAAACAATAATTAAAAAAGCTGAAGGTACTCCGGGTTTAACAATGACATCGGGACAGTCATCTTAGTCCCCCGTGACCATGGGTGCTGGAAAGCGCCCGAAACGTCGGGAATTAAAAATAAAAGTAAAATAAACGCGATAAAATCCGTAAAAGTAGTTTTATACACGATATCCCAAAATACCAGCGTAAAATAACAGCCTAATGCTACTGTGCTTCGTATAATGTGTGTAGAGAACTAGAGATCATTTTAATTAGAAATGAAGCATTTCATCTCAGTTCTCAGGAGTGACAACGCATCTGCATCTTGATTCTTATGATGAACATATAGATGTTTATGAGCCACAGCGTCTACTTACAATCAGGTGGATTGTGTGCTCGTTTATTACCTTATTCTATATTAAAAAAAAACTAGATTCTGTTTGTTACTTTAAATATTTTTAATGTTGATATATTAGAATTTAATTGCTTTATGTTAGCGCGGTAGATATTTTAAAATATATCCCAATTTTGTCTAGAAAAATCCTGTTTCTTTGAATCCACGGTGGAATTGCAATCACCCTGAAGTCGCGCAATATGCTGGTCGTATACCAGATTTGGAACTGTTTGATGCCCAGTTCTTCAAGGTGCACTATCGTCTAGGAAATAAAATGGACCCGATAGCTCGCAAGGTTCTTGAACAAGCATACCAAGCTATATACGATGCAGGTATGTTAACTGCCTTTTTTAAATGATAAGTATTATGGGTAATCAATAATATTAAAGATACAAATTAAAATATTAGAGTCTTACGTTCAAACACGCAAACTCTACTACAATTTTACTACAACGTTAAGTCTCGTGGTATTACAGTTACTTCGAATAAAAGGGATAGAAACATCACGAGATTTAACTGCATCTTAAAATTGAGCAGCGTTTGAGTATTTGCGTATTTTAGAATTACATCGTCAATTCGTATGTTATTGGAAAAAGATACATAACGTGCTACATGAGTAACCTAATTTGTTGCCAACTAGTAGCGGTTTAAGCTTAAGGTTCGGAAATCTATACACATAATAAAACAGTAACGAAAGAAAAACTGTACATTGAGTATTTTCGAGAAAAAATAAGTGACTTTTGTTAGAAAAACGTAACTGATGACAAAAAGTGACTTTTTAGAATTTTTGTCTGTTTGTCTGTTTGTCTGTGTGTATGGTACGGCTTCACGCCAAAACTACTGGATAGATTGAATTGAAATTCAGCAAAAATGTTCTTTGTAAACCAAGGAAGGCTTTAGGCTACATATTATCACGCCGTATGTTATAGGAGATAAGCAGTATTGATTTTAAAAGGTTTTTCTTCGTAATTGAATGCACAAAATAATTGAATGCACAAAATGAGATGTTATTGGTTAAAATAATTAAATAATTTTTGTTTAATTTTTGTACTTTTTATGTGCATTAATAAATCTGAGAACTTTATATGTCCTATCTAATTGTATGGAGAGTTTCACACCAATATTACTAAACAGGTTGAAGGGTGGTACAACAAGTTACACTATCATGAAGTCAAGTCAAACTTTTGGTTCTAAGTTATATATTACCAAGCACATTTGTTGCAGGTAATTGATTTAAGTATGTAATTCTTAGTTTTGTACCTTGCTGCCGTTACCATATTTTTTTAATGCAAAAATAATGTACTTGTCTATTAAATTAACGACAATTTAGTTTTAATTCATAATTTAATTAATTCATTTGGGTAAAAAATATGTAGTTTCCGTTTACTAACTAGATGGCATTGGCGTCGAGTTAGATCGCGTTATGGTTTCGTTCCCAAAAAGTGATGTTATAGGTGCCGCTGTCGCCGATGGGCCGCTCTCATCCTATAGAAACGGGGGTTACCTTTGTTGTCTGTGTTGGTTGATGTGTTTAATTTTCCTGCGAATAATTATTATTTTTCTACTTACTGGCAATTTTTGCGTACTTATTCGATTACTTTTTATTGTTTTGAATATCGTCAGTATCGGATTAAGATGGAAGTTTAGCTATGCCTTTTAGAAAAAGATCAAATCTGTCTCGAAACTCAAGGGTTTTTATGATGCGCAGGTTAGTTAGTAGTAGCAGTAGTTTCTCTCGAACCCACGCAGAGCGTGAACAACGGCTAGGTGCTAACCGTGAGCGTAATACACTAAGTTTGTCCGCAGAAACTAGCACGCAGCGCCAATTACGACTAGAATTTAAACGAGTCCGCACTACTGCTTCTCGATCGCAGGAAAGTGTGGAACAACAAGAAATGCTTTTAGCTATCGACCGGGATCGTCATTCTTTGTCTCGCGCATCCGAAACGGTTACACAGAGGGATCAGAGGTTGTTTTCAGAATATCTGCTCTGAGACTGCTCGATCACTTGAGAGCAGTCAGGAGCGTGAGATACGACTTGCGCGTGACCGAGAACGTGGGAAAAGCCAAGGGTACAGCTATAGTTTATATAGAATTTTTTTAAAAATGATTTGCAATATTATTGTTAATTCAGTGTACCCTTGGGATCCGGTGCATTCCGCACCGGATCGGTGAAATATACGGGATGAAAAGTTTTTTGTTGTATAGGTGTTAAGTCTAGGTAACAAATAGGCTATAATTTATTTTGGAAAATGGAACACCCGATGCAGAACCGCAACAGACCAGCGATATAAAAATGGTGTCATAGCAAAAATATTCCACGTGAAGAGTTTTTTCTGCTGTGAGAATATAGAATATTGAAGATCTGGAACACCTGTTGTGGAACTCCAAAGCCCAGCGGCATTATAACATATATAGGAATGACGTCTTAGCAAACATTGTTTAGTCTGATGGGCATTTCGTGTTGACTTACAAAAATGAAAGATCTGGAACGTCTCGAATCGTCTCGCGCATCACGTTGTTTTCCCGTCCCCCGGGTTCTTAGAATTCGACATTAGATGTTTTAGATCTTCGATTTTGACGACCCCGTTGTCGCTGGCATAAGCAACATCAGCAGCTAGTATTGGATATTTTTCTAATAGTATAAATATCATATTAGTAAAAAAACATATTAATGAAAAAATAGTAAAAACTTCAAACAAAAAGATGCTTTATTGGACTTACTTTAAATTAGCTACAAGGTATTAGTGCAATGCGTATAATATCAACAATAATCTAGTACATACAATAATTGTACTTCGTTCCTGTTTCCGATTTAAAAGCTAGATTGACAACGGGCCGGCCATATGGCTCAAAAAACCGACAACCGATGGGGAAAAAAATTTCTCGAGTGGCAGCCAAGTGCCGGTGACGACCTGCTAAGAAATGTTTCCTGTATTGACGGATGCAGGAGACTCAGAACCATGCGGGATGATCATCATGATGAACAATAGTTGCACCACAGGTGTTGATAAGTTGAAGTTTGCTACAACAGTATAGTGTACGTTGCATTGCGTGGTGACACATCGCAATTTCTGTCGCTTATCAAGGACAATGTCCTCCAGACCGAATTTCGGCCTCACTCAACGGAGACTAGCCATTTGCACAGGATATGATTATAATGCTCAAGTGTATGCGCAAGCACAGGGAATAGAGAGTGCTATTTCCTTACTCTCATAGTCCGATGGGACGGTAATTCCATACAACCGGAAAGGGATCAGATAACACGGAGGTGAAAATACCGCCGTCCTGATCCCAACCTGCTGCTGAGTATTTCTTGACAGAAAAATCCAATAACAAATTTTGGCTCTACCGAGATTCGTATTCAACAAAAAAAGAGCAATTTATTTTTATAAATAAAGGAGCACAGAAATATAAATAGATTTGTCAAATATCCCAAGACCGTTTCGAATTGGGCGATAAACAACATGAGTTGACTGTGTATTAATTGTGCTATCAATTTTTGTTTAGGCGTAAACCCGGAACATTTTTCGGGAAAGAAAGTTGGAGTGTACATAGGCACTTGTGTTTCTGAATCTGAGAAGATTTGTTGCTACAAAACAAACTCTACAAACGGGTTCGGTATTGTTGGGTAAGTAAGTTATTTTTTTTTTAATATGATAAATAGAACATTCTTGCGATTCCCCTGGTGTTGCAGTTGTTCACGGGCGGCGGTTGTTACTTACTATGAGGTAAGTTGCTGGCTCGTTTGCCCCTCTTCTGTAAAAAAAAACCTTTGCTTTGAATATCGCCCCACGTTACACTGTGCAGTCTTTACAGAATATCTGACATTTAGGCAGAATGTTATCTTTCTAACTTTTCCTAATGTCGCCCCATATGACACCCAGGAGCGATGGATTTTCTTGCGCCGCCGTCAAACGTAAGGATATAAAAATAATTAACACTAATTTTATTATTAAGTTGACGTAATTTTATATTCTGGATAAATTTGTCACTTTTAATATACGTATAAACTCGTTTTCTAAATTTCTTAGTGCATTGCATTTCAAAAACGTAGCTTTTGTACTCGTATGGTTTGTCTTTAACTTCATTTTAAATTGTTTAATTCCAAGATACCGATGAATCTGTAATTATGTTAGCACTCGTTTTATTCAACGTTAACCTTTCAAACAAAAAATATGTACATATTTTCATAGGTTATTATGTTTATATAATGTTTATTAAGTATCTTGGGCCGGTTTGTATCATATTTCTATAAATGACTGTACACAGCAGAGGGAGAAAATCGGAAGCAAAATAATACACGAATTCCTATTATTCATTTATCGACCCCTTCTGGGGTGGATAGATGAATAACCGGAATTCTTATATAATTTCGATGATTTCGTATATTATTCCGAGTATCAACCCTGGTTGTAGGTTTTTTTGGCTGGATATACGGAATAGCCTGCCAAGCGTGGCAACTATGGCTATGAAGCAATCTATGTTCAGCAGTGGACTTTTGATAGGCTGCAAGCTGTTACAGTCTATCAAAAATCCACCGCTGAACATACATATTTCTTGCTGAAGAAAAATCAGGATCAAGTTTACGATTCAGTGTCATATACACACACATCAATCATACCTTAATAAGACCCGAAAATTATTATTTGTGTTTTGAACAAACGTTAGCATCGACCGAGGAGTTTAAACTAGACGCCATTGCCTAATCTTTAAAATTAGGAATGTATGAAAAAAATGTTGTAACAAAAAACTGGGTGTAACAGATGAATGGAATAGAATTTTACGGCACAGATATTTTAATTTTTTCTGTTACATTATCAAATAGTTACGAGGTTGAGGTTTGTGAAAATAAACTAAAACTGCCAATTGAATTACTAAAATTGACACTTTAATTACCGAACACTAATTACAACTTAAAACACATAAATAATAAAACACAATTGTACTACTGATCACATTAGTTCGCAGTTATATCGCGTCGAAGTATTCGCAATTCAATACTCCCCCGTGTCGCGGTCCATATCGGCCTTATATAGGGCCTCTTCCACTGAAATGTCTAGAATGTTCAAGTACATAGCGGTTCCAACAGACTAGGTGTAGAAAGTTCTAGCATGGAAGTCTCTAGAAGGATCTTGACTCTCCTAGTTCTGATACTCGATACTAGTGGGCGATAATGGTAACTAATGCCTCCATGTACCAGGCATTAGATATGGCGCGCAACAATATTATAAAATTGATCTAAGAATATTAGCCAATTTTTTTCTTTTACATTATAAAAGAAAAAAAACTCTTCTATTCTCTTCACCTTTTACACCCTATTTTTTTCAGACGGTATAAAAATCATCCAGTATAAATATAATGATTTCAGATGCAATAAATCAATGTTCGCAAATCGTATATCCTACTGCCTGAATGTCAAGGGACCATCGATGTCTATCGACTCATCTTGCTGCAGCTCTATAATGGCTCTGGAACTAGCTTACCTCGCAATGACTCGTGGAGATTGTGAGGCAGCCATTGTTGGCGGTGGAAATGTTTGTTTGCATCCTCAGTCGTCGGTGCATTCTGGAAGGTTATTATAATTACATTACCTTAAAAATCGAGGAAACCATTATCAATATCACCCGCTGCTATGGCGAGACAATTTGCAGTAATAGACTATATAACGACGGTATCAGAGACTTTACAAGGTAGCTTGACAGGAAAATGAGTTAAGTTTGGTTCTACTTTTACATGGGAGAAATGCCTACCCAAACCTACTTTCCAGGGCAAGGGATGCCTTATGTTAAACTCGCGAATAAATCATCGTGGTGTTTCACATTCACTGTTTATAAGCTGGGCTACGAGAACACTCATACTTGACCCTATCAGTATCGGTCACGTCTTGGTGACGATTTTTGGGAAAGGACAACGCCTTCTCGTCATTTCTTTAAGGAAAAACGTGCCGGCAAGGCGCGCCTTAATATACGATCTCTACCCCACCTGCACAACGAACCTCCGTGACTCCAATAGGTGGAGACCATAGGGCCAGGGACAACGACGTTCACGTATGAGAGAGAGAATTCCACCTTGGCTGCGACGGCTCTGTGAAGGGATACCGCACCTATTGTACTCTATCAATACATATTCAGCCTTCTTCACTACCTCTGATATATGCTACCTCGGGCTTACTCTTCCCCTCAAGTCAGCCCAAAAGGTTCCACTTTGTTTACGGTAACGACCAAGCCACGGTTTAAGCCCCCCGCTTGTTCCTATGACAGATTTGGTTCTTTATCCTATATTGACAACGAGACAGAAAAATAGCCCTAACAACTGTTGATATCAAAAGCTGAACTATTTTATTTCAGGACCATGACCATTAGTATGGATGGAAAAACCAAATCTTTCGACGAAAATGCATCTGGTTGTGCAAAAACTGAAGCTATTAATGTTTTGTTTCTCCAAAAGGCTAAGGATGCTAAGCGGTAAGATCTATCTTCTATCTCTATAGCCATGTTCAATGTACAATCATACGTATTAAAACGAATAATATCTACAAATATATTTTATAGAATCTACGCCGATGTTGTACACGTAAAGTGCGAGTACCAACGACTTATGGAAGGCAAAACAGGTCCAAAATTTGGATTCTGTCGTGATCCTATGAAATTGTCCGAATTTTTAACAAACTTTTATAAAGAAGCAAAAGTTCCACCTCAGGCTGTTGAATACGTTCCTGGAAGCCTCGATCGTGCAGGCCTGGGTGTCATCACCGGACAGGCCTGCCGACGTCAATGATGAGGCAGGGTGGTTCCAGGAGGCCATGTCCGAGATATGTGACGTGGCAATGCCCCGCGTCCGGCCAGGAAGCGCCCGGCGTCAGGTGTATTGGTGGTCGCGTGAGCTGACGTCTCTGCGCGAGGCGTGTGTCGCCGCGCGGCACCTGTACACCAGGCATCGCAGGCTCCGCATTCGTCCACCGAATGCGGCAGCCATTGAGGCGGAGCTGTACGAAGGATACAGAGCGGTGAAGAACGCCCTCCGGGAGGCTGTCCTGCGGGCCCGGGATCGGGCCCGTGAGGAGATGCTGGAGACTCTCAACAGAGATCCGTGGGGGCGCCCTACAAGATGGTGCGGGATAAACTCCGCACCTGGGCCCCCCCGCTGACGCAAAGTCTCCGGCCCCAGCTCGTGGAGGACGTGGTGAGCGCTCTGTTCCCTGCGCGACGGGAACATCCGCCCCCGCCTATGGCTCCGCCACCTGCGGTGCCGGAAGCGGACCACCAGGACGACGACGACGACATCCCGGAAGGGACCGGGGTAGACCTGAGAGTGGCGGTACGTAGGCTCAAGGCCAGGAATACCGCCCCAGGACCCGATGGCTTGCCTGGCAAAGCCTGGGTCCTGGCCTCGGAGGCTCTCGGGCCCCGACTGGAGGGGCTCCTAAGCGCATGCTTGGAGAGAGGCCAATTCCCGCTTCGTTGGAAGACGGGGAAGCTGGTCCTCATTCGGAAGCCGGGGCGCCCTGCGGACTCTCCGTCCGCATACCGGCCCGTGGTGCTGCTCGACGAGGTGGGCAAGCTCTTTGAAAGAGTCATTGCAAACCGCCTCGCCGAGCACCTTGCGGGGACGGGGCCGGATCTTGCGGAACACCAGTTTGGTTTCCGCAAGAGGCGCTCTACGGTGGACGCCATCATGCGCGTGAGAGCCCTCACGACGGGGAATGCAGTGGCCAGAGGGGGGGTTGTATTGGCGGTGTCTCTCGACATCGCCAACGCCTTCAACTCCATGCCCTGGAGCTGCATTATGGAGGCACTCCGGTATCACCGGGTGCCGACCTATCTCCGTCGTATAGTCGGGGACTACTTGACGGACAGGGCCGTCATCTACCCCGGTCGCAACGGTGAGTGGAACCGGCGAGAGATGTCGTGCGGTGTCCCACAGGGTTCGGTTCTGGGGCCACCTCTGTGGAACATCGGTTACGACTGGGTGCTGCGCGCCGACCTCCCTACCGGCGTCAGCGTTGTTTGCTACGCTGACGACACGCTGGTACTGGCACAAGGGGGGTCGTACGAGGCGGCGGCGGAAAATATGACACGCGGGGTTGCGATAGTCGTTGAGAGGATTCGGCAACTGGGTCTCGAGGTGGCTCTGCACAAGTCCGAGGCCATGCACTTCCATGGTCCTCGGAACAGGCCACCACCGGGATCCTCAGTGATGGTAGGAGGGGTATCCATCGACGTCGAGTCGACGCTGAAGTACCTAGGACTCGTCCTCGACGGCCGATGGAACTTCGTTGAGCACTTTCGACGTTTGGCTCCCAAACTGGAACGGACCGGGGCTGCCTTCAGGCGGCTCCTGCCGAACCTGGGAGGGCCAAACGCCTCCTGCCGGAGGCTCTACGCGGGGATCGTGCGGTCCATGGCCCTTTACGGGGCCCCGGTGTGGGCGCGTGGTTTGGCGCGGCTTGCCGTCCACCACCTGAACGCGCCCCAAAGGGTGATAGCCGTGAAAATGGTTCGCGGCTACCGCACGATCTCCCGCGAGGCGGCGAGCCTCCTTGCCGGATTGCCGCCATGGGATCTGGAGGCGATAGTCCTCGCGCGCCTGCACGAATGGCGTGCGGAGGCACTATGCCGTGGGGAAACCCCGCTGCCGCGGCGAGTTGTCGCGCAGCGGACAGACTTCCGGCACGATCTCATGGCGACATGGAGACAGCGACTGTCGCAACCCCGTGCTGGGCACGCCACTATAGCGGCGATAAGACCCCTCTTTGAGGAGTGGCTTGAGAGACGCCACGGCATCCTCACCTTCCGCCTGACGCAGGTCCTCACCGGACACGGTGTGTTTGGGAGGTTCCTGCACCGAATCGGGCGGGAGGAAACGCCCGGGTGCTCCCACTGCGAGGATGGACCGGAGGACACGGTGGAACACACCGTGGAGGTGTGCCCTGCTTGGGCGGAGCACCGCCGGGTCCTCGTAGCGGCGATAGGCGGCGGCGACCTCTCGCGTCCGGCCCTGGTCGAAGCCATGGTCCGGAGCGAGACGGAATGGGATGCCGTCACCACCTTCTGCGAAGCAGTGATGCTGGCGAAGGAGGTGGCGGAGCGGGAGAAGGAGAGAGCAGCAGCTTTCCTCCCCGGCCGCCGCGGGAGACGCCCCGGGCGTCGGGGGCTACGTCGTGGCCCCCGGCCACCGTAGGCGCGGGCCTGTGGACGGCGAGCAATGGGTAGCTCGTCGTCCGTCCGTCTAATGACGACAGGCCGTGTCGACGGCGCGTTTTGTTCCACGCGCGCCTCAAAGAGCTGTCAGCAGCGTGAAGGGTCCCTCAAGGGCCGACGCCTGCCGGGGCTGCGGGCTGTTCGAAAGAGATACCGCGGCTCCGGAACGTAAGGGCACTGAAGGAACACGGATGGTTTTTAGTCAGTAAAAGTCTGACACTCCCTTACGCTCCACCCAGAGCGAAAGGGGTCATTAGATGATTTTCCATCCGCAAAAAAAAAAAAAAAAAAAGGCTGTTGAATACGTTGAAGCTTTTGGTTCAGGTATATAGATTATAATATTGACAAAAAAATATCAAAGTCTTTTTAATGTCTGTCTTTTAAAAATATTCTCTGCTACAGCTTTACCCGAGGCTGATAAAAATGAGTTAGATTCAATAGATGCTGTATTTTGCAACGATAGAAATAAACAACTACTTGTCGGTAGTGTTATGTCTAATATTGGTTATGGTGAAGCTGCATCTGGAATTTCTGCCGTTATAAAGGTAAAAGAGTCCTAACTTTTTTTTAATAAAAAAGTAGTTCTTTAATTTCTTCAAGTTACCAGATATTTAATAGAACATTTAGAAAAATATCCAGTATCTTTAATAACGTGTCGTTACGAATCTGCTAGTTCAATTTTGTAATTCGCTTTTAGGTTCTTCTGGGGTACCACAGAGGCGAGTTGGCGGCAAACCTATACTGTGAAACGCCAAGACGAGACGTCGAGGCGTTGCGTGAAGGACGCATGCGCATCGTTACTGAGCATCAACCATTTAATCGTACTTATACTGCCGTTAATGGCTTATCTATTACTGGAATCAATTCCCATACTCTCTTACATGGTCATTATAAACCTAAGGTAATCAATATACCACAAACAATTATAATTAAAAAAAAACCTGTACCTCCAGCGGTTATCGCACAATATAACAATTAATTTCAATTTCGATAGAGGACCTAAATATAATATTATAACATAAAGCTCACAATTCAATACATGACTTCGATCCGAGTTGCTGTTTAGGCGTTTGACTGTCCTAAACCATTCTTTCGTATATAAATTGTATAATGTTTGAACATTGATATGCGAGTATAATAATGTTAAAAATGATTAAGTATTAATCAATTATTCAATTTAATATCACAATGTACAAGGAACCTATCGTCTTAGAACAAAATAATATAAAAGCTTGACGCTACCACAACTTAGTTTGAAAAGTCTGAGGCTGCTGTGATCAGCAATCAGTTCACCAAGCGCGTCGATTATAGTAAATGTTGCCCGTGAGAAAGGCCTACGTCCAGTATATTTTAGTCTTGTTATTCAAAAGTCTACAAAAAAGGAGCTGGCACAGTGTCTTTTCATTACAAACATTTATTAAACTCTAATTATTCACTGCTTCTCAAAAATTCACTGCTTGACATAACCCACCCCGTAAATTTCCTGATTGGAGGAATATTTGCCAGCATTGCTACGCTTGACCTTTGCCAATGGTTGATTGGCAAACGCAGTTTCTTAATTTTGATATTAGTTGTTTTGAGGAAGATGCTGTTGTTCAACATCTCTTCGTTTTTTTCACCCTGACGCTTCTTATGACACCACGGAAAGATATGAGTTATAAGAAGAATGTCCACTCCCATACCGCCTCCTGTAATTAAAATTAGAATAATTTTATTTAATAATATTACACAGATTATAAGACCTTCATTTTCTCTACAGGATTTATCTCGATACAAGTCTAACATACCGCACTTAGTTACAATTTCTGCGCGACAAGATTCATCGGTTAAGAAAATTCTAGACGATTTAAAATCCCGACCCATCGATCCCGAAGAGCTTGCGTTATTGCACAACATTCATCAGTTAAAAATTTCTGCTCATATGGGCAGGGGATTTACTATATTAGGTGTGTTTATCTATATAATTTTAGCCTATCTACATTTAAATTCAAATATAATTGCATGATAAGTGATTTTATTATATCAGAAAGTCGAGAATTGGCGGGATAACCATCTTTGTTTTAAAATTAAATTGAAGTGAAAAGCGAATTAATAGTCCGCCTAATGTCTCAGCTACTGCAACTCATGAATCAAATGGCTAGAGAAAAGTATCCGATCCAAGTCTATAGTTTTGTTTTTTCTAAAAGACTAAGCTGCAATTTCCTTGTGTAGGATGTTTATTTGCGGCTTTGGTGGCCACTTACGTATACCATCGGGTATGGCAAATGTATGTTAGTAAATTTCACAGTACATGAGCAGCCCGAATTCAACTCCGATGGTGACAATAAAATTACCAATTGCATTTTTAAGTGCTAATTTACGACGTGTATGGAATAAAGAATATAGTGTGAGTTTATAAAACCGTATATCTGAGAAATTAAAAATATCTTAAGAACACATGAACATTTCAAGAAGTGAAGATTTTCAAGCCGCATCCAGTTGTTATATAATGACGTATCAACTTTCGTTCGTAATGCCAAGATTACTAAAAATATCGTAAACATAAAGGTAATTAAGCGTACAGAAATATAAAATTTGATCGAATTTATTATTTTACAGATACCAATGCAGACCAGCAGACAGTTAGCCTATGTGAAAAAGTGGATTATTTTGACAATGCAAAAAGACCTCTGTGGTTCGTTTACAGTGGAATGGGATCACAGTGGGCTGGCATGGGCGACAAACTAATGCGTATTCCAATATTTGCTGCTGCTATTGAACGGTTAAATTAACTTTTGACATTAATATAAATACAATTAATGTTCTCGATATTGTATTTTAATTATTATTATCAATTTAAATTATAACTTAAATGTGTAATGTTCGCGTAAATATACTCGTAAGTAATCATTATTGTTATCAATGTTTATGAAGATGACCTTTGAATAATTTTTTGATTCCTAGATGCCGTCGAGTTTTAGAGCCAAAAGGCGTTGACATTGTACATATTATCACTTCACCCGAAAAATCTACTTTCGACAACATTCTAAACTCTTTCGTCGGAATAGCGGCCATTCAAATTGGACTTACTGACATCCTTTGTGAGCTGGGATTAGTGCCAGATAAAATAATCGGTAAAATATTACAAGCTGGTTGAATGACTCATATTGTTGTCAGACTAACACATAAAGATAAACGGAGAGCTGCGTACGTATCAAGTGACGCAATCTAGAATCATTCAGAACCAACAACATAGTTTAAGGCATATTTATGTAGCCAGCAGTAAATTTTCACTGCTTAATAAAGAAAGAAAAAAAAAGAAAGATATGCGCATTAGTGCGTGTCAAGAAGTTGAATATTGTTTCAGAATCACAAGCTTGTATGTAGAGCTCCATCTATCTTTATTTGTTGGTGGATACTATGATTCCTATTTGTACTATGACTCAAATAATCGAGTACCGTTTAAGATTATTTCAACAAAATGTCTTACTTTCATTGATATGCAACGTTTATAAATTATAAAAAAAGTGCAAACTTACAGGGAAAGAAACGTCTTTATTTGCTATGCATTTAATATAATTACTAATTTGAATTTGCTTAACTTCTATTTTAGGTCACAGTGTTGGTGAATTAGGATGTGCGTACGCAGATGGATGTTTCACTGCAGAAGAGATGATACTTGCTGCTTACTATCGTGGTCTTGTGTCAGTGCAAACTCCATTTATTCGTGGTTCCATGGCAGCAGTTGGCATTGGATATCAAGAGGTACAAAAAATTAGTAATTCACGTTTGTGTATCAATAAACAAGTTTGAAGGATTGTTGCAACCCTTTGCATTTACTATTAATGTTTTTTTAGTTTTTATATTTTAATTTCTCCCATGGGGAGTGCTCTGAGGAATGGTTCGGTTTAATTTCAGCCACCGAATTTCACGAACACACGTTGCGACAAAACTCACGATACCATCCATCCATATGGATGCTTGGCGGTCCATCACTGTGCATTTTACTGGGAGTTCTCTTCTCCTCTCCAACCTCTGGGTGGAATCTCTTACCACCGGTGATTTTTCCGCACTGATATGACTTAGGGACCTTTAAGAAAAGAGTTTACTCCTTTCTAAAGGGCCGCCCAAGATCCTATTCCTCTGGTGATGAGATTGATCATAGATGGTGGTAACCACTTGGTCCAGTAAGTCGCATGCTCGTTTGCCTTCACTTCTATAAAAACAGTTAAAAAAAGCGTGTATGAAGCAGTTTTCCAACTTTTTGTGGTTCAAAGTTTACAAAGTATGATAAAAATCTTTTGGTATGTGAGTGATGTGATAATAACCACTTCGAAATAGCTCTATCTAAAATATTACACCGGTATCTATCTAACATATCGGAACTTTCTAGCGTATTTAATAATTCGCCTATAAACAAAGCGGTTACAGGAAATTTACTCTATTAAAAACAGGATAATGTAACTAAAAACTTGGCAATATTGAAATAATACTAGTTTTTACGGATTTTATCGCGTATATTTAACTATAAATACCCGACGTTTCGAGCGCTTTACAGCACCCATGGTCACGGGGAGGACTGAGATGTTCAACCTCCAAATGTCATAGTTAACAGCGGTTACCATAGATAAAAATTTAACTTTTGTTACGTTCAGATTTAATTTTTCGGATTGTTTCTTTACGATGTCACTAGTTGTTTTTAGTGTGCTATTTGTTGGGTCGTTTTTAACCTTTTTATAAGTGCTTACATCCGACAAAAGTTCTTGTATTTTAGAATTATAATCTGATGTAGTCATGGATACTCCGAAAAATTAAATCTGGACGTAAAATGGATAATACCTACGTGCGCCAAATCACCAAAGTTGTGTGGGTTACCAAAAATACACAAGCCCAATGCTCCATTACGTCCCATAGTGAGCCAAATCGATTCACCAGCTTACAGATTGGCTCAACACTTAGCGAAAATACTCTCACCGCTCAGGGGACATACAAGAGCACACATAAAGGATTCCTACCATTTTGTCAGCGAGATTTCCTGACCTGAAGATAGGAGGTTTATTGACACTAAGAACATTTATATTGTATACTGGTTTTTGTATGAAACATATTTTGTAAATGTATAGGGTGATAATTAAATGCATAGTCTATCTGGTAGTGAGTGGTTGCTGTTGCCCTGGGACGCCTATACTATCTTCTATTATGAATGGTAATACAGATTTTTTATCTATGTATTTATTGAAACTTACAACTAACATAACAGTTTAACAATTACCTAATATGACGGTATATAACAAAAGTGTGGTTCTTAATAATAACAAATTATAAACAATCCTACTATAGTGAACTCACGCAAGGTGCAATATAGAAGGTCAATATCTTTAGCAAATCTATTAACAGTGCGTAACGTTCTCGTTTAATGCCCCTTGTTTAGTAAATAATTAAAATAATCTTCAGTATTAGTCAATCACCATACGAAACACATCGCCGTACTGATATTTTACGTTAGCATACTGTGCTAACGTGCTTTCCTCCGTAAAGCCAAGTAATTCGGGCTACAGTCATAATTCATTACACAGTAGCCCTACCATGTATCTTCCTCACTCTATAATTATGTTTCCGTGTTGCCAATACAGTTATTTATCTTATAGATATCGAAGATGTGCCCTCCTGGTATTGAAGTTGCATGCCATAATGGACCAGATTCCAGTACAATTTCAGGCCCCGCAAATGTAATGAGGGAATTCGTAGCTCAATTAACTGCTAAAAAGATATTTGCAAAGGAGGTCCCATGTTCAAATATTGCTTATCATTCACGGTACATTGCAGACGCGGGTGAGTTTAAGTGAATTACTTAAGTAAGCTTTTGTTATTATATGGTATTTTCAGAATTTCGGTGATTTTTAACCGACTTCAAAAAGGAGGAAGTACTCAATTCGATTATATGTATGTGTATGTTATTGTATCTATGTTACGCTATACCTTCGCATATTGTGAACCAATTTTGATTCTTTTTTTTATTAAATAGATTAGATATTAGGGGTGGCTGATATAAATTTGGAGAACTATCCATGAGGGTAGCAAATAAATAGCTTCTTTAAAAAATTGCAATCGCTTTTTAATTTTTGTTAAAGGTGATAATTTTATTTAAGAAAAACACTATTAGACAATATGATATAGGCAATGATTAGCCTATATTTTCATTATTTTCTTGTTTTTTAAAATTTGATATTTCAGATACCTATATTGAACTACTTGTAACTGTACCTATACCTGTATTTTGCAAGGAATGTCCAAAGAAATATGACTTTATTTATACATATATTTATGTCGGATATTTAGCGAATACTATAACAACATCGTTGTTTTATGGTTAAAGTTATGAAAAACAAGATTTTAAAATAACTTTTTGATTGTTTCTAACTGTGACATCGTGTAATAAGTCTTTCTAAAATCTGTGTGTATAACAGTAGTGAATATTGAATTCGCACCATTGAGGTTCTAAATGTCGACACTTTACTATAGTCTGTTGCTTGACTGGCTCATTAGTCTATTGGTCGTAACGTCGTACGATTTAGATTTGAATCATCGTACTTCACGGAATCCCTGGTTCAAAGTCTCGGATAGCAAGTAAAGCCGATAACTCTGCTCTAGATTTCTCTGCAGTCGTGTCAGAGTGCCTTTCATTCGGACTACGAGTATGAGACTGAGGAAATTAAAAGTACATATGTGCTTGGTCACATACTTTTGTCCTCCAGATGGCTTTTTTTAAATAGAGCATTGATCACATTGTATTATTAGTCTATTTTATAAATATTATATTGATGTATCATTTATTTTATCTTGAGTAATTTGATTAATATTTTATTTTCAAATTATTATATTTATTTTATTTTGATTTATAGGCCCTGGACTGCTGAAATATTTAAGTGAAGTCATCAAATTGCCTAAGCTCCGTAGCGAAAAATGGGTATCGACTTCAGTGCCGCAAGAAAAATGGAATGAACCCATGGCTAAATATTCTTCTGCAGAATATCACACTAACAATCTGCTTGTAAGTTCTTTGGTTGCAAATTAATTTGAGAGAGTAGGACTGTGGTTGGATACTATAATTTATTCAAAAATGTAAACTAAATAGAGAAAAAGGGAGAAAGAGAGATAGTAGGGCGTAGGCCAATTTATAGATCCCAATTCATTTTGAAATAAAAATATTTTAAACAATGTGCATATACAAATGTGATCAGGTAAGTCAATATTTTTTGTGGTATTCCTGGTGACAAACGAACACACAGTCCAAGTGGTCAATGCACTTCTGAGAAGTAAAACATAATACCTCGTCGGTTACAGCAGGAGAATTTAAGTTATACCAGCGTTATGCTGCTATTTTAGGCTGGTATTCTGTGCTAGCGTGATCCTTCCTCAATTGAGGCAACCCATTCATGCTGCAGCCGTAATAAGCTGCAGTTCCACGTTTAGTAACGTTTCACAATTTATTTTTCTTTTTGTAGAATTCCGTGCTGTTTGAAGAAACTTCTAGATTGATACCACACGATGCGGTGCTTGTAGAAATAGCACCACATGGTTTACTTCAAGCGATTCTGAAGCGGTCTTTAGCAGACACTTGTCGACACATTCCACTTACTCGTCGGGGACATACTGATAACGTGCAATACTTATTAGAAGCTATTGGAAAGTTAGTACTCACAAGTGTTGTAATTTAAAATACCCTTGAAATATGGAACATTGTTATGTGCAACAAGTGAAAAATTTGCCCATGTCTATTCAACTTTTAAGATGAATAGATATGGGCATCATTATAAAAAAAAATATCCATTTATTACATTAAACTCTCAAACACCTAGTGGTCTCATGAGACCGCGGCCATATTCCGTCAAATCCCTAGCGGTCTCATGAGGTCGCACCCACCCACAGCACTTTAAAGCACCCATAAAAATATATATAGAGGCTACTTTTCTATGAAAAAGTTGGGCACTATAATAATAATGTCCTCCAGACCGAATTTCGGCCACGGCGGCCTGCCTCAACGGAGGATAGTCATCGGTGCAAGACAGGATTGTAGTGCCCAAGTGTATGTATACAGGTGCAGAGTGCACTATTCCCTCACTCTCATAATCCGATGGGACAGTAAACCGACACGACCGGAGAGAGATCAGGGGCAGAACCAACAGCTTTACGTGCTTTCTGAGGCACGGGGGTAAGACCCCGCCAACTTTCTGACTTCGGGCAGCTACTGAGAATTTCTTGACGGAAAAACTCAATAATTGATATTGTTGGCGCGACCTGGGATTCGAACCCAGGACCTCATGATCAGTAGTGGCACTGCTACAATTAGTGAAGCAACGAGGCAGTCATAATGGCACTATATAATCAATATGAAATACTCTATCCTCTAGTGAAATAAAAAAAAAAACTGTTATCCTATTAATATTTATTTATAATCTACGTTCATTTCATACGCCATTTTTACGTAAATATTATTGTGTTGATTTTTGGATTTTTCTAGTGTTTTATTAGTGTTTTTGTATAGTGTTTTATTATAAAATTGTAATGAAAGTTTTTGTATGAATATAATTAATCTTTTTACGTAAATAATTTCGAGTAATATATATTGAAATAATTGTGATTTTTACGCTGCCGACATTCGCTTGGTATATTTTTTTGTTATTAAATACAATAAAATCTTTTTGTAATGAAGTAAAACCCGACTTTTGTTAAGACAACAAGATAGAGAATTTTGTATAGATTTTATAACGCTAAACTTCTTCATAGAAAAGTAGTCTCTAAATATAAGTTTTAATCGTTTGAAGTGCTGTGGGTGGGTGCGGTCGCATGCGACCGCTCGGGATATGCCAGGCGCATGCGACTGCATGGGATTTTTATGGCGCTTGAAGGGTTAATCAAAATGCCACTTCTAAACCTCCACCTCTCCCATATATTGTTTTGTGAGTGGGATATATTTGCCCTATTTGCCACGCTTGACAGGCGGATATGCAACCGCAGCTTTTTACTATTTAATATTGTTATCAGAAAAATGCTGCTGCCCATCTACTGTATCAGTTTTCCTCTGTCGCCTCTTACGATACCTACGGGACGTATGACGCAAAACGTAATAATAATAATTATATATGATCATAGTTATGTATTTATAGGATAAATATAAACAAATAAAATGATATTTAGAAGCTTCTTATTTAGAAAAATTACTTTACTTAAAAAAAAAGCGTTATTAAAATAAACTCGTTTTCCTTCAGATTATTCATGGAAGGATACAATCCTAAAGTGCAAGCACTTTATCCTAAGATCGAATTTCCTGTATCAACTGGAACTCCATTGTTATCTCATCTGGTGGAATGGGCTCATCATGAAAAGTGGTAAGTTTTACGACCTTTATCTTATGTTTAATATTATGTAATTATGTAGTTCCGGGCAAAACCTCCTTTCATTTCCGAGATGTTGATGGAGCATTAGTTCACCGCGCTACTTAAATGCATTTTGGCGGAATTTTTAAATTTTCTTTTACCGCCGACCACTTGGTAGAGTTCGCGACGCATAAGCTGAGCTCTGCATTTATGTGAGTATTCACCAAAAGTAGTGTCAGACAAAAAAAGTGGTAGACTGAGAAGTCCGAGATCAATAAATGAAATTATCAATATAAAAAGTTATAACAATTCTTATATACTGGACATTGCATCTTCATCATTTTCGTTATCACTCTCGTCTTAATTTTCACTCTCGTCTGACGTTGTATATAACAAATTATTAATATAACAAATCGTTCCATCATATCATCAAGAACAGCGTCGTAACCATGAAACATTTTTCTTCTCTTATTCCTTGGTCAAATACATTTTTGCATTCTTGTACAGTGTTAGTGTCAACTTTTCCTTTCGTTAATCACATTATTGTGTCCATATTTTTCGCCACGTACCCTTTTATCATTGCTCATATATTTTCAATTGGGTTGAAATCCGGGTAGTAGGGTGGTAGACGAAGGACGCTGTGAGAAGGATCATGTTATCTAAGTGAAGTGTCAATTTTATATTCAATAAATATTTATTTCTATTGCAGTATCGATTAATAGAGTTGTGGTTTAAGCGTCAATGTAGAGTGATCAATAATGCGATACTTGACCCAGTTAATCATATCTTATTTACGACTATTTGAGTTGGGAGCGGAATTTTCTAACAAATTGTGGTAAGATGCATTGTCTAGCACCACAACGCTATTGATCTTCAAATATGGAATTAATTACGTTTATAACCATTTCGTGTAGTTTTTTGCCTTCATATTGTTATGGTAATCACCACTTTTTTGATTTGCTTTAATCATCAGCAGTGCATTTGGTATGAAACCATCTTCTACGCAAGCATGAACTATTATTAATCTATTTCCTTTAGAAATTGGTTTCTTCAAACCAGAAATGCTGCCATCTGAACAAAATTTTGAAGAAGTGTGAGTCGTGTTTATAAACATTTCGCCAGTATAAACGACTGGCCGGCCCTGAATTCGATATTCGAAAATTTTAATAAAAAAAATTATACGTATACAACATGTATAATGTTTTACCATTAGAATTTTTCTATTATTTTGTGTCCTTTTCCATTTAAGTCCTAAAAGAGACAATTCTTTACGCAATGATCGAATTGAACCGGGATAGCTTATTCAACTATACATATATATTTAATTTTTCATGTATTCGCTTTAAAATTGGCACTTCTTTATCACTAATCTGAAAGTTTTTTTATAGTTCTTCATATTGCCGCTTTATCAAAATCGTCAATGATAGTGATACTCGTATGTTTCCTGCATCTGGTCTTTTTCTGAGATTAAAATTTGCTTCCGTCTTCCAAAAGCGGTTTACCTTCCAATAAAACTGTTTTGACAGTGGACAAACGGATTCCCGTCGAGGTGGCTAGCAAATGGGCTGATGTAGTGCCACTTGAAATATTTTTATCGTTTTTGTCTTTAAATTAACTATCTAAACTACACAACATTTCTTTTAATTGACTATTTAAAGGTTTTCGTATTTTTCGATTATTTGTGTTGGCAGCCATTTCACGAATAAATCGAACACAAAAACCAAATATTAAAAAATTAAGACGTCACGCTACTGCCAGTGCAAGAGGAAGGTGCGCGGCGGAGTTGCGTCGCATGAAGGACGCACCGTGCCTCAGGCCGTTTGCGAAAAAGCAGTATAAACCGGTTTAAACCAAGCAAAGTACGTGTCAGGCTACAGGCAGACGACACACCAACACTATCTATGTGCACTCACACAATTGCACAGCTCTGCTTAGGCCTCGCGGACTGTAGTTCAGCACTTAAAATTGCATCAATTTCATTGGTGCTCGCGATGTTTCAACTCAGTTTGCTTGCGTACTGTGATATTTATGGGAAGTGCTTAGCTCTTGAGCTATCGGTGCTAAAAATAATATAACGTGTAATATAATATAATACCTAATATAATATATATATCATGCATAAATATAACATGCTTATTATTTTCACAAAACGTCTTTATTCGTAGGAGTTTACCACTCTACGTGTCAGCAAATCGAAAATTTACAGCATCGTGTAAATTCATCTATTCGATACATGATGTAGAAAATAACTATTTGACTGGAAACGTTTTACGAGGTATAAAAAAACTATTTTTTGGCATCATTAGTAAAATAATATTTTAGAATAATAAAATAGTCAAAAGTAAGTTTAAGAATGTTACAGCCTATAAAAATTCACTGCTGAACATTGGCCTCCTTTTAGATGGTCACATGAGGGGGATATTTGTCACAGTTGACACGCTTGGCAGGAGGATGCTGGCTACTGTATTGATATGATATGATTTTTCATTTTCTATTTGTTATTAGAAAGAACCTGTTGCCTATTTCCTGGTTTCTTTCCCTCTGCCGATAATATATGGTAGACGATATTTTTACACCTCCCCTACTTCGTAAATGAAGGTCTACAAATATTTTAGAATAACAAACAAGTTTGAAGTTCACCTGATTGCAAGTGACTCCTGCAACCCACTGACTCCTACAACTAACTTCAAATAAAGAACACTACACATTGTTCCTTCTGAAAACTGAAATAAATGGCCAACATTCTGTAACACATGTGCTCAATACCTTTCAAACCAGGAACACCTCATAACAGTACGTATTACAACAATAAATTTCATGTCGCTACGCAGAACCAATAGAGAAAAGGCAAATAACTATGTCTGTATCTTGGTGTAAAGACTACTTTACTGCCTACGAGTATGTCTGAGTAGGTGCCTCCCTCTTTCCTATTTCTGCCACCACATACTAGTGCGTGTGCTGCTGTATTATATGCCGCATAATTACAGGATGTGAGATATTTCATCTTAGCCGTATTTGCTTGAAGTTGGTTGCGGTTATCTATAGGCTATTAGTTATTACGGTACTCGTCGATTTGGTCGGTGCATGATTAATGGGTATTTTATAATTAATGTTTATTGTGTGATCTATGCCTTGCTTTAAAATTTATATTAGTTGACAAAGTTTAAAATTCATATTTTAATCCTAATAGGAAAGAATACATTCCCGTTCGCAGCTGCATTAATTGCAGTTTGGGATGTACTGGCGATGACTATCGGGGTGCCCAAAAAACAATTGTCAGTTCAATACCATGATGTGAAACTTTATTCCCAGCCTAATCTGCATTATCAACGTCAGTTACGACTTTTGGTATCTTTTCTAAGAGGTACCGGGTATTTCGAGGTGAGAACTTATTAAATATTTCAGTTTTATTACAAATAATTTTTGATTATTTGCTTGACTGCCCCGTTGGCCCAGTGGTCGTAATCACGGTTGCTGATCATGAGGCCATGGGTTCAATTCTCAGGAAAGGCCAACGTTAGTTATTGGGTTTTTCTGCCAAGAGATTCTCAGTAGCAGCTCGGAGCCAGGGAAGTTGACGGTGTTTCACTCTCGTGCTTCGAAAAGCACGTAAAGCCGTAGGGCCTGCGCTTTATCTCTCTCCGTTCAAGAAATATAGAGTGTGCTTGTGCTTGCACATTCCACTTGGTCACTGTAATTCTGTGCTGCGCAGACGGCAAGTTTACGTTGACGTACGGCCACCATGAATGAAATTTGGTCTGGAGGACATCATGAATACTTGCAGGTTTAAACTATAATCTGTTTCACGAAAGAAATCCCGAGGAAATACATGCATAAAATGTAAACTTTGTGGTTTGAAAACAAATGTCAAATTTGGTGCAGCGGCTAAATGACTTCCTTATTTAGAAGGACTCTTTTCAAATCATAGTTTAAACCAAGAATACATAAATTATTTAGTATTATAATAACCCTTTTTATACAATTTTTTTTATAAAACGGGTTATTATAATAAGAAATAATAATAGAGGTGAAAAGTGGATTGCAGAGGCCCGTCTGGCTACGTTGAATGTATGTGGAGCAATGAATGATAAAATGGATGAAGTATGCTATATGATGTATGATAGAGGAATAGATGTGTTATGTGTAAATGAGACGAAAAGGAAGGGGAAGGATGTCACTACACATGGCACGTATAATGCATACTGGTCTGGTGTAGACGAGATCCATCGGGCATGCTAGGGAGTAGGTATCATCCTTTCAGAAAGAATGGGCCAATGTGTGAAAGAGTATGAATGTGTAAGCCCAAGACTGCTATGGATACGAATGAAAGTGGGCTTAAAGAAGTTGTTTGTGTAAGGGGTCTACGCCCCAGATATGTCTAAGGCCACTTATATCCGAGAGCAGTTTTGGGAAATGGTAAGGATGGTTGTTAATGAAGTGTAAGGAAAATGAAAATATTATTATGCTAGGAGATTTTAATGGAAGGGTTGGGGTGAGGAGGCTTGGTTATGAAAGGATATTGGGAACGTTTGGTGATGAAAGTATAAATGAGAATGGTGAAAGTCTCCTCACCGTATGTATGGAAAAGAATCTTTTTGTGACGAACACTTGCTTTTGCCACAAGAGGATTCACATGTATACTTGGGAAAGAGGTGACGATAGAAGCATGATAGATTTCATAATTGTGGATGAAAGATTGAGGGGCGCAGTGGTAGATACATGGGTTTATCGGGGTTCTAACGTAGGAACGGATCATTATTTGGTTTTATGCCGAATTAATGGTCTACTCAGGCGTTGGCGCCATCGATCATCTGTGTCTACCACTGCGTTACAGCGTATTAGAATAGAAAGGTTACAAGATGAAGGTGAGAAAAACAAGTTCAAATGTAGACTGAAAGAAAATATAAGTGGTTTGGATGAATTATGTATGAAGGAGTTAGACTTGGAGAATGTATGGCAAAACGTAAAGAAAGGTTTAGTGGATGCAGCTACCGAAGTATGTGGTGTTAGTAAGAGAAAGAATGAAAGGAAAAATAATACGTTACGGTGGGATGATGAGATACGTATGGCAGTTGAAGCAAAGAAGAGAGCATGGCTAGATTTACTAGCAACAAAGGCTGGTAATTCTAGCGGTACGAATGATGATATTGAAAGAAAAAAGGCAGTCTTTAGACATCTTAATAAGAGAGTAAAAGAAGTAGTTGAAAGAAAAAAACAAGAAAGAACGGATAAGAATGATAGAAGAATATCGGATAACTTCCAGGCAAATATTAAAATGTTCTGGAAAATGGTAAGAACTGCCAGGGGACATTCAAAACAGCCTATAATGAATGCTATAAGAGACGAGAATGGCTATATTCTGAATGATGAAGTTTTGAGTTTAAAGAGATGGAAGGAATATTTTGAAAGCGTGTTTATGAGTGAGGAGACAACGTGTGTACTAAGTGAAGTAGAAACTCCGAAAGAAGAGGAAAGAGGTAGCAAGATAAGTATAGATGAAATAGTGAAAGCAATGAAAAGCATGAAAGCAGGTAAGGCTGCCGGATTTGATAGAGTTTCACTCGAAATGCTAAGGGCTGGAGAGGAAGTTGTAGCAGGCCTGCTGCACACCTTGTTTAATTTATGCTGGGAACTGAAGCGGGTACCGGTAGACTGGTGCAAAGCCGTGATAGTCCCAGTATACAAAGGAAAAGGGTCGCAGCAGGACTGTAAAAACTACCGTGGCATCAGCCTTCTCAGCATTGTGGGAAAACTGTATGCTAAGGTACTGATTGAAAGGGTCATGAAAGAAACTGAAGGAAAAATTTGGGATGTGCAAGCGGGATTTAAAAAGGGAATGGGATGTACAGATCAAGTCTTTTCCATGCGCATGATCGCGGAGAAGTTTTTGGCCAAAAACCAAAAGATTTTTTGTACGTTCATGGACTTGGAAAAGGCCTATGACAGAGTGGATAGGGATGTGCTATGGCAAACACTGAACTCATTTGGGTTGAGCGCTGGCTTGATACAGGCATAGGAGTCTCTTTATAGGGACTCTAGTGCTTGTGTTAGGATCAACGGGGTCTACTCGCACTGGTTTGACATCCATAAAGGTGTCAGACAGGGCTGTGTGGCTTCCCCGTGGCTGTTCAGCCTATTTATGGACAGTTGTTTGCAAAATTTGAAAGTTGATGAATGCGGATTAAGAATGGGTGAGTTAGCCGTCAAATTCCTTTTGTACGCCGATGATCAAGTTATTCTTGCGTCGTCGGCGGCCGAGTTGCAAATGATGGTTACATTAATGAACAGATCATTAAAAGAAAGGGGTATGAAAGTGAACGCAAGTAAGACGAAGGTTATGGTTTTTGAAAGAGAAGAAAGTAAAACGATTTGCGAAATAAGAATAGAAGGGGAGTTGATCGAGCAAGTAGATGAGTTTGTATATTTGGGCTGCGTATTTAGCAGGGATGGGAGATATGATAAGGATATAGAACGACGAGTGAATGCGGGAAATACAGTAAATGGGGCCCTGCACTCTATTGTGAAGAGTAAAAATGTGTCAAAAAAGGCACGTATGGCTATTCACAATGCTGTGTTGGTCCCTACTTTAACGTATGGTAGTGAAAGTTGGGTGTGGCAGAAGAAGCACGAGAGTAGAATCAACAATCTCAAAATCAGCAGTAGAAACGCGGTCGTTAAGGAATATGTTAGGGCTGAATCTGAACGACAGGGTAAGAAATTGTGTAATAAGAGAAGAGTGTGGTTTGCAAGATGATGTTGTGACCAGGATTAAGAAAGGAATGCTTCGGTGGTTTGGTCATGTGGAAAGAATGAATGAGGAAAGAGTGACAAAGAAAATTTATGTTGCAGAAGTGAATGGCAGAGTCGGAAAGGGTCGTCCTAGGCGAAAATGTATCGACCAAATTGGCGATTTATTGAAAACGGGCAAAATTAGGAGTACACTTAACCGACGAGCATGTATGCGTAGGTGTATGGATGTGAAGGAGGCGAGAGAGGTGTGTCAGGATCGTGCCAAATGGAAGTCTGTAGTCTCTGCCTACCCCTCTGGGTGATAGGCGTGAGTGTTTATGTATGTATGTAAATACATAATTTCAAAAAAGTACAATTTTACATTTTGAAAGTCGAAAGCGATCACATTGCGTCCTGTCAACTTATGACTGAACAAAGCTCGTTCACACTAGCGGCGAGTTTAGTTGCGGGTGGTGGGTGGCGAGCGGGAGGGAAAAATTTCGAACTTAACTCGCCAAAATATAGACCGACCAGCTAGCGCTTTCAACTTAATTAACTTGCTACATAACTTACTAATTACAGTTCAAACGAAATTTTCTACTTTTCTCGCCAGGTAACTTACACTTACACTTCGACACGTACTTACTGTACTTGTCGAAGTGTAAATCGGTCTTAATAGCTGTTGATGGTTCTAAACAGGTCACGGACGATTATTCTAAGATGGCAACGGGTTACATCACGGGGAATGTGGTTGATAACAAACCATTTTTGCTAAAATTTACTTCAAATGAAGAACTTAATTTAAAATCGGACGACATTTATCAATTGCTACACAACAGAGATTACGATTATAGGTAAGTTTGACATATACATGGTTTGAAGTTTCATGTCTTTTTTAGGATGTAAAATGAAATGCAGAAATTCATCTTCTCACACTTAACTTGACTTGACGATCTGGTAATAGATGCTTTGTGTCATTCCTTAGTAGAACTTTGTGTTTAGCAGTGGACTTGTTTAAGGCTGTGTAATGTAATGATGATGATGATGACATTTATATTCGTGCTTTTGATGATAATTAGCTATTCGGTCAATTATTTTACCATTACATCCCACACGGTAGATGAAAAAAAAAAAACACAAACACTGTAATTAAATTATAATACTTATGTTTTTTTAATTGCATATAGAAATCACGTAGGTGATTTAACTTGGGGCAGAAAAGGCATTCATTTTCTTTATTTTATTGAGTACATATGATATTATTGAAGTGAAACGAAATAAAAATGTTTTTAATTTTAGCGGCCAGTTCAAAAGCATTCACAGCGCTAATAAATCTCTTACGGAAGCGAAAATATACTGGCGAAACAACTGGGTAACATTCCTTGATGGTATGCTGCAATTAAATGCTCTGAAGCGACCTCATCACTCTGTATCTCAACCAACAAACATTAGAAATATTAAAATTGATATCAAAAGACACTTCAATAATAAACAAATATCAGTGGGCGATGAAAGAGTCATGACTGCTAATGTTTTTGAGACATATAATATCATCAGGTAAGTATATTATGTCAATAGTTATTTTTCATGTGGTGACGGGGAAAGTTTAGTGTCATTAAATATGTAAACTAAATAAACATCAAGATTAACTAAAAATATTATTATGATAGTAGTTGTATATTGTATAAATTGTAAAGTTAGCTGAGTTTTAGAAAAAAATCGTAGCAAATATGCAGAATATCATTGTGAAAAAAATTATTCTCTCACTAACATAAATTAGATTACTAGATGATCGAGGTTAATAAAATTTGTGCTTTTTATATTAATCATGGTAAAACCTAAACTGATATAACAATTTTTTGAGTATAATGTATTATTATACATTACAATGTGTTGTTTCCACAGAGAAGTTTATAATTTGAATTACAAATTTTTATTTGAAATACCCAAATTCATGTACTTACAGATGCGGAGGTGTCGCAATAGAGGATGTTAAATTCCGCAATTTAGCGCCATTAGAAAAGGAAACAGATTTGATGACTTTGAAATTTGTCCCATACTTCCAACAAGACAGAACTGATGTAAGTATAATAGCAAATTTTTAAGATTATTTTCCTATTTAAAAGTTTTAACAAGAAATATTTATTTCAGTTCGAAACAGCCATGTTGGTATATTTGCAAATCGTTGCAGAAAATTTGAATAAGAATGTTATTAGTATACTAGAGTTGTGTGATCAGAAAAGTAACGAAGTTCATTTTCGGAATCTTAATGATGTATTTAAAAACGTACCTTTTATAGAGGTCCAACACAAAATGATTTATAAAAATAATGTTTTAGACGAACGAGCCAACTTTTTAACAGATGTCGATTTAATGCTAGTTACAAATTTATCAAAAGATGATAAGGTAAGAGGATTATGTTATACTAATTAAGAAAGTATTTACAAAATTTTTCCTTCTAAATTGATTAGTTTCATTTCCTTCCTTATAAAGGCACGATTTTGTTAATTTGTCCACATTTTTTTGTTGATAAGCCACATTAAATATGTATAGCCTGATTCTTACTCAACTATGCAATAAGTAAATTTAGATTTTAAGAACGTCTCAAGAATTAGGTTAAATAACTTCAAAATTATTTAAATTAAATATAAATTAATCACTAAAATTTTCATAGTTGGTTATTTTAAAATATTCATATTAGACAAACTATATTTAGTTTTGTTTTAATTTGTTGCCAGTTATGTCAAACTCTGTACCGCGTACTTTGTCGAGACACTTTCATCTTAAACAAAGAGAATTATGCAAAGGATTTATTTAATAGACCGTCAGCACTTTATCGTATTGTAAGTGCACAGAATACGAAAGACGAGAGGCTTGAACTGGTACGCTGGAGACCTACATCTAATGCAGTCGCTACGAGTACCTATACAGTGCGCTCTTCTTCTGATCTTGATCTATTATCTTCTACTCAAGCAGCATTACCACAAAGACACAAGCTCCTTATTATTACATCTTATCCGCCTATAGATGGACTGAAAAATCTTGTTCAGCAATGGCGAAAGGATCGCAATCAAATCTTTGTGATTATGATAAACAATAGAATTTCCGAAAATCAAAACTTAGATCAACTGCCCAATTTGGATTTGGCGTTCAATGTGTTGGATCATGTAAGATCACTGCTATACCTATTATGACATTAATTGGATAAAGACATGTGATATTTCAATATAATCAATGATTTAATTATTCAGGGACAATGGGGTGGTCTGTTCTTCATACCATTACAGAAAAAATTATCTTCAACATATGACATCACTCTTCAGAACTCTTGCATCGGAGATTTTAACTCTTTATATTGGGTTGAAATGCCACGTATTAACGGTCCTGGCGTGAAAGTAACCGTAAGTTTATTTAATTCATCGTTATTTTAGTAATATTATATTTTATTGTTTTCATTATTACCATATTTAAAATTATGTATAATATAATCAGGTACATTTTGCTGGATTGAACGATACTGATGTTAAGAAATGTGCTGGAATATTTCCACGTAACAACGACAGTAATGAAAATAATTTCGGAATGGACTTCAGTGGTGTAACTGAAAGGTAGAATGCAATATTTTAAAATGTAATTTTTATTAATGCAGGAAGTCGATGGATGCATATGGTGCTTGACCATGCTTTGTGGCATTCCTTGGATACCCATGTTAGTAAAGTTACGGCATTTAAAAATTTTATCGCTATGCTTAAGTCTCCTCTCATATCTGAGGAGGTTATGGTATAAATTTC